>JAPWDM010000001.1:65810515-66240515 GCA_035578155.1 Brachynemurus nebulosus | reverse complement strand
ATAAAACATTTATAAGTAGCACATAATCTTACGTCCACACAAGGTATAAGACCTGGCCGACCAATGATATAATAAAGACGATGATTTTGATAGAAAATTAGTTAATTTACAAATTTTACTATTAATTGTCAAACGACCCACAGAAAACGAGAAACTAGCAAAAAAAAAAAAACACGTTTCTCGTTTTCGATGTCGTCATCGAACTACTTTCCCCAATTATATTTTAATATGGACTCTTTGTATATCATTTCTAATAGCAATTTAAAAGTATACGCCAACATTCTACAAGACTCGAATCTTTCCAAAGTGAAAATTCGACACTACTTCCCAATATTTTCTGTAGCTGCATACCTCACCTGTCCATTTTCGCTTCGCTTAAAGTCAGTAAGTACATAACGCGTAAAAAAACTAACTAGGTAAATTTATTTTTTAGTAAATACCCTATCAAAAAGGTTAAGAGCACGTTTTTGTCTGGACTGAAAATAGAAAAGTTATACGACGAAATTTGTCACACTTTGGCTAATTACTTTATCATAATTTTTTAAATACTAACTTTTCGCCAAAATGTTTCAAATAAGAGTTGAAGATAATTATGTAATCTACAAAACAGCTTCTTACAAAATTTTTCTCAGACTCGCCCTTACACAGATAATCGAGTAAAAAATTTCCTAACAAACTCAATACCCATCCGATATGAACGGTCTCATTTTCTTATTAATAGAAGTAACTGCATATATGAAACAGCATATTAATAACTACCACGTGATCTTACTTCCATACATAAATTTGGTCGGCCAGACAAAACGGACAAGTTATGACTTGGGAAACCAATCAAATAATAATATTAAAGGTTTGATCTTTAACCTGGCGAAATTTTAGCCTTTAAATCGATGGATAATGGGACTTCGAAAAACTGACTATTTTTCGAGGTTGGCCCGCGCAACCGGACAAGAGTTGGCCTGGCCGACAAAGCATTTTAGTAACTTCAAATAGTAAACTATTAGATGAAAAAAAAAATTTTCTTTAAATCGATGGGTAACTGGGCCTCCAAAAATTGGCAACTTTTCGAGGTCGGCCCGCGTAATCAGACAAGAGTTGGCCTAGCCGACAAAGCATTTTAGTAACTTCGAATGATAATCTATTAGATGAAAAAAGAAATTTTCTTTAACTCGATGGGTAAGGGGGCCTCGAAAAATTGACCACTTTTCGAGGTCGGCCAGCGTAACCGGACAAGAGTTGGCCTGGCTGACAAAGCATTTTAGTAACTTCGAATGATAATCTATTAGATGAAAAAAGAAATTTTCTTTAACTCGATGGGTAAGGGGGCCTTGAAAAATTGACCACTTTTCGAGGTCGGCCAGCGTAACCGGACAAGAGTTGGCCTGGCCGACAAAGCATTTTAGTAACTTCGAATGATAATTTATTAGATGAAAAAAGAAATTTTCTTTAACTCGATGGGTAAGGGGGCCTCGAAAAATTGACCACTTTTCGAGGTCGGCCAGCGTAACCGGACAAGAGTTGGCCTGGCCGACAAAGCATTTTAGTAACTTCGAATGATAAACTATTAGATGAAAAATAAAAATTTTCTTTAACTGGATGGGTAAACACTTTCTTATTACCGCCTCCCGGTCTATATGTAAAAAAATGTAAACTCTATCTATTAATATTAGATATTCTTACACCTAAAACTGATATTTTGAAAGTTACATCGAATTTATATAGTAAGGTGATAAGTTAGGTTTTCCATGGGCACGGTTGACACAAAAACCACTGGACAGATTTTAGTGAAACACTGTAAATTTATTCATTAGATGCTTCTTCATCTCAACATCTCTAGTCAGTATCTTCACGATATTCTTTATGGAGGCTGATATATTCACGACAAAAGTTGATATACCTATCAAAAATCCTCATTTAATAATAAACGGAAACAAAATAAAGAAAGACAATAGATTATGTAGGTTACGATAAAAATAATATTCAAAAATTTAAACATTAACTTCAGAACTTTTTTTATTAAAATTTCACTTTAGAAAAGCATTGTAGAAAAGCCTAATTACGAAGGAACTGAACGTAATTTTGAAAAATCCACCAGGGTTTTCTGATCTCGAAACGAATCCAAAATTCAATTGATTCTAAAACCATAAATATGGGAATCTATGAAAGGATTTCAAAGTCTGAAAATTAAATTTATTAATATGGTTGTTTTCGAGTCGTTTGCCGTGCGGAGCGAAGCATTACATGGAATTAACCTTTTATAGAATTTTAAACTGTTTGGCGAGCGAAGCGAAGAACTTTAAAGAACTAATTTTGAATTAAATTTGTCTGATTTGTTTCGGAATAACTAATTTAAAGTAGCTTATTACTCACAGTTAACATAATTTTATACGAATGAAACTGGAGGGCATAGATGTCAGAAATAAATTAATGAATACATGTTTCAACACTTTTTGAAAATTAATCCTGTAAAGAGTAAAATAGGGAATAAACGCAAAAAAATGGAGGGAGGTCAAAGTTTACATTTTTAACGCCTACTGTACTGGCGTCTCCACCAATGAGTGAGTTATTTTAGGAAAAATTCAAGCATAATGCAAGCAGAGTTAGGGGGATTTAAATTTTCCAATAGGATAAGAGAGGATACTTATTTAAAGTGTACAAATATTAGCTATTTTAAAAATATATAATATTTGAGTATTTTAAGTCAGCATACTTTTTTAGTCGAATTTTTCCCTGAAAAAATTAGACTTATACAAATCACTATATTGAGCCGTACTGTGGGCTGGATTATACATAATAATAAAATTTTCCCCTTAAGGACCCACAAAAATAAAAAATATAAAAAATTCGCTAGACCGGTTTCGACTACTTTTGTAGTCCTCTTCAGTAGCATAAACAATAACCATAAAAATCAGAAATATCATAAAATTAGAAAATATAAATATACGAAATCAGAAATATAAATATAATAAAAAATAATCCTTTATTTATTTTTTATTATATTTATATTTCTGATTTCGTATATTTATATTTTCTAATTTTATGATATTTCTGATTTTTATGGTTATTGTTTATGCTACTGAAGAGGACTACAAAAGTAGTCGAAACCGGTCTAGCGAATTTTTTATATTTTTTATTTTTGTGGGTCCTTAAGGGGAAAATTTTATTATTTTGTAGACTTATACAGTCTATACGACAAGAACGGCGAGCGGCGAGAGGCGAGAGTAGGAGCGCTATCCGTTTTCGGGCCCGTAGAACACGAATATGTAGAAAAAAATGTCTGATTATATATATATATATATATATATATATATATATATATATATATATATATATATATATATTCCCGCTACCTTTTAATATGTGTAGGGCCCCCCTATGGAAGTTAAGAGCTCAAATTCGGTAAATGAGGCTCATTCCGATGCACAACAATACTATCAAAGTGGGGTCAAATTTTGGGCAAATTTTGGATCCGACCCAACCTTTAATGGGGTGGTGGGGGGCGGACAAGCAATAAAAATTTTCCAAACTGGTTGGAAATGGTGTTTCGGTCAATTATCTACAACATATCCAAAATTCAGTTTCCTAGGATGATTTGGAGGGAGGAGGGGGAAAAAAACGATTTTCGCTGGATCTAACACGCCCCCAGCCCTCCAGAATTAACGTAGAGGGTTGAAATTTGGTGTGTTCATAGAGTTCCTACCCAGGTTGTGCTTTTCGAAGGTTTTAATATTTTACCCCCACCCCCCTCATTTTTAAGCTACAATTTCATGCATTTTCGACGTTTTCGAAGTTTGTACCACTCGCACAGGTCACCCAAATAAACCTAGAGGGCTGAAATTTTGTATTCGGATTGAGTTAGTATCAAGGGGGTGCCTTTTGGGGGTCTCGACTTTTAACCCCTACCCCCACCATTTTATACCCAAAAGAACATGATTTTTCTTGTTTTTTAACAGTTTCGTTCGGGTCAAAATCTCCCCAAATAAATCTAGAGGGCTGAAATTTTGTGTACAGGTTAAGCTAATAGCCAGGCACTGTTTTTTTGGAGGTTTCAACTTTTAACCCTTATCCCCACGATTTTTACGCCAAAATTTCCTTAATTTTTTTGCTTGTTTTCTAACACGTCTAGACTCTCTCTAAGGAAACCTAGAGGGCTGAAATTTTGTACGTGTATTCAGTTAGTATCCAGCTAGTACCTTTTAGGGAGTCCACATTACTTCCCCCCCCCCCACTTCTCCCATTTTTACATCGGAATTGAATGCTATTGTTAAATGTGTTTTAAATGCATTATTTTTATTCTAAATACAAGTAGGCGAATAGTAATTTTAAAAAATTTAAAAAAAGTGAATATAATTTTTTAACAAATGAAATACATACATATTAGGTAATTTAAAAATGTTATTAAAGTCACTGTTTATTTATAAATTAGGAATTTTGGATTTTTAATATTTATAAAATAGAAATTTTGGATTTTTTTGGAAAGAAAAAATATCTTCATAAAGGCCTTCTAGTTTACTATTTAAGTTCCTTTTTTAATATTTGAAAATAAAACACAAAGGCAATTCGCGGATAAGCATGGGTAGGAATGCCCTCGTCCGAATTGTGTTGGCTTTTTCCCTGCTAATTGCTATCGGCACAAAATTGAAATTTACTGAGATTCAGCCCTTAAAAACTTAAAACCTTTTTTTAAAGCCCCGATCAACCGGACACTCGTCATCAGTTTTGAAACCACCAAAATGACAAATCGCTTGTGGAATTTCAATTACATTTCGCTTGTAGACATTCAATACCGAAGATGAAAGGAAAAATTCTACTTCCGTGATGGGGCTCCTCTGCTCACGGCGTTTTTTTTTGCTAAAATGTACTGTATACAGTATGTTCCTTTAGACATTTCAATTCAAAATTTTTACTTACAAAAATAATATCATTATAATGCAACTTCGTAAATAAAAGAAATACGTACATAATTTATGTATCCGCATGTAAGATATGTCATATGTATATTCTGATTTAATTAAGCATTAATTGATAGGCTTTTAGTCACATATGTACATATTATTTTCAAATCTTCAAATTGTCATATGTTTATGTATTTTTTATACAAAATTATAAATATATTAGATAATTAAATACATATTTAGTTTTGAACAGAATATTTGCGTTTTTCACGATGTTTTTTTCTCAGAAACGATATCATAACATCAATATTTAAAAATTTTTTTAAATCTAAAAAAATTATATTGTTATACTCGTATGTACATTTATTATTACGGGTTTGGCAGATATATATATATATATATATATATATATATATATATATATATATATATATATATATATATATATATATATGAGGTGTGTTCAAAAAGTAAGGTGACTTTATGCATTTTCAAATCCTCGAAGCACTTCTGATATGCACTTTTTGGTATAGCCTTGAGCTCTTCCGGCGATGCAGTTTTTATCTCCTTAATCGTTGCAAATCTCCATCCTTTCATGGGTTTTGTCAGTTTTGGGAACAGAAAAGAGTCGCAGGGACTAAATCCGGTGAATATGGCAGCTGAGGCATGATTATGGTGTTGTTTTTGGGTAAAAAACCACGCACAAGCAACGATAAGTGAGCAAGTGCTTATTGTGATGAAAAAGCCATGAATTGTTTTCCCAAAATTCCGGACGTTTTTTTTCATATCGCTTCTCGCAAACGGTGTATGACTTCAAGTTAATACTCAACTTCTCTAATGGTGATGCGACGATTTCCCAATACCATTTTCTTCACTTTTTCAACGTTTTCATCAGTTCTTGACGTGCTAGGGTGTCCAGAGCGAGGTTCGTCATTGACATCTTCTCGGCCTTCTTGGAAGAGCTTGTAATACTTATAAACATTTTTTTTACTCAGAGTAGACTCACCGTATACTACTGTTAACATTTCGAGTATTTTGAAGCACTTAATTCCATTTTTCACACAAAATTTGATGCAAATCCTTTGATCCATTTTTTTCGACAGCAGAAAATCGCCGAGCACACCAAACACTTCTAACCTTTATGCCTCTCACAAATGAGCAAAGAATGCTATATAGCTGAAACTGTGAACATATGTTCGGCACGAGTGTACTCACGCAACATAATTTATCTGAATACTTATTGGTAAGAATTTCATAGTTTGCACATATTTTCTGTTGTGCCAGAACGTGAATGTGGGACAATGCAATTTAATTGCCTATATTCAAGGGCAAGTAAGAGTATATAGCCTATTTTCAATAGCTCAGAAATACATATTACAAAGATCGTTGCAAAAATGATCAATCGACGATCTTTTTAACGAGATACTAAAATTGTTTAAGAACTGTTGTATGCAACAAATAATAACACTCCTATTAAATGTTGAGAGTTTATTTTAACGCCTCCTATAAGATCGTAAGTATAACCCTTTCCTCAAATTTAATTGTCTATATTCAGGAGCAAATAAGAACATTGCCTATATTGGGTAGTACAGAAAAATGAATGGCTGGGGTACACAAAAATATACATGTAATATTTTAATAAAAAATGTCTTTAAATTAAAGGTAGAAACTTTAAAGAAAAAAGAAAATCAACTACTGATCATCTATATGAATATGACGAATTTTATTACATCAACCAGACGATAAGATATAATTAAAACGGTACATAGCCACACAGTGATTGAAAATCGTCGAACTGAATCGGCTGAAACTCGAACCCAAGTACCTCAAATTTTGTATGTACCATTTTAATTATATCTGTATTGACTGGATGATGTAATATAACTCCCTCTCCATCCGCTATTTCTGATGTTAGAATTTCTTAAACACATTTTCTGTGTTACATGTTTTGATTAAGATGTCCATTATCAGGCAAGAAAGATTTTTTCTATTCCTACTATTAAAAGTAACATTTTTCGCACTGGTAACTATATGCAAAAATTAACAATTGCCCACACAGTGTGGAAATAGCGTGTGAAATAATTTCCCATGGCTTAATATAATAAAAAAAATTGGCTGTTTCGTTAATTTAATTACGATATACTATTTTATACTTAAAATCTATATAAATAATTCTAAAAGTATACATGCATATGTTGGTTATTGATTTTTGTTTCCATAGTTTCAAAGTATGCATTTGTAAAAATTTGAACATCTTACAACCAGTGTTCCCTCTAAGCTGTGCGCGTGTGCGCGCGCACATAAATTTTAAACATAGCGCACATGAAAAATATTCGCGCGCACAGGAAAATTTTTTTTCGTGCAGAAAATACAATTGCACCTGTATATGAAAGCCATTTAAAAAAAATAAAATGAAAAACAAAAATTGAATCAAATATAGTTTTAGATTTAAATAAACCACCAACTATAGTATTTGTGTATAGGCACTTGTATAGGTATAGATGCCAGTATAGATTTTCTTATTTTTCATTTGAATGAAAAGGAAAAGCCACAGTAATCAGCTAAATTCTGTCTTCACGAACTAATGATTTGACTTGATTTTAGAGTAT
This sequence comes from Brachynemurus nebulosus, assembly GCA_035578155.1. NCBI lineage: Eukaryota > Metazoa > Arthropoda > Insecta > Neuroptera > Myrmeleontidae > Brachynemurus > Brachynemurus nebulosus. The sequence continues at coordinate 66,233,011 of JAPWDM010000001.1, read as the reverse complement.
TTTTTTTTCATTGTGTTCCGTTGAGCTGTATATATTATAGTACAAGTGGTATGCTTGCTGTAAGATCGAGTTAATGCGGTAAGTAGGTACAAAATTTAGCTGAATGTTAATAATATTCTGTATTGTATTTTTTTTATTATATGCGCTTTTTTAATTGCCGCGCACATTTTTTTTTTCGTTTTGGAAAAAGCTGCACATTCTTAAAAAAGTGCGCACACAGGTTACAAAAAATTAGAGGGAACACTGCTTACAACTGACATAAATTTATAAAAAATTTTACTATTTATTTAAATAAATATTAATGTAAATTAACAATTATTCTTTTTTAAACCTTAAACCCAAATGATTTAAATATTAATCTAAGGATTGAAATAATTTATTTCTTCATAATTCCTTAGTTGTACGTTTATTTCAATTTTATTTACATTTCCAAAAAATTTTTCGACATGTACTGATGTCTTCTTCAGTTGGATCTGATATAAAATGAAAAAAGAATTTTAATTACATCTATTTTAACAATATTATTAATTTATTTATGTTAATATTAGGAAAAAAAAAACAAAAAACCATAAATTTCAAACCATAAAAGTTATGGTTTTTTATTATTTAAAACTGGTTAAAAATTTTTTTATATAAAATTATAAACAATTATTTTAAAATTAAGAAACTTTAAAAAAAAAATATATATATATATATATATATATATATATATATATATATATATATATATATATATATATAACAAATAGAATGATCGGAATATAATATTGTAATTTAAACGGGCAACAGTTTTTAGTTATGGATAGAAGAAAATAATTATATTATTATTAAAATTTTAATATTACAGGAGAAAGCAATTAAATTTAAATTCAAATAGGAAATGAGACTGGACATGTTGACAATGGTAATTATTTTTCTATTTTGAACTAAAATAAATTAATGTAATGTAACAAGTACTTACATCTGTTAATTCATCCAAACAAAAGGTTAATCGTTGCTATTAATTTAAATAGATGTCGGTTTCTGCATTCCATATTTGAAATTTGTCAGTAATTATATTTAAATTTTATTAATGTAAATTTTACGAAAAAAAATGTTAAACGTAGAAAAAGTATAGTGTAAAATACATGGGAAAAGCTTAATTCTCACTCATATGAATTGTTGCACTCGCCCTGCGGACTCGCGCAACAAACTCATATTCGTGAGAAATAAGCCATTTTTCCTATTTATTGTAGAATATACTATTGCCTGTTTGCAATGGGGTATTTGACAGTAGTTGAAAAAATATTTATTTTAAATAATTACTTGAGTCATAAGGATACTGAATATTGCTTTTTCACAAGTTATTTTATTCAAAAATATAAAAATTTTAATTAAGTAAAATTACAAAATTTACGTTAAAAATGACGTAATCAAAAACACCAAGCAAAAGTAGCTTACGTCACAAGCTCGTTCGAATATGTACAATATTACTCGTATATTGTAGTTAGGAAAAAAACTGTTTACTTTTCTGGTAACTATGAAAGAAATTTTTCATTATTAATTTTTTTTAATTATTTGACAATTTAAAACGTGTTTAATCGTTTATACTCCGTAATTCTGAATTTTTCGGAACAGACACAAATAGTTTATCTGGACTTTTTTGCTTGTGTTTTACTAATAGTCGTTTATTTATATCAGTGTTTTGCATACATTTTATGGCGCGACCCCCCTAATATGGAAAAATATTTCGCGTTATACAGATAGTGTATAGCTTCTGAAAGCGCGCGTGACTTGTTTGAGCGAGACATAGCGCAACGAGATGAGCGCTGCGTGGAGCATCAGACGAATAAAGAATGACACTTTTGAATTCTATGAATTGTGAATTCACTTTGAATTGTGTTTAAATTTATTGAATTGACTGTGCTCATTGTAATTACTAAACATCAATGAGTTTCTGGGAAGACATGCACAACCGTGAACTTCAAGTTCTAATGAGAGTAATGAAACAAAAACAAAGAAAAAGCGTCTTCAGGCACTTGGTCACGGGTTTCGTCTATTTAGCGAAGTCTTTAATGCACTTTCTGTAGTAGCCTAAAAGTCCAAGGAATGATTTGATGTCTTTTTGAGTTTTTGGGATGGGGAATTTTTGAATAGCTCGAATTTTGTCCGGATTTGGCTTAATTCCTGCGTCAGTTACAACCTGTCCTAAAAAAGCTATTTCACGTCTAAGAAATTCACTCTTGTCGAGTTGGATTTTTAGATTTGCGTCTTTTAGTCTACTGAATACTTTGTCTAAATTAGCTATGTGTACTTGTAATGATGTCGAGTAAACAATAATGTCGTTCATGTATACCAGACACGAAGTTCCCGTCAAGTCCTTTAAAACGTTATCCATAACCCGTTGAAAGGTTGACGGAGCGTTTTTTAACCCAAAGGGCATGCGTACGTACTCGTAATGCCAATGGACTACTGTGAAGGCAGTCTTTTCTAGATCGCGCGGATGTACTTCGATCTGATGAAAACCAGATACTAAATCTAAAGCGGTGAAGTACATGCATTTTTCTAATTTGTCTAGTATATCTGTGATGTTGGGAATGGGGCATTTGTCTCCTATCGTCTTGTCATTTAATTTTCGGTAGTCCACTACTAATCTTCATTTCTGTCTACCGCTCGCGTCCTGTTTCTTTGGAATAATCCAAATGGGACTACTCCAGGGCAAGTAACTAGGTCTAATTATTCCCTGCTGTAATATTTTGTCTATTTGAGTTTTTACTTCGCCCCTATGAATATATGGGTATTAATAAGATTTTGTGTAGATAGGTAAATCGTCAGTCATTTTAATTTCGTGCTTAATTTTGTTTGTAAAAGTTAAGTCCTGTCCGTCTTTTTAAAATATATCTTCGTATTTACAACAAATTTTAAAAATTGCTTTTTTCTCTTCAGTGTTTAAATGTTCTGTCCTAATTAGAGCTTCTATAGGAGGTGAAACATTATCGTTATTCGAAACGATTTGGTTAAAATTGAAATCAATAAAAAAATGATTTAGGATTTCGGCTTTTAATGGTTGTTCGATTAAAAATTTCGGCTGCTATTAGTCAAATTGATTACCGGTGCAAACATGTGCCAATCATTTGCTTTGCATACACCTGAAGGGGTCAAAAATTTATCTTAAATTCTAGTTTCTGTAACGTAGACATCTCTTGATTGTACGTCTATAGGTAATCTGATAATTTGTTTACAATTAGAATTTATTGTGTGAATCCCACTTGTTATATTTGGTTTAAAAAGTAGTTTATTTCTAGCAAAGGGTGTAATTAACTGTTTGTTGGGAATATCAATTTAAGCTACTAACTGATTTAGTGCATCTAGTCCTATGAGTCCGTCAAAATAGGTATGAAATTTAAGCAATAAGAATTCAGTAGTGCCGTCTCGATTAAATTCTTCAAATGTAGGTAAAAATACTTTTTTTGTAACCGTGTGGGTCCCTAATACTGCTTTAATAGATACGGGTTTTAGGGTTTCTATTGCGTTGGGATCTATGTGTTCAGGATTTATAAAGGAGTGGGAGGAACCAATCAATTAAAAGGGAGGGAGAATCAATTAAAAATTTTAAAGCTTGTCCGTTTCCGTTGTCTATATGGATATAAGGTAAGGTCGATTCCAGTAGATTTGTTTCTATGTATCCGTACTGTGGTCCCAACTGTATTGAACATTTTGATCGTCAATTTCAGCCTGATTTGGTTCTGTTCATCAATTTAATGCTTTAATCAAATCCTGTTTATTAGAAATATTACGTTTTCTTATTTGAACACCTAGATATTGGCTATAGATATTCGATAGGGCTTACATCTAGTGGAGGTGTCTGAAGTAAATGAGGCACGTAATACAAGAAATACTGCTACAATATAATGCCGAATGTTTAGGGGTCATTGTCCTGTTGACAAATTAGTTCTTGGTAAGCTTTCAGATAAATTTAATTTTCTGGTGCTTGCACGCTAGTTCTTTTTAAAATATTCCGATAAACATATCTATCCTTAATTTGATCCAAAAAATGTAAATTTTCAACAACTATACACCCCTACCCAGACGTACCATCATGTTTGACACAGTGCAGCAAATTTTGTTTTCGAATGGTTTTTGGGCCTCGGATGCAGTTTGAGTATCTGAAATGCTGAAATACTGAAGTGTTGAGATGCTTAAGAATCTTCGGCTTTCTTCCTCAGATACTCAAACTGAATCCGAGGCCCTAAAATCATTCGAAAACAAAATTTGCTGCACAGTGTCAAATATGATCATACGTCTATCATGGGGTAGGGGTGTATAGTTGTTGGAAATTTATATTTTTTGGATCCAATTAAGGATAAATATGTTTATTGGAATATTTTAAAAAGAACTAGCGTGCAAACACCAGAAACTTAAATTTATTGGAAAGCTTTCCAAGAACTAATTTGTCAACAAGACAATGACCCTAAACATTCGGCATTGTATTGAAGCAGTAATTCTTGTATTACTTACCTCATTTATTTCATACACCTCCACAGTGACTAGATGTAAACCCTATCGAACATCTACAGCCAATATCTAGGTTTAAAATAAGAAAACGTAATATTTCTAATAAACAGGATTTAATTAAAGCATTAAATTGATGAACAGAACCAAATCAGTCCGGATTTTACAACAAAATTAATGGCATCAATACCCAATCGCTTGCAAGCAATAATTAAATCAAAGGTATGTATAACGAAATATCAAAAATAGTTATTATCCTATGTTCCGAACTTGTAATTTTTTTTGTTTACTGTTTTGTCTAAAGACTTTTGTGAGTGCTATAATGCATGTCTTAATTTAATTTTATTTTTTTAAACAGAGTTATAATATTTGCTGTGATTTTAATTAGTAGTATGATTTTGTAGTAAAGACTGAAGAATTTATTTCCCTTATTTCTATTTTCTTTTGTACAAAAGATCTCGTAAAAAATTAACCCTTAACTGGTACACGTGGGTCAAAAACGACTCAGATGAAGTTAATTTCTATCATAACTTTCAAATAACATATTTTTAAACGTACCCCCGCCAGGTATTCCTTAGTTGCACTAATTACTTTGCACTGACCACACGTCACCTTTTTTTCGCGGTATTCAGTCGGATTCACTAACACGTTAGATATGCTAACGTTATTTCGTATTATTTCGAAGGCGTGCTCTATTAAATTTTGAAAATCGTCAACATCACAATCTTCAACATAAATTAAATGCATATCGGCTAATTCATGAACAGAGGAATTGGCCATTTCCCTTTCTAACCAAAATTTAAAATCACAACTAACACGTAATAAAATAGTTTTATAAAGAGTTAATAGTTCACATTAAACACTAAATTTAACTACTTACTTAGTATAAGCGGGGAAATTGCAATATGCTATGTTATGGGAAATTGCCATATCATATAAATGTCAATATTAAAAAATGTGTAAAATATTAATAAATTTGAGTTTCTGAAAACAAAAGTATGTTTGCTCGTTTTAACTTTTCACCAACTCTGGTTTATTTTTACCGGTTAAAAAAAAAAAATATGGCATGACATAGTATATTGCAATTTAGCCCGTATAAGTACTAAACAAAAAAGTAGGTAAACTGTGAGAGAACTACAGCAGGCGGGTACGGTGGCACACTCCTCGTCAAAAGTGTGGACCCCCATAAGGGGTGTCTGAATAATTTTGTGTCGTACTGTACTTGCCTTATCAGACTTCCGGCGACTAATTGGTCTCTAGTTATTATCAGCGTGCGATAAGTCGTTGTTGTTTGTTGAGTCAACTGGTCTGTGCGTTGTGCGATAAGCCATTGTCGTTTGGTTGAGTCATAGTTAATAGAGAATATGCATATAATCCAAATAAATTTTAAATATTTTTTTTTTTATATCCCATTAGAATAAGGAAATTTAATGGTGACAATAAAAAATCTTTTAATTTGTAAATTATAATAAAAAAAAGATATTTTAAAACATGATATTTTAAATGAATTTTAAACGAAACTGAACCCGGTATGACGTAACTCGGCATGGAAATGCCTATTAAAGAGTAACTACGGAAATGGAAAAAAACTTCGTTTCGTTGTTTACTTGTAAATGTCAATTAATTGCATACTGATTGTTTTAATTGTGTTTGAAGTGCCTATCTCTATTTTTTTCTTTTTATTATTATCCTTAAACTTTTATTTATAATTTATTTACCGTAAATTATAAGTTTATAATGACGGACGCTGGATTTGTGCAAGCTCAATCGGATAATTTGCCCAAAATAGATGCCTTTATGATGAGTGTTTTTTTTTGCTTCAAATTCCGATTACACAGCAGCGGAAATAAAAGGAATAAAAGCTTCAAAGTAAGTAATATTCTATACCAAATCTGTAATCTGTTCAAATCGTCTGATATCCATGACTACAGTAAATGGAGTTGGGAATGGGATAACAGAACCAAAGAATGAGTCCCCTACTGAACTGATCTTCCAGATGCAAATTATGGATGTTCATTGCTACTTAATTGTGGCTGTTTGATCTCATGCCCAGGCCAATGTAAATGTTATCGACCCGACATTCGCTGCAGCCGTTGTGCAAGTCTCAAGAAAATTGCACAAACAATTCACATATGAAGTTACAAGTATCAAGAGTAGACTTACATCATTTATATCCTTTATTTAAAAGATTTAAAATATTGCCAGTAGCCTGCATATAAAACATATAAAAAGCGGTATTACTCAATGGCGGCCATATTTGATTTATAGCAAACAGGCCACCGGAGGTCGCGTACAAGTTGCTTGCGATGGTTTCTCAAAACCTTAAGACTATATATTAAATTTTAAAAACTTGGCACAAAGTGCACGATTTTAATGAATTCCCCTCTATGTTAATTTTTCTGTTTGAAATAAGAATCTTTTTTCAAAAATAAATGATTCAATGTGGCTTGCAATATTTTATGTCAATAAAGCTTGGAGAACGTTTATCTGGTGAGAAATTACTGTCATGCTTTTAAAAAATAAATAAATAAATAAAAACATACATATAAAGAAAATTGTTTTTATTAAAATGCCTTAAAACATGTTAGTGATATTACTTAGAAAAAAAAATACCGTAGACACACATAAATTTACCATAATTTTTAATTTAAATTAAGACAAAAATTTAGTTATATTTAACTTTTCTAATTAAAGCAACTGATAAAAATATTTGTTGTGACTCATCAATAAATTTTTTCCGAAACTCTAGAAATTATTAGTCAGAAATATAAAAAAAAAAGAAAAAAACAAAATAATATGTCAAGATGTGAAAGAATTCCTAATTTTACCAGTCCATGTTTTTCAATTAAAGATGAAAGATACTGTGAAATTGTTTTGTACTTCGTTTTTATTAAGCGTTCGTTGCTAATGTTAGGAGTAAAGAACTCTAATTTTACCAAACCTATAGAATTACTTGATAGTTTGCGTATAAATAAATGTGAAAATTATTTCTAAATACTTATGAAATTATGTAACACTTTTTGAAAACTGTTTTCAAAACACTTTTTGAAAACATGAATGTACTATAAATTACGTATATAAACTGAAAAAATGTAATAACTTAAAGAAGTGGTGGCTAACAATGTTAGAAAAATTTATGAAACTTGAATAGTTTGCTAAAAAAAGCTATATCATTAAAAAAATGCTATAGGTATTATAAGCCATCAAATTTTATTGCTTTTTCTAAAGTCAAAGTGTGGTATGGTAAAGTTAAGTTCAATAGGTAAAGTTAGGGGATTTTACGGTACATGGAAAAGCTATTTTTTTATTAAAAAGTTGCATGTTAATAATACCACATGCTGTTACAACAATATCGCCCAAAACTGAAATTAAATGATTATCAATTCGTGAATGGCGCAATAAAATGTTAAATTCTCTGAGTCTGCCAATAACACGTTCCACATGAATCCTTAACGCAGCAATTTTTTTTGACTGTTTTACCTCATCTTTTGTACACGGAACCGTTTTAGAGACAGAGGGAGGACGTATTAACATAGAATTTTTTGTTTCTAGTAAGTGAGATATATTTTTAAACCCTCTGTCAGCCATTACAGCCACATTTTGAGGTAATTTTTCCAAATACCCGCTGTTTTCAACTATAGTTACATCTGACGCTCTTCCTCCGTACCCTTCTGAAATAAAAGTAACTAAACCATCGGGAGTGCATCCTATAAGGTATTTTGACGTGTTGCAGCCTTTGTACTGGGACCATGTCAAAGACTGATGTAAAGCATTTGATGGTTTTTCTATTTCTATTTCCAGGCAATCAATTATTGAATACACATTACTGTATCTGGCTCTAAAAGCTATTGGCAGTTGTAGTTTTACCTTATTCACATCTGGCCATATAATTAGTTCTTTTAAGCTCTCTGCAAGTAAAACAGTTGTCCTTTTGAATATACGGCTAATTGAACTTTGTGAATATCCAAAGTGTAACCCCAGGACACGAAAAGAATCATTTAATTTGATTTTTTTTAGTGCAATTAAAATATTTATTGTTGGTGTAGCAGTACTTTCAGTAAGTAATTTTATTAAATAATAACTTTTTTTAGGTAATCCTAACAGTAATTTTGGTTCTAGTTCAATAGCTTCTAGAAAATTAGACCGTATTTTATTTTTAAAATTTTTATTATTATCTTTCCAACTTTCGTCAGAACTCGAACTCGGTTCAACACTTGTTGAAGAAGAAACTGGAGATAAACTTTGCCTTTCACTTGATGAATAATTTTTAACTAGTTTTTTTTGTCTAAGTCGAACGTAGATGTGGATGCATCAGAAGAGATCTTTGCACATGTAGGGAGCGAAAAACTACCACCTTTTGGTTTTACGCTGACAGACTTGCTACGATATTTCTTTTTTGTAGTTTGAACAGCTTTATTGGCTTTAGTCTTTTTATCAAGATTTTCTTTTTTGGTACTGCTTTTTTTAAGTTCTGTACATAATCCATAATCAGTTTCGAGATTTGAAGTTGCAAAACTAGTGGAAGGAAGTGCTATTGTGAATGAATTATCCACTTTACTTCGTTTTTCTGCTGGCTTTAAGTGACTTTTGTTTTCATTTTGTTCTAAACCACTTCTGTTTTGGCAACTAAAGCGATTCAGTTTCAGCGATTAAGATAAAGTTTTCAGTATCATTCTGTAACTACAAAAAGGAAATTTATTTAAATTTGCAGTTAAAAGTACTTCCTACATATTAGATAATTCGTCGGACAAAGTAAAATTCCGATATCGTATTTTTAAGTAAATTATTGAGAAAATATTATAAACATTTAATATCTTTCGTAAAATACTTACATTAAAATGATCCTCACAACAGTACAAATGGGAACGTTCTGATAGTTTTTGCTTTTTTTTTCGTTTCATTGCCTCGCACCATTTTTGTCGAATGTGAGCGATTCTCGGCACATCAAAGAAGATCTAGCTTGGTGTCGTAATAGTAGTATTTATGCACATTGGTACAATACAATATTTATATACGTTTTCTTTGACACTATTCATTATATATTATTATAATTTTCGTAATTATATAATTTACCGGTATTATTATTACTATGGCTACTATCATTAAAAATTCTAGTGTTAAGATTGGAGTACTAATCATACCAAAATACGTCATACCCGGCGCGATTTCGTTTAAACTGTATTAGATTATAACAATAAAAAAATAATTTTTTTAAATTATTTAAGGATACTGATATTTTTTAAAATATTTTTTTTAGAGTTATTATTAGTTCCTCTAACGATTTAGGTAATAAAAAAAAAAACATGCATATTCTCTATTGGTCTGTGTGTGGGCTTGTTATGTTCATTAAAGTTAATTGGCTAGTTTTTTGAACGTTGCGCGCTCATTAAAGTTAATTGGGTAGTTATTTTGAGCTCATTAAAAAAGCTGATAAGACATTCCGGACTTCGGAATTGTGATATCATAGATATTTTTAGAATTATTGCCCGGATGCCTGTTATAACTTGTTAGCAGAATGCTGAATCGGAAATCAGTTTCTATTTTTAACACACACGTTAAGACTTGTTATGAGAGCGCGGGGATCGGAAATCTGCTTCTACTTTTAGCATATAACAATTGTTTCCAAACGCCCACAATCGAGAAATCTGTTTCTACAACGCTCCCAGCTCTAGGTATTTTTCCTTACCTTCATTCGTTATCCAAAGTGGGAATTTAAACAAGCCGAAGTTAATGTATGCATATTGTATTACTATAGAAAGCAAATTTAATGTAGGCTCGGGGTATACATACATATTAATTTTATCAGCAGATAAAAAGAAAAATAATTTTATAACAAAAAGAATTAAAAGAGATAAGTATTACGCCTATTTATATAATATGTAAGTTTAGGCTTTACGCTTTGTCTAGTAGTATAATAAATAGTGTTCATTGGTCTGTGCTATCAACATATTTTGAGAACTTTAAGTTGCTTTAAACACTAAATTTATTAATAATATTTCGAATTGAGATATCCATTTGAACATATGAATATTATCAGAAAAGTTATAGAAATTAAGCATATTTAGGCAGAACTGTCTTAGTAATTTATAATCGAATGTTCTTAGTGGTATAAACAACAAATTATAAAAATTTGTAGCCCCCCAGCCTAGTGTGGTGGGCCGTGGTAGGTGGTGGTGGTGGCTGTGACCCAGATATACCCATAAAATTTACAGAAAATTTTATTTTATATTATCCAAGTGAGGATATAAGTTAATTGATATACTTCCCATGGTTTTTTCTATCAACAAACTCAGTTTTAAACTAACTTAATTAAATTTTAATTATAGAATACGCACACACATATCATTTGAGTTTTAATGAACAAGAACTTTATTTCTTGCAATTACTAGTAAAGATATTCACTATCGTAACTCAAATACGTAAATTTGCAAGCCATTAACACTACCGGAAATTTTTGTGATATTTAACTAATTAATAATTATCAAAATAGCTGTCAGTTATATAAAAATATCTCAATTACGAATAAAAGAATGTTTTCTGATGCAGTTATTTAAAGGATTTAAAAATATTATCTAATATCTAAAACAGAATTATATCCCCTACAAAAATACTGCGTGTATGTAGTATATATAGCACGCTTCATTAAAAATTTAACTCAGACGTGTAAATGGGCTTATATTCGGGAGCAAGTATGGCTCTTGGTAGTGGAGGGGCTACTTGAGAATGAACTATGTAAATTGGTACTTCCATATTTTGTATATAGCTTTTCATTCATGAACTAATCAATTTCAAGCAATAGAATGTATTTCCAGCTCAACTAACCATAATATTAGGAAGCACATCATCAACTTAACCACCTTTGAGGTCTAGTATTTGTTAAGTGTTCGATATATTACCTGAAAATATGAAAATTGGGTTCAGGATTTATTAAACATAAACTCATGTAAGTATTGAGATATTTTTATTTTAAACACTCTGTATATTACACATATATTATTTTTGTTATTTAAATACATCCATATAAATAGTTATAAATATAAGTACATTGTTTTTTTGCTTTATTCACAATAATAGTAATAATCACAAATAAATTGGAAAACTTAAATATAACTGCTATCTTCATCACTTAGCAGATATTTCCTTAGCACAGGTGGCGGTTTTATAATTTCAGCTAACTCATCGATTATTGAAGATATTCTACTACAAACAATTCATGGAGCAAAAAAAAAATTGTTAATTTTTTAGTGATTTTTGAAGGGCTGTATTTACGTGAAAGATGGTCGTATCGGGATGATAAAAAAAGCATTTTGAGGCTCCAAGATTGTAGTTTTGAGATCTTTTGTCCAAAAATTTTTAGGAGTGGCAGTTGTCGAGCAATTCTAAGCAATAACACAAAAATTGAAAATTGAAAATTTTTTCCTCTGTTTTTTTCGGTCTACGGGCTTGAAACATTTTTTTTATTACTCATGCGGGAGAAGTACTAACTTGGCGCACACATTTCTGTACGCAAAATAGCTGTTTGCCCACTGTACTCTTCCCGCATACTTTTTTGCGTGCGGAAAGTAACTTTCCACACGCAAATTGACAATAAAACACGCAAAATTTAATCAAAACACGCAAAGCCGCCTCTTAATTTTTCATTTAATAAATATTTCATAATTATTTCTATAGAAACCACCAACAAAGTAATTTAAACGATAATTAATTCAGAAAAAAGACGAACACTTAAAATATATTATTTTAAAAAGTAATAAAAATGTCAAAATTAGTGATAATAATAGAAAAAAGTATGTGAAATTCGTAATAAAAAATAGTATGTGCTACTCGTGCGGGATTGTCGATTGCCCCACTCAAGCGAATGAGCGTGGGCAATGAGCAACTTCGCTTTCGTGGGCAATCGACAATTTCCCGCACTTATTGCACAATATACTATTTACAGTAAAGCCATGGTATTGACTTGATAGCTTGTTTATTCAGCTTTAATTTCCTTTTTTAAATTTTTCTCTACGTCGAATTGTTCCGGAGATATCTAACTTTGAATGCAAAAGGATCCTTTTTGCTTTAGCCATCGATATTTCAGTAACCAGTGGTCGGACAGAAAATTTAAGGACAGTTTTGGAATCTGGAATAAATTTCCTATAAGGCTGTTGCCGCGGACTTTAAGAAAAAAATTTTTTCATTCTTAATTTTAACCTAAAAAATGTGAAAAAAAGGGACTTTTTTCCTTGTTGCGAAAAATTGTCCTCATCCTTGCGAATAGTGGTGGGGAATTTAATATTTGTACGAATTTTTATAGGTCACTATACAGCCAATAACCCTGAAAATCGGCAGATCGGTCTATCGAAGGGCTTTCGTAAACCGTTTGTTCAAAATGTCAGAAAAAAACTAAAGGAGCAAAATTTAATGCACAAAATTGAATGAAAAAATCAATTTTTTTTTAACTTTCACAGAAGTTAGGCATCTTTTATCCATTAAATTTGAAAATTAAGGAAAAAAATTTTTTTAAAGTAAAAAAAATTTTGAAAAACCCAATTTTTTCTTAATTTTCAAATTTAATGGAGAGAAGATGCAGAACTGTGAAAAAAGTTGAAAAAAAAATTGAATTTTTAATTCAATTTTGCTCCTTTAATTTTCTTTCTGACATTTTGAACAAACGGTTTACGAAAGCCCTTCGATAGATCGATCTGCCGATTTGCAGGCTAATTGGGGGTACAGTGACCTATAAAAATTCGTACAAATATTAGATTCCCCACCAATATTCGCAAAGATACGGACAATTTTTCGCAACAAGGAAAAAAGTCCCTTTTTGCGCATTTTTTAGATTAAAATTAAGGATGAAAAAATTTTTTTTCTTAAAGTACGCGGCGACAGCCTTGTAGGAAATTCATTCCAGATTCCAAAACTGTCCTTAAATTTTCTGTCCCAGCACTGGTTACTGAGATATTGATGGTTAAAGCAAAAAGGATCCTTTTGCATTTAAAGTCAGATATCTCCGGAACAATTCAACATAGAGAAAAATTTAAAAAAGGACATTAAAGCTATTCAACATATTCATTTGAATTACATATTCTATGATGCTTTAGACTTGCTGGTTTGATGGAAACGGGAGCTTGTTCCTAATCTTTTCTGCAAACTCCTTGATCATTAAAATATCTAGAGTCAACTCTAAAAGGTTAGCCAATTTTTGAAATAACGTTGTTTCATTAGTAATAGATATTAACTTATTTTCTCGCCCGTTTCCATTAACCCAACTATCTTTTTTATACATCGATTGCAAAATGTTTTGCCATTTCTTTAGGGAATCAAATTTAGCTTTAGTCGATTTGGTTGCAAACATCATATCAACGGGGCTCAAGGTGTGATCAATATCATTTACCGAGTTATTTTGAATTATGCATGATGTATTTTCATCGCCAACATTTTTTGAATTATCAGTATAATCATCACCAAAAGCGTCGCCACCATAATTAGATGTAGAACCATCATTCTGTACTGATAAAGCTGTATTTGATAAGGTATCATCTTTGGACATATTCACATCAGTCTTAGCACCATTAACATCATTTAACGAATTATGTTGAGTACGTAAATTTCGAGAAAGATTGAATTTTCTTGTAAATTTTCTACCACAAAGTTCGTAAATATACATAGCTTAACAGTGTAACTTGTTTGTGAGTAACTTGACAACTGACTAGAAACTCGTTGTGCACCAATACTTATATACCCCTGCATTTACTCTTTCTTAAACAACAAAAGAGCAGCTAGAGTTTATAGATTCATGAAAAGTTGAAATGAATCAATTTTGCGAGCAAATAATTTACAATTTTGATCGCTTTCAATAAAATAAATTCTCTTTTCACAACCGCCAAAAATTATAACGCACAGGTGCATAATATCATTTTTTTCAACACAATCAAAGGCGATTGACAACAATGTCTCGTTAGAATCATTAAACCATTTGGTTTCATTGTTGTCATTGTTGACTTGAGGATCATTGCAACAATTAAATTAATTGCTGGCAAATACGCATTCAAGTCCCAACGAGCGACTCCCAATAGCGTTAAAGATGCGTTTTATAAAACAAGGTGTAAAGCTGCCAATCGAAAACATCGATTTTATATCACCCACATCCTGCGACAAAAAGCATGGTTCCTTGTTGACAAGAACAATACGGTTTAAAAACAATGTATTTATTCAAATAAAATAGTAGAGAAAAATTTTAATTACTATAAATAAAAATGAATTATCTTATCTGAAAGGCTATTTTTACTATAAAACAATATGTACTAATTATTTTTATCTCAGTGTTGTTGTAGTACAGAAATATGTTGTTAATTATCATATTTATCGCAACTCTAAACAAAAATTTTATATATCGAGCGTATACAATGTTATACGAAATACAGCGTATATACATTAAATTCAGCTTCAGAAAAATCCAATTTCAAATTGTTTGAATGCTTTGATTGAAATTTTGTTCGAAGTTTCAGTTTGCTTAATTTATGATTGGTTAAGCCGAAAAAGTATAAAATAGTAGTGAACACTGATGCCTTGCACATTTGTTTATAAGCAGCAATAGCATATAGACATACTATGGATCAAAATCAAGAGCTAAAGCGAAAAATTTTAGCTGTCACAAAGTCTATACTTGCTAAATATCGTGCGCTTAAGGATAGTCAGTTTGAACTGGAAAAAATTTAGAAGAATCATTCAAACCAATAATTGAACCGCTTAAAGAAATAGCTACTGAAATAAAAACTCAACCAGCAAAAAGCCTCTTAGTTAAAAATGAAAAGTCAGCACAAACTAAAATTAAGAAAGCATCTCCTTCTATTGATGATGCTGATGATTCCATTGATTATGTTGTATCTTTTATTAAGAAATCACACTTTCTTAACAGTAGTGATGATGAAGTATTTGAACCACCGCTGACAGAGGGAGGGTTCGAACCTATTCCTACATCAAACCAACTTACCTCGAGAGCAGAAAACACTGCTCAGAAATCTTCTACTAAGAACCCGCGTTTTCTTAATAGTTGTGATGATGAAATATTTGGATCATTGCTGTTAGAGGAAAGTTTTGAACCTACCTCCACAACAAATCAATTTACTCCAACAGCACAAATTACTGCACGAAAATTGTTTAAGCAAACTAACGAACCAACTATTGGTGTACTAGCTGAAAAGTATCTCTAGTTATCGCTTACGCGTAACGCCAAAAAATCTCTTGACCATACTCATGGCCCGCGTATAGATGTGGAAACAAATAAATGGATGATTGGTAATTCTGAATTGGATATAATTGATGATAATATTATTGTTAATGATATCGTTTAACCGGGCACTGAGGGTCTTTTTGAGCTACTGTTTAAAAAGTATCCAAATCAACATCTATACACAGATACTGATTTAAACACATATAAGGTTATATTACAAATTACTAATGCGCACAAAAGAAACTATGACGTCAATGAACCAGTTAATGTGAATGATTGTTATAAATGTAAGGAGATTATAAGTAAACTTTTTCCACCACGACGAAAACATACATCAACACCGAAACAAAAACAAACTGGTTTTGGCTTAATGCATTTTAACGATTGTGAAACGATTGATTATCGTTATTGGGACGATGTTGGCGAACTTATTGGCAGATTAAAATTTTTGATGGCGTCCGCACAAGCTGGACACACGAATCATTCGAATGAAATACAAGCAATACTTGAAGAACTTCGCGAAGCTGATATAATTGAATAAATATAGGTGACTAACCCAAATCATTTCAAACATGAGCGTTGACAAATTTGATCGATTCAGCAGTAGCGGTGGATGGTATGCTCGAAAGGCTGCGTCTATCAATTTAACACCTAAAGCTGATTATGATATGAATGATAACCGTCTCACGAACGTACATGCTCCTAAAGATAGCAGTGATGCTGTTAATTTGGCTTTTCTGAATCAAAAGTTTGCTGAAATTTCACGGGCCATTTGGCAACGTAATTGTCGAAGTAATTGCCTATATTTAGGGGCATGTAGGAGTGAGTGGCTTCCAGTGGCGGACTATATAAGTAATCATTAACACACATCTGAATTAATCTTGTATAGCTGAAGAAGGGTCCAATTCACTTGAACAAAGAATTGTAGTGGCATCAAAAGCAATTGAAACTAAGTTCAATAATTTAAGAAATCAAAGACATGTTTACACACCAAGCGAAGAGCCTAATAACCAGGTTTCAACCATTTCTGATAGCGGAAACGTTATCATTCCTAAGTTAACTACAGCTTTGCAAACTGCTTTGGATATTTTATTAATCAAAGAAAACCAAAATAATGGGGCAAATTCTAATGAACGAATGTCAATGAAACGTTCAGCCAATTCAACGGATCAAGAACTACTTGCTAAGCGTATCAAATACGACGACACGGAAGATGTTGAATATGGGAATCGACAATCAAAAAAAGTAAAATACTGGCACAATCCTGATGCTTTAGTAGACAAATTGAGGCATTTATATGTAACTTCGGAGATTGGTGAAAAAATATTTAAAATTATTCGAAGTCTAGAGGAAAATAAAAACATGTTGTATAACATGCTGAAGATCGAGAAGCTTTAATGAATGAGTTAAATGCTTTAAAAGAAACTACTGTCGGCCAGGAAATATTCTTTATACTTCGCGAACTTCAACGGGTTAATATTATTGAACCACTAGGCGACTATCTGGATGAAACTTATAAAGAAGATGCTAGCGATTATGAAGCTGATGACGATGATCATGATGATGATTCCAATGATTATGCTGTATCTTTTATTAAGCAATCACCTTTTCCTAACAGCGGTGATGATGCTGATGATTCTGAGATATTTCAGTAAATTGCTGCTTTGATAGAATTGGTGATAAGTTGCTAAATTCCGCCACCGCCGCAACCACAATCGCCACCTCCACGACCGCCTTCACCACCACCACCACCTGCCACCACCACCACCTGCCACCACCACCACCTGCCACCACCACCATCTGCCACCACCACCACCTGCCACCACCGCCACCACCACCATCCGCCACAGCCACCTACCACACAACTAGCATCATGAACCAACACATTTGGGTTAATCAGTATTATCGCTATAGGTAATAGGGTATAAAATAGTTGAATTTGCTCAAAATATTATCTATTTACCAGTGGTTGTCAAAGAGTTAACATCTATATCGCCGAAAATTATACTTTAGTGGTAAAGCAATTGCATTTCAAACTATGTTAATTTACAATTCAGAGCACGCCACCGCTAGCCAACATAGCAATAGACTAGCTAACATCGTGGTCGTGGTTCTTTTCACGACAGTGAATCATTTAGATAACTACCATATTCTATTTCATTTTATTTTATTTTATTTTATTTTATTTTCATTATAAAAAGTTAGTTATACGGAGATCATTAAACGTAAAACATTTAAGCAACGACCTAATATCTCATCTGAAAATATAGCATTTCTTAAATCACTTGGTTTTAAAGTGAAAAGAAGATGCTGCTCAGCAATCTGTTGAATATTGGTAGCAGTGCGCAATAAATATTGTGAAGCCAAATGGCCCGCTGATTCATCAATAATGTACTAATGAACTCAAATTATCAAATTGTTTATGATGTGCTAAAATTTATAATATTTCAACTATGTATCTACCAATTTAAATAAATAAATATGTAATTAATACAATAATTTTTTATTTATTTTTCACCTTCAACTTCATACAATTTCAGATATGTAATATTACTTACATGTATGATGGTTAAGAAATATAAGAATATTTCTTAACCAACAATCGATTTTTTTCTTTTGATAATAAACTGATTGAATGAAGTAAAACTGCCTAGAGCTGAGATACAAAACAGATTTCTCAATTCTGGGCGCTTGGAAACTATGTGTCAATTAATTAAAGTTTCTGCGAACACTTAACAAATACTAGACCCCAAATGCGGTTAAGTTGATGATGTGCTTCCTAATATTATGGTTAGTTGAGCTGGAAATACATTCTATTGCTTGAAATTGATTAGTTCATGCATGAAAAGCTATATACAAAATATGGAAGTACCAATTTACATAGTTCATTCTCAAGTAGCCCCTCCACTACCAAAAGCCATACTTGCTCCCGAATATAGGCCCATTTACACGTCTGAGTTAAATTTTTAATGAAGCGTGCTATATATACTATCTACACGCAGTATTTTTGTAGGGGATATAATTCTGTTTTAGATATTAGATAATATTTTTAAATCTTTTAAATAACTGCATCAGAAAACATTCTTTTATTCGTAATTGAGATATTTTTATATAACTGACAGCTATTTTGATAATTATTAATTAGTTAAATATCACAAAAATTTCAGGTAGTGTTAATGACTTGCAAATTTACGTATTTGAGTTACGATAGTGAATATCTTTACTAGTAATTGCAAGAAATAAAGTTCTTGTTCATTAAAACTCAAATGATATGTGTGTGCGTATTCTATAATTAAAATTTAATTAAGTTAGTTTAAAATTGAGTTTGTTGATAGAAAAAACCATGGGAAGTATATCAATTAACTTATATCCTCACTTAAATAATATAAAATACAATTTTCTGTGAATTTTATGGGTATATCTGGATCACAGCCACCACCACCACCTACCACGGCCCACCACACTAGGCCGGGGGGGCTACAAATTTTTATAATTTGTTGTTTATACCACTAAGAACATTCGATTATAAATTACTAAGACAGTTCTGCCTAAATATGCTTAATTTCTATAACTTTTCTGATAATATTCATATGTTCAAATGGATATCTCAATTCGAAATATCATTAATAAATTTAGTGTTTAAAGCAACTTAAAGTTCTCAAAATATGTTGATAGCACAGACCAATGAACACTATTTATTATACTACTAGACAAAGCGTAAAGCCTAAACTTACATATTATATAAATAGGCGTAATACTTATCTCTTTTAATTCTTTTTGTTATAAAATTATTTTTCTTTTTATCTGCTGATTAAATTAATATGTATGTATACCCCGAGCCTACATTAAATTTGCTTTCTATAGTAATACAATATGCATACATTAACTTCGGCTTGTTTAAATTCGCACTTTGTATAACGAATGAAAGTAAGGAAAAATACCTAGAGCTGGGAGCGTTGTAGAAACAGATTTCTCGATTGTGGGCGTTTGGAAACAATTGTTATATGCTAAAAGTAGAAGCAGATTTCCGATCCCCGCGCTCTCATAACAAGTCTTAACGTATGTGCTAAAAATAGAAACTGATTTCCGATGCAGCATTCTGCTAACAAGTTATAAGATGCGTTCCGGCAATAATTCTAAAAATATCTATGATATCACAATTCCGAAGTCCGGAAAGTCTTATCAGCTTTTTTAATGAGCTCAAAATAACTACCCAATTAACTTTAATGAGCGCGCAACGTTCAAAAAACTTTAATGAACATAAAAAACCCACGCACAAACCAATTAACTATAACTCAACCAAACAACAACGGCTTATCGCACAACGCATAGACCAATTAACTGACTCAACAAACAACAACGGCTTATCGCAAGCTGATAATAACTACAGACCAGTTAGCCGCCGGAAGTCTGATAAGGCAAGTACAGTACGACATAAAATTATTCGGATACCCATTATGGGGTCCACACTTTTGACGCGGAGTGTGCTGCCGTACCCGCCTGCTGTAGTTCTCTCACAGCTTAGCTACTCAAAAATGTAAAATTAGTTACCGATAACAATATTAAGAAACACAAAAATTTAAAACGCAAATATCCAGAATAATTTAAGACTTCAACCACTTCAAAGATTGTACAAAAAAAAATATATAAATAAATAAATAAATAAATAAATAAATAAATAAATAAATCAACAATTAAATAAAAAACACTTCTTCGCTCAATGTCATTACATACATATTTGATTATACCTTTCGTCCTTAGTTAGGGTACATACATAATACAAATGGTCACATAAATTTTAAGGTCAACTAACATACAACTTACACCAAACAGCCAAGCATTTTTTTTTTTTAAAATTGTATATTTTCTATTATGGTATATTCTCTGTTAACCATCAGCTGTTAACAAAAATTAGTTTCAAGTTACAAAAAAGCGTTATTTTAAGAAAGTACAACAATTTTAACTTATTTTAAATTAAAATTGTTGAAACTTTGACTGACTGACTGACTGTAACTTACAACTTATTAATAAAAAAATAAGCTGTCATTTAAAAAAAAGTTTTAGGAAAACAAAACAATGTGTTGTCTCTCTCACATTTTACTGGAAGAAAAAAGACAATTGATATACATAAATCATTTACTTGTAACATCAAAACATACCTTACACAATACATAAAATTAAAATCAGACCAAGCAAGTTGTGACAAGAAATGTATACACGCATATCTAAAATATATTCATAATAAATCGATATAAGAGGGTATTGTCCGTATATAGGTATCCATAATTATCTGTTGTATATATTTGAAATCGTATCAAATTGTTTTATCTTAAAAAAAATAAACAATTTTTAATACCTTAAAAAAATAAAGACAATACTATCAGCCGCGCAACCTCTTCGATCAATAGTTATCAGCTGTCACGTCATCACGCACACACACACATACACTGCAAGAAAACAGTACATATCTAGTTACTCTGATGTACGATGCATACTAATATTATTATACAGTGGTTCGCAAACGGTGGCCTTGAATTTTGAAAATTAATTTTTTCGAAAACTAAGCACCATAAAAAAATGGTATTAAGATTTTTCGTTCAATTTTTTATTTTTTGTGGCGTATCCTCAGTTTTAATTTCGGGCAGTCGTTACGGTTCACCTTGTATTATATATATATATATATATATATATATATATATATATATATATATATATATATATATATATATATATATATACATATATATATACATCCATACATATATATATATATATATATATATATATATATATATATATATATATATATATAACAGGAATCAAATGCCAAATGTTTTGGTATAGAATTTAATAAATGTGCTGACAAAGTTTAATTAGAATTTCAAAATACCCCTGTCGCAGCATCTGCATAACATAGCGAATTTACAAATATTGGACACTGGCGGATCTCATTTAAGACCTGTACCCATTTAAAATAATTCAGCTTTCTAAGAGTGAAAAGATTTTTAAAATCAGTCGAGTAGTTAATTTTTTGCGCTTGTTCGCATAAGGCGCTTAGCACATATATCCACTTAAAATAGTTCAACTTTCTGATAATGAAAAAATTTTCAAAATCAATTGGGTAGTTCATTTTTATAACCATCTAAAATAGTTTAGCTTTCTAAGACTAAAAGAATTTTCAAAATCGGTTGGGTAATTTATTTTTGGTATTTTTGGGACCCAAAACCCCGAACGGACTTTGTACATCATAGTGCTATCCACCTAAAATAACTTAGTTCTCTTCTAGCAATGAGAACATTTTGATCCCGGTGGACCATATATATATATATATATATATATATATATATATATATATATATATATATATATATATATATATATATATATATATTTAGGATATTTTATCTTTCTAACAGTAAAAGTATTTTTAAAACCCGTTGCGTAGTTTTCCATGCCGCATTTGCATCCGCAGGACAGTTGTGGATCTCAGATAACATAGCCTGTACTTATCTAAAAGAGTTTACCTCTGCAATAGTGAAAAAATTTTCAAAATTGGTAAGTTATTTTATTTTTGATACTTCTGAGTCCCATGGACTCTGTCGGACCTTACATAACGTAATTTATATCTATCTAAAATAGTTTAGCTCTCTAACAGCGAAAAAATTTTCAAAATCGGTCGGTTAGTTTATTTTTGGCGCTTTAAAGATCCCAGGACTCTGGCCGACCTCATACAACATATAAGCACTATCCATCTAAAATAGTTTACCTCTGTTGTAATAGTGAAAAAATTTTCAAAATCGGTCGGTTAGTTTATTTTTGACACTTTTGGGTCCCATGGACCCTAGTAGACCTTACTTAAGGTAATTTGTATCAATCTAAAATAGTTTAGCTTTCTAACAGCGAAAAAATTTTCAAAATCGGTCAGTTAGTTTATTTTGCGCTTTTAAGATCCCAGGACCCTGGCCGACCTTACATTACACAATCCATATCTATCTAAAATAACTTAGCTCTTTAACAGCGAAAAAATTTTCAAAACTGGTCGGCTAGACAGTGATCTAAAATGAGACAGAGATCTGGTATTATAATACATAGATTTTGAATAACTACCATTTGTTTCACATAAAAAAATGAAATTTTTCTATATCTTATCAGGAATTGAGACATAAATATAAATTACTTATTACAATAACAAAGAGAGCAAATGTGAAAAATTACAATTTTCTCGAAAAATACATAACATAGAAAGAAAATTATAAGAACATTTTCTTTATATTTTTTTTCCTTTTCAATGATTTAAAAATCTAACTATCTTATATAGTTACCCTATCTTATATAGCCGAACCAAACCAGATTCCAATTAACAACCAAATTTCATGTGCATTGAACGTTTCGTTCGAGAGTTATCGTGGAACACACACACACACACACACACACACACACACACACACACACACACACATATATATATATATATATATATATATATATATATATATATATATATATAAATTTTAGTGAATATCATTTTCGTATTCTAGGGACCTCAAAACATATCTCTGTCATCGTCTCGACCTCAGGTTGCGTCATGAGAACGGCCGTAATAGCGTATTTCCAGTTTTGGAAATAAAGGAAAAAGAACTTATGTTTTTGTTCAGTCAGAATTTTATTTGCGAAAAGGGCGTAAGTCATACTTCGAAAAAATATGTAAAGGTAACCGATATTCACTGTTCCTTTAAATTTAATACATAGTTTATTATTAGTGCTACCAATTAGATAACACGACAATGACCAGTTTTCAGTCTTCACCTTCATATTAGGCAAACTTTGAGATGATCTTTTCTCAAAACGGTATTTTCAGACTTACGCCCTTTTTCCACCCAGCTCCTCAATTGCTATACCTACCATGGAAACAGGTTCAATGAAACACATTGGTATTGTTAGCCATGGTATTCCTTCTGATATTATACAAATCGGAGAACCTATATAGCAAGTTATTTTAAACACATAGGTATTCAAAAGAAAATAACAGTGCCTTTGTACCGGATTGGTTCAAGAGATTTAAGAGGATGGTAACGTTAATTCGGCATAAAAAGGCCCATTTTTAAGAGTTTTTTTTCAGACGCTACTGGTAATACAAATTTAATTAATCGATCGTAACATTATAGTACAACATTCGGACAATATTTCCTTAATTTTTTAAAACAAAATATAAATAATTAAGCCAACGGCAACAAATCTTCGGAGGCGCCGCGAAAAAAAGTTGTCTGTCGGTGAACAACATAACTCATGAGTGGATCATCCGAAATAAAAAAAATAAATGATATCACTAGATAACCTCTTTCCTAAGGTATCTCTGGAAGAAATTTTTTTTCGATTTTTGAATTTTTGGTGACACTTAGAAGTGAAAACACCAATTTTCGTCTAAAAAATTGACCTATTTGTTGTTAATCCGATCAATTTAGCTCTAAAAATAGTACTAAAGATACAAAAATTAGGGGAGAGCTGAAAATTGGTACGAATGTTCGGAACACCATTATAAATAAGTGTTGAAAAGTCTTCATCGATCCTGTACGTGGAAAAAATTTTATTCAAGGTCAAAGGTGTCAAAAATAGGTTTTTCGCGCTTTTCAGCAAAACAGCAAGTTTTATCATAAAATTAGGTCATACAAAAATTGTAGATCATATAATTATCTATAAAAAATGAGTCAATACTTTTTTTTCCTAAGAGCCACCGTTTCTGAGATATAACTGTTATCAAAAATCTCCCACCTGCGCCGGAAAAACTCCTCAACACAATTTTTTGTAAGTAATTGTAAAAAGGGATGTAGTGCAAAATGCGGCTGCAAAAAAGTTGGATTGTTTGGTTCTCTTGCATGTACCAGTTGTCAAGGCCAGTCGTGCTCTAATTTTGAATCACCAACAGAAGAGGATTCGTATGATACCAACGAGGATTCATGTGATGCATCGCTATTCAGGCAATTTACTTTCACCCAACAAGAAGAACAAGAACAAGAAGGAGACGAACAAGAAAAGGATGCTGAAATATTAGACGATTATGAATCTGACGAATAATTTCCCTCACTTTTTTAAAAATCTATACCTCTTTTGTCATTCCCAATACTAATATTTTTTATTATTCAATAGTTTTCAATTAAGCAGGATCACAATAGACCGTGGAATCCTTTTAAAAAAACCCGCTAAGTACACCACCGCACAAGTGGCGTGGAAACGTGTGCATATTACGAAGATTGCAACTTTTGTAATAGTTATATCTCAGAAACGGTGGCTCTTAGGAAAAAAGTATTCAGACATTTTTTATAGATAATTATATGATCTACAATTTTTGTCTGACCTAACTTTATGATAAAACTTACCGTTTTAAAAACGCGAAGAACCCATTTTTGACACTGTTGACCTTGAATAAAATTTTTTCCACGTACAGGATCGATGAGAACCTTTCAACACTTATTTATAATGGTGTTCCGAACATTCATACTAATTTTCAGCTCTCCCCTAATTTTTGTACCCTTGAATGTTTAAATTGACCGGTGGATACCTGGTCATTTATGTAAAGAAGCTTTATACAAAATTTCAAAACAATCGGTCGAGTAGATTTTGATTTAAACTGCTCACCGGTTTCAAAAATGACTAGTGTCAGAAAATCGCTTTAAAGTTTTGTATACCTGAAAATCCAAAATTAAATATGAAAAATTTTTTTCATACCTACGTCATTGGTTATAGTATACAATAGTATACTTACAAAGACCCATCCATGAATAAAATAATTCAGGGATTCCGAGAGCACAAAGCTACGTACCTGCTGGGAGGGATACAAAGACGTATAGGAGCAACAAACACTCAAAGTTCTATATCTTAGTTTTACTCCGATTTCTTTCAATTTTTGACACAACAATTTTGAGATGTTGTACAATCATATGAAACAATAAAAAAAATGAGAAATAAAAAATTTTAATACGTTACCATCCCCTTAAACGGTTGCAAAATTCTGTTGAGAAAGATGCTCCTTTTTGTTATCTTTACCAGTAATTTTTACCTCATGGAAGCAAACAAACCCCGTACACTTATACAGGATTCAGAAATCTTAAAAATGCCACTGATTCGAAAACTGGTTTTCCAAAACACGAGAAATCCATTTCTCATATACAAGTCATAGAGAGGTGGCAGGAAAAATTATATAGAATATCTACTACTAGCAATGTTGAAACGTGAATATATCAAACAGCATTAGAAAAAACAGGTATTCCCTGAAATCTATTATTAAAATAATACAATGCCTAGTTGTCAACGAATTAACCATGAACCATATATAATGGACGGCTAACTTATATGGGAGGAATTGCCAAAATTGGCCACGAAAATGGCATATATTAGGCTTTTTTTTCACGATTCGTGGCGTTAATATTCTTAAAATACTGATGTGAATATAGCGAATATAGTAACATAAAACAGATAAAACAGAATGTAAATACAGTACTTATTCTCAAATGGAAACACGTTGGGACTGGGGAACTGAGTGTTTCCATTTGAGAATCATCAATGTCGGTTGATGATATTTAATAATAAGGAAATACCTAGAAATTACATATGTATGAAATAAACTCTTATAGTTTAAATTACTTTATACGGCGGATATCCAATAGTATTGACTCCGATTTTACATAGTGACGTCAGCGAATTATATAATATACAATGTAAATGATGCGACGCAAAATAAAAATTGTTAAGTTTATTTTAAAAACGATGAAAAAACTCACTTTATAACTGAATTGAACATTGAAAAAGATTCCAGAATATTCTATTCAAAAGCTAACAAAGATATAGAAGCTCGCGTTTTCATTTGCGAGTGTTTCCATTTGAGAATAAGTACTGTATCGCTTTGGTATCTAAGTCACACGAATTCCCTCTTATTTTTAGACACTTTTTTGAATACATTGACTTGGACGTCCATTATATATGGTCCATGGAATTAACATTGACTGGAAATTATACTTCAGAAGAAAGAAAAAAACGAAGATTATTTCAAAATTTGTTTGAATACACGTACATAAAAGATCCTAATTTGAAGGGTTCTCTCAGTCGTATACCACAAAATGCAATATATCGTTTCAATTAAATAATTCAAGCAATGGTTTAAGCAGTACAAAGTTCCATTGTTAAAGATATTAAGGAATGCGTCGTGAAATGGTTTACTCTAATGGAAGATAGAAATGAGAGATAAAAATAACCGTGAAAATATTGCAATAGCTATCGACGAAAATCGATTTACTAGATCAAATCATATGAAAATTTTACTTCCGCCCTACCTGTAATTACCGCTGCCTACCTTAAATTCAGCTCTAGCTACGGCCCTGGATACAGAGACTTTAAATATTTGGAAACAGATACAAGATACTGAAAAAGTGTATCTAGATACTATATGCTTAAGATGCTATCGTACAAAAAAGATGTCAACACATAAATACATATATGTTCATAACATTTACATATTTATTTATACGCAGTCGTGCCTGTTGTATATAACATGTCAAGCGCTTACAAATATCAACAATAGTCTAGTACTCTAATGGATAGCAACTAAAAGTTTTGGTTATAAGGAATAATTTTGTTTTTACATTTGTTCAACCATTTTTAAGCGCAACAAGTGCAAATGGAATCATCTAAAAACGCCAATAATTTAGAAAGTGCTAATACTACATCAGTAAATAAACAATCGACAATTTTCTATGAAATTTTGGCTACACTTGTAGGTAAGCTATACATACTCAAATACATAATTCGTGATATTTTTAGCATAGAAACTAACTTAGGTAATACTAATAACAATTTTAAAATATTTATTTCAAATCAATTCAAATAACTGTACGAATTAATAAATGAACAATTTTTTTTATTTTTTGTTTTTTTTTTTTTTTTTTTTTTTTTTAAATAAAATTTATAGAAAAAATTTTATAGTATAACTGATCGCTTAGATAGTTTATATATTTCATAAAATCAGACTATATGTATACAAAATCGCACTGAAAATAACATGAAATTTTTATCACATTGTAAAAATTTTAAGATGAAAAACATAGGTATGATTTTATTTTACTTTGGATTTTGTATAAAATTTTATCTGATTGCCTTGGTCTTAAAACAAACAACGTCTACAATTATAAATATTTCATATAACTACTGGCACACAAGTAGGTAATGTCTAAAATTCAGTGGAAATTATTAAATTATTTAATTAATAATGGAATGATTTCAATTATATATGCACTAAAATAATCGATTGTTTTACTCATTAGTAACATTTATCTTTAATTAAATAATAATTGAGTAATTATTTTGGCTATTCTTTTATAAAATAGTTATACGATAGTGAAAATACTTTATAAGACGGCGCCAAATATTTTTGCCCTGATTGTTTGTTATATTTATATCAATTAATTTATTGTCGAGAAAATAAGTATTTTAAAATGAGACATTTCAGTTTTTCAATGCACAAAAAACAAACCCATTTACCATTTTGTGTTTACCAAACGAAAACTCGAACATACTTTAATATAGATGCCACTTTCACAATATTTTAAAAACTATGTAAAATATGTTTCCACGTAATTTTTTTGTATTTTCACCTGCGCGTGAGCACTTTTCGCATTTGTGTCGTGTTGTCGTTTGTTTGTGTCGAAATATAATAGAATATTGCGTTATACGGACGTAGAAATAGGGGACTGTAAAGTTTATTGCTTGGTCATAAAAAATTAAAATATTTCAGAACTTTTCTTTAAAAGGTCAGTTTTATTGCCCTACACACTTTATAGTTGTATGTATATTATACATTCTATTTCAGAAGTAATATACATACTTTCAGTTTGGTATATCTGCTATGGTATATCTACTAATACATATATGTACTATAAATAATATGTTAATTTACTTAAGGTAGTACCTTGTGACATGCTAGTAGAAAAAATTGCAAACCAAAATTACTTTATATCATTATTGCCTATATTAGTGGATAGATGTTGATACGTACTACTTTTCATACGAACATGTATATGCATACTTTCAAACAACCTGTGTATACACACTTATACCATCAAAGTTTTTTATGATAAATGCTTTGGCATCATCGTTATTTACGCAACAAACATATTAAGTGGTATGCATAAGGTTAAGCATTGTAAGACTGCTCAAGTATATATGAATATGTTGTTATCAAGGGGTCAAACTAGTATATCTACCATACTGTGTCCGCTGTAACCAGCGAGTGACGTAGACACAGCACACATACAACCAAAACACATGATGTAGAGATACGAATATACGAATGTGTTAGTATGATCACAACCAGCCAACAATTAAAAATAAATTTATTTATTTTAAGAAAGATATCCCTTTATTTTGAGAAATTTTTTATTTAATAGAATTTTTACACTTAAATGCGACACACTTCATATTCTTTTTCTGTTTAAATTTCACGAGTTGATTAAAAAACATTATATTTATTACGACGTGAACACCACGACAGACGGGCAGTAACAGACTAAATCAGTAGTGGTGTAAATTGCTACTTATTGCAACTTTCGGATCACACGTTTTTATATGTAGGCTTGATCTGTCTCATCTGTGGTTGTTATATACACACACATACACATCTCGGATACACCCAATATGTGTATATAACAACATATTCATATTTACTTGAGCAAAGTCTCACAATGCTCAAACTTATGCATACCACTTCTCATTTCTCTATGCATACACACCACTATACTGAATAAAGTTTTAATACATATATAATTTTCAATACATATTATTCTGTGTGACATACATATGTCCTGATACAAGTAAATACCAATAAACCAGTTATTTAATATACAGCGTTGCTAGACTGCTTCGGCTCAGTTGCTTGAAATTGGTGTCGATCTTAAATTCTTATTAAAATACTATAATTTCTCCGATGATATCTTCAATTCAAAACAATCAACAAATAATTCAATTTTTTCTCTTTACATTCAGGACTTATTAATCTTTCTTTCCCTAGTTTTTTATTGAATTCTGTCGAGTCATTATATTGTTAAATACAAAATAAGGGTACGGTGTCAGAATTTTGAGATCTAATACATGGAGTAGATACAAACTTTAACCCTAATTATCTTAACTCAGAAGCGATCAATCTTTCCCAAATTACAAGGACAATCAGATATAGCATTCTTCTTTATACTACTAAAATTTGAAACTATTCTGTCGAAAAGTTGAATGTCGAGGTACTTCCTTAATGTATAATAAATAGCGACTATATTTCTACTTATTGGGAAACATAAAAAAGTAATAAATAATGTAAGGGGGTATTCCTGTGTGCCATGTAAAATTTTAAGCTTATTTAAAGATTTTTTGTATCAAAATAAAAATGTACCGCAAAACCGTCTAGACCCGGACATTTTTTTACATTTTTTGGTATAATTTTAGTATTACCATTAGAAAGAGCGTATATTATTTGTTATATCCCTGACCCATTTGTTTCATTATAAGTAAAAAAAAAAAATAACTAGTAAGTGTCCGGGTCTACACCCCAAATCCGTCTTGACCCGGACACTTACTTAAATAATGTAATAACATGCAAACTAACCTCTCGCGTCGGGGTTAGGACAGTGTTTTATATCGTCTGATGTCTTTGAACCTGTCAAAGGCTTCAAAACATTTTGTGGGAAGGGAGAGGGGTCAATACATAGTACAGGGTGGGGCAGGGAAACATCCCTACTTTCGAGGTGGCATTGTGAGTAGTGGGGACATGTTGGAGGAGTGGGGGTAGGTTCGAATGACGCTGTGGCCACGGAATTTTCCGATAGTAGTGCTGTCAGTTGTAGACATGGCTTGGTCGAATGAGCAACGCGCTTTTGCTGTCGAGACGTATTTTTCTCAGAATAAGTCTATTGTTGCAGTGCAGCGTGCGCTGCGAACTCGTTATCGGATTCCCCCTCGCAACCCTGTTCCTGACCGCAAATCCATTTTGTTGTGGGTGGAAAACTTCCGTGCATGTGGTAGTGTAGTGAAAAAGAGAGTTGGGGCTCGGAGAACTGTCCGAACTCCAGAAAACATTGACCGTGTCAGAAGATCGATCTTGCAGTCTCCTAAGCGTTCTGCCCGCAAGCATGCATCCGCCCTTGCATTGTCTAATCGCACTGTGCGTCGTATTCTCCACGAAGAACTCAACTCCCGCATTCCACAACAAATGCTTCGCAGAGTTATGCAGAACTTCAGAACCAGACTAGATCAGTGTGTTGACAATGAGGGACATCACTTGAATGATGTATTGTTTAAAACAAAGTAAGAATTAACTTCCATCTGTACCCTTTTGATGCCACAATAAAGTTTTGTTCTAACACTTTTCGTTTTTTTTTAATTTACCTTCAAAGTTAGGGATACTTCCCTGCCCCACCCTGTATGTCTCTCTATGAAGTAAACATGCGATATGACACCAGAAGGAGGCATAAACCGCGTAATTCTGGCGGGAATATAACGTATGGATAGTGGAAGTTACAGCCAGTGCGAATCGCGGCCATAGTGTAATAAACTGATGTGTCCGGGTCTAAACGGATATATGTATATAGCATGCATTTTTTTTATATATACATCGAATATAACTTCAAACATCATTAAATGATGTGCGATAAAATTCTAAACACATACATATCAAAATTAAAACAATATGACAATTATGACGAAAATTACATGTCTAACAAGGAAATGCACCCAGAGTGAAATTCGGGATTTTGATGAAACTTGGCTGGTGTGTAGAATAGGCAAAAATAGGGGACCCGTATTTCTTTTTATCGGCCATCTTCCACGTTTAGGGGGTGAAACCAGCCCCTAAAGTTGGGGGTTCAAATCGTATTTCTTAAGATATCTCGAAAACTATAAAAGATAAAGGAAAACTTTAAATTGACGAAATATTACTCTTTGAAAGACCTATTCACCTGTATAGGTTAAACCAGGGCCAGGTTAGTAAGAAGGGCTGAAGGGGTGAAAATACGGGTAAATTTTCTTGTGCAGCCTGAATGGTTCAATGTACCAAAGTTTTGCCATCATAACTAGAAAGAGCACCAAAAATTAGGGGATACGTGTTTTTGCGTTTTTTTGAAATTTATGTGAAATCCAAGCCATATAAGGAAGAAAAAAATAGAATAGATTATATTGCATTATTATTGATTGCAAATACGTTTTATATTTTTAATTTTTATGTTGATTTTCATCATGAAAATGTAAATTTTTACTTTCCAATAATGATTCATATATTTTTCAGTACTAACTTAATTGGTAATTTAGCTATGTGTACATTTGGTTACTCATATTCGATATTTTTTATACCTATTTCTGCGAAAGTTAAAGTTCTCTGGTTTGCTTGTGTTAATGAATGCTCGACAAGAAGCAGTAATCTCTTTCGCTCTTTTGCGATTTGGGAAATGGAGTTGACACCTATAAAACATACAAAAAGAATAAGAAATATAGCTCGAATGTTGAGAAAGAAATAAAATGCGTTTATTTGGTGAAAAACGAATTTGTAAGAAAATAATGTCAGTTGTTGTCAAATTATTGCTTCTTGTTGAACATTCATTAACACTTGCAGACCAGAGAACTTTGGTAGAAATAGGTATAAAAAATATCGAATATGAGTAACCAAATATACACATGGCTAAATTATCAATTAAGTAAGTACTGAAAAATACATGAATCATTATCGGAAAGTAAAAATTTACATTTTCATGATGAAAATAAACATAAAGATAAAAAAATATAGAAGGTATTTGCAATCAACAATAATGCAATATAATCTACCCTATTTTTTTCTTCCTTATATGGCTTAGATACCACATATTTCGAAAAAACGCAAAAATACGTATCCCCTATTTTTTAGTGCTGTTCCAATTTATGATGACAAAAATTTGATACATCGAACCATTCAGGCTGTGCAAGAAAATTTACCATTTTCACCCCTTCAGCCCCTCTTATTAATCCGGCCTTGGTTTAACCTATACAGGTGAATAGGTCTTTCAAAGAGTAATATTTCGTCAATTTAAAGTTTTCCTCTATCGCTTACAGTTTTCGAGATATCTTAGGAAATACGATTTGAACCCCCAACTTTAGGGGCTTGTTTCACCCCCTAAACGTGGAAGATGGCCGATAAAAAGAAATACGGGTCCCCTATTTTTGCCTATTCTATACACCAGCGAAGTTTCATCAAAATCCCGAATTTCACTCTAAGTGCATCTCCTTGTAAGTTAGACACATTTTATTCTTTGAAAAACTGGAGAATAGTATTCCTGTAAAATGAGATAGTAAAAGTTGAAATCCGTATTTTTTATTGGTACAGCTGTTTAGAGGATGTTTTTCTCTCTCTAATGACGTCAAGAACAAATGTTTATTGTAGCAGGTTAATGTAGAAACTACTTACTTTGAAGATTGGTGTAGTGTCCGGGTCTAGACGGTTTTACGGTATTGATAAATTGTATTTGTGTATTGTAGGTATTGTATAAATTGATAAATAATCGTATTTAAGGCGGTACTCCTGTATAACGCGTAGAATTTTAAGCTTATTTCAGGATTTTTTTTGTATCAAAATAAAATACAATCGTTTCATTAAAAACAAAAATTTCGAAACATTTTAATTGTTTGGTTAACTGAATCGAGCACAAAATTAGAAGTAAATCCTATTGTACAGGTTGATAAAAGTGTTTTTGGGCGTAGAAAATATAATCGAGGGTGATTAACAAAAACTAAATGGGTTTTAGGAACACAAAGAGGCACTTCAAAGTGCTTCTTGAAATGTTACTTTATATATATATATATATGTATATATATATATATATATATATATATATATATATATATATATATATATACATATATATATATATACATATATATATATATATATTTATATATATATATATATATATATATATATATATATATATATATATATATATATATATATATATATATTTGTACTTAAAAGACAAGACTCTCTGAGCTGATATTAACTTGGTTCAAAGAAACCAAATTGTACGTAATTCATGAACCTTATATAGTATTTCCAATAATATTTGACATATTATTATTATTATTAAATTATGATAAAAATTAATGTTATTAATCTTAATTTTCAGTTATCATCAAATTAAACTATGCTAGTGTGTTTGTTTATTTTACTTTTTTTTAAGTATATAAGTGTAAATACCCCAGAGTACAGAGGTATCGCAACTATCTATATCATGAAATCTACAGTTCTGTACAAGTTAGGCTATTTAGAAGTCACTCGCTCCGTAGTAGTGGGTGAGTGTACGTCAATCAAAAATCAATTGTTTTGGTTGTTGTTAGCATTGTTAGAATCCCATACGGAACCACGTACACGCGTTGTAGTATCATATATACGTATGCGACAACACGGCCAAAAACCTCCGATCACTCACACAAAGACAGATCGCCGCACAAATACAAAGTAAATTCAGCGCACGTATACAACAAAGGGGTCAAACTAGTATGTCTACCAAACTGTGCCCGCTGTCGCCAGCGATTGACGTAGACACAGCACACATACAACCAAAGCATATGATGTATGGACACGAATATACGAATGTGTTAGTATATGTTGATGATGATTATGCAGCTCGCATACATATAGTATATACTATGGTGGCCACTTTATGTGACAACCAACCAACAATTAAAAATAAGTTTATTTATTTTAAGAAAGACATCACTTTATTTTGAAAATTTATTTTTCTACTCCTACTATTAAAAGTAACATTTTGTGCACGGCTAACTATATGTAAAAATTAACAATTGCCCACACTGTGCGGAAATACAGTGGGAAATTATTTTCCACGCCTTAATATAATAAAAAAGTAGGCTGTTCCGTTAGTTTAATATATAATATATAGAAATAATACTAAAAATATACATATATGTATGTAGATTATTTATTATTGTTTCCATAGTTTCAAAGTATGCTTTAGCAAAAATTTGAACATCTTAGCACTGACATTATAAATTTAAAAAATTTTTACTACTTATTTAAATTTTATTTTAATTATTTATGTTAAATTTTACGAAAAAAAAATGTGCTCGTAGAAAAAGTATAGTGTAAAATACGTGAGAAAAGCTTATTTCTCACTCATACGAATTGTTGCACTCGCCCTACGGGCTCGCGCAACAAACTCATATTTGTGAAAAATAAGCCTCTTTTCCCACTTATTGTACAATATACCTATTGTTCAATAGAATTTTTACACTTAAATACGACACACTTCATATTTTTTTCTGTTTAAATTTCACGAGTTGATTAAAAAAAACATAATACTCATTACAACATGAACACAACGACGGACAGTAACAGACTAAATCAATAGTGGTGCAAATTGCTACTTAATGCAACTTACGAGCGACAGATTTGTATATGTAGGCTGCTTTTATGTTATTCTGTGTATACAACATATTTTCTATCCTTGACTGGTTTCAGTAATATAGAGGTAGATATGTTGTCTCTGGTACTCTGTGGTAACTACTCTGGTACATACATAAAATAAGTTGTTTGTGGAGATAGCGAAGTGTCTCCTGCTTTATAATAGCAAAATAGTTATTAATTTATGAGGGCTGTCATTCCAAAGTCAACAATCTCCACCTTGCCTAAATTTTGGAAAGTCGCGAAAAACTGATTTAGACTATTGGATTTGGAATATATTAACAAAAATTAGTATATTTGTAAATCTGAGCCATAAAAAAAGATTCCCGGCGTCAAAATCCACGTAATTTTTAAACTTTCTGAGTTATTCAGTTCTAAATGTTGGAGATATCTTATTATGATTTGAACTAGTGGATATTGTCAACTTTGTTTCAAACAGAATTAAATTTTGTTTATTTTGATCTAAATATTCATACAATTTGAATTTTATTTCACAGGATTCTAGGTTCGAATCCCGGCTGGGTAGAAATTTTCTACTCTGTACTTTGGATGTCCGGAGTGCACTTATACTTTGTGAGGAAAAATGAGTAGTTACTTGTATGAGTAGTGGCATTACTAGAGTAAAAAGAAAATAATGTTAAGCATTTAGAAAAATGATGAGGTTCTTTGTGATACCCACAAAAATTGTAAAGAGGCTTTTCGTTCACCAAAAAGAATTCATAGTTTACTTAATTACATTTAATTAAAACTGATGGAGATGAAAAGGAACCGAAACAAAATGAATACAATAATGTTCAGCTTTCTGGAAAAATTAGTATTTTTTCAGAAGATTTATTTTTCAGATTTATTTTTTATAAAAGCTACAAGTTAACAATACAGATTAACATTTTTTTACGGTAGATAGAACATTTTTTTACGGTAGTACAATACATAAAAAAATCGAACAAAAAAAAAACCGTACAAAAAAAGACGGTAGCATAAATTTTACACAAATAAACAACAAACTCGGTCAACTCAGGACACTTGCATAGGAACCTGCTCCATTTTTTAATTTAATTATCAAACATCAAACTAAACTAACAAATTATTACAAAAAACTGATAAACTTGTGTCGTGTGTCCAGATACAGCATCAACAATACTGATTCTAAGCAATTAAACCAAGCGGTTAACCTGCCACACGTGCTTCTGTTCTTGATTCCGATTGGTTGATAGGATATTGCCGAGTTTGTTATGAATTACGCATGGAGATTAGTATTTGAAATTAACGGCAATGTTTAGGCTTAGATTTCACCAGGATCTAGGTGATTTTTAAAAGAACTAAATTTACTAATCGATAGAGGAGGCAAAATAGTACTATTATCCATTTATATCTCTTTTTTTTAAAAAGTAGAGATAGCTGACTTTGGAATGACACCCTTCATATGTACATATGGGTGTACATGACAATAAAGTAATAAAATTTAGGGCGATTCTCAGCGTGACGCACGGGACATTTGTACAACAAAATCATGTTTTAAAAGAAAATTACAATTAATAATAATCAAAACAAAATGTTAAAACCGGTATTTTTCCCAATATACTTATATCTAATTAGTATATTTTAATTTATATCTGAAATCCAATGCTCAAGAAACAAGACATTAATAAGCGTGACGCACGGGACTCGTACGAATGCTCCAGTTATGGCTCACGTAGTTCACTGAATATTCTCTGTGAATTGTGATATTTTTTTAATTTTCCTTATCATAAATATTTTTCCTTGTATTATTCTCTTTATAATGTTTATTTTTGTTTACAAAAATTTATTTTTAGTCGAATTTTCTCCGAAAAATTAGACTTATACAGTCTATACGATAAGAGCTGCGAGAGGCGAGACCAGGGGCGCTATCCGTTTTCGGACCCGTAGAACACGATTATGTAAAAAAAAAAGATGTCTGATATATATATATATATATATATATATATATATATATATATATATATATATATATATATATATATATATATATATATATTTTCCCGCAACCTTTTAATATGTGTAGGGCCCCCCTATGGAAGTTAAGAGATGAAATTTGGTAAGTGGGGCTTATTCCGATGCACAACAATACTATCAAAGTGGGGTCAAATTTTGGGCAAATTTTTTTTCGGACCCGACCTTTAAGGGGGTGGTGGGGGGCGGAAAAGCAATAAAACTTTTTCAAACCGGTTTTAAATAATGTTTCGGTCAATTATCTACAACATATCCAAAATTCAGCTTCCTAGGATGATATGGTGGGAGTAGAGGGGGGAAAAACGATTTTCGCTGGATCTAACAGGCCCCCAGCCCCCCAGAATTAACGTAGAGGGTTGAAATTTGGTGTGTTGATAAAGTTCGTAGCTAGGTTATGCTTTTTGGAGGTTTTAATATTTTACCCCCACCCCCCTCATTTTTAAGCTACAATTTCATGCATTTTCGACGTTTTCGAAGTTTGTACCACTCGCACAGGTCACCCGAATAAACCTAGAGGGCTGAAATTTTGTATTCGGATTGAGTTAGTATCAAGGGGGTGCCTTTTGGGGGTCTCGACTTTTAACCCCTACCCCCACCATTTTTATACCCAAAAGAACATGATTTTTCTTGTTTTTTAACAGTTTCGTTCGGGTCAAAATCTCCCCAAATAAACCTAGAGGGCTGAAATTTGGTGTACAGGTTAAGCTAATAGCCAGACACTGTTTTTTGGAGGTTTCAACTTTTAACCCTTATCCCCACGATTTTTACGCCAATATTTCCTTAATTTTTTTGCTTGTTTTCTAACACGTCTAGAGACTCCATAAGGAAACCTAGAGGGCTGAAATTTTGTACGTGTATTCAGTTAGTATCCAGCTAGTACCTTGTAGGGAGTCCACATCACTTTTCCCCCCACTTCTCCCATTTTTACATCGGAATTGAATGCTATTGTTAAATATGTTTTAAAAGCATTATGTTTATTCTAAATACAAGTAGGCGAATAGTAATTTTAAAAAATTTAAAAAAAAGTGAACTTACTTTTATGACAAATGAAATACATACATATTAAGTAATTTAAAAATGTTATTAAAGTCACTGTTTATTTATAAATTAGGAATTTTGAAATTTTAGTATTTATAAAATAGAAATTTTGGATTTTTTTGGAAAGAAAAAATATCTTTATAAAGGCCTTCCAGTTTACTATTTAAGGTCCTTTTTTAATATTTAAAACTAAAACATAAAGGCAATTAGCGGATAAACATGGGCAGGAATGTCCTCGTACGAATTGTGTTGGCTTTTTTTCTGCTACCTGTTTTCGGCACAAAATTGAAATTTACTGAGCTACAGCCCTTAAATACTTAAAACCTTTTTTTAAAGCCTCGATCAGCCGAACACTCATCACCAGTTTTGAAACCAACAAAATGACAATTCGGTTGTAGACTTTCAATCACATTTCGCTTGTAGACATTCAATACCGAAGATGAAGGGGAAAATTCGACTACCGTGATGGGGCCCCGCTGCTCACGGCGTTTTTTTTAATGAGTTGTTTTATATTTTATAGTACACTCTATCGTGATGCACGGGACACAAAAGTAACCTTGCTCAATATTGTGTTAATAAGCTTCTCAAATCAAATATAACTGTTACTATTTTTTTACTTATAATTATTGTATTTCATATCTTTTAAAGAAAATAATAAAATTTGTTCACTATTTTTTTTTTGTTTACGAACTTTTTCTGATTGATTTGACAAAGTTTTCATTACAGTTTAAATATCTCTGTGAACAGAATATTCATTAGCTGGCTAGATTTTAAGTGGGAATACAGTGCCTTTATTGTGATTCTAAAATATCAAATAATGGATATTGAAGCAAATAGCGTACTAAATAAATCTATAAACAATGAGGTTAAGCTTATAACCAGTCATGCAAGAAGTGAACCGGAAAGAACTCGAAATTATAGAGTAAGATATCATGACCAGTCACCAGACCAAAATCACTGTCATTTTTGACAAGGACATTCCGAGAGATAATTCATTTTGAGTTGAAGGTTTCAAAGTTGTTGAGATAAATGAAAAACAAGTACAAAGTGACACAAATTCACAGGATTCATATTAATTTTCATACTATTTATATGATGACTTATGTATACATAGAGCGCCGAATTTACTTTAAGTGCCGCCCGGGGCACTGTGAAAAATGCCGCCTCTGACAAAAACTTTTTTACCTTTTTCTGTAAAAAAATAAGTGACGAGCAAAAAAAAAAAAAAACAGCTCCCATTTCTTATTTTCCTATTAGAAAATAAGTAATGAACCATACAAAAAAAAAAAAAAATTATCACGAGTGTTCCAAATTTTGCCGCCCGGGGCCAGTGTCCCGCGTGCCCCTAGTGTAAATCCGGCACGGCATACATAAAATGTGTGATGTATGCTATTTAAAATGTTATAATAAACATGTATTCCCACACCCAGTGTGTAAATTTATTCATTTTCTTGGTCAAATCTGCATGTCCCGTGCGTCATGTGACGCACGGGAAATTTTTTTAAATTAAAAATTAAAAAATTTCAAGATTAAGTAAATTTAATGTAAACATATTTTTGCATTTGCACTGTTATTCCACCTTTACAACCTACGTTCAAAGAAAATTCATTTGTTAATTTCAAAGATAACTTGAAAAAATCATATTATGCGTGACGCACGGAACAGGAGATAACACTTGTGAAAACAGTTGTTTTTTATTTGGATAAAAACAATGCAGCTTGAAAAATCGCACTGCTATGTGTACCTTAAACCTAGAATTACTCTTTCATATGATTTGAGTTTGTTTAATTATATCACAGTGTTAAAAAAACAATACTGAAATTTGTTTTCAAATTAGATATTGGTGACAAATTACAATGGCTCAATTTTTCGGTGTTGTACCGTAAAAACAAATTATATTTTTTCAAAAATTTTACTTGTTTGATAAAGTTTATGTATTTTTTTACAACAAAAGCCAGATTCCAATCAAATTACTCCATTTCGAAAATTTCATTTTTATTGACCACTTGTCAGAGAATCGCCCTTTACCTTTTAAAAAAAGAAAAAGATTACAACTTTTTCAAAGTTTGTTGTGAAATTCTTACCTAAAATAAAAAACAAAATTTTTTCTATTAGTAGATGCTTATGGCTTGTACTTGAACGAAAAATTACTGTTTCCGTTCATTATATCTCATTTTTCAAGTAAAAAATCAATGAAAAACATGAAAATTTATTACCAAAAATTTTTTGTTTAAAACGCTGTCCAAAGTTGAAATTTTATTTTTTTTTAAATCCCTTTGTTTAAATACAAGCTAGAAGCATTTATTAATAGAAAAAAATTGCCAAAAGTTGGAATAAATTAGGTTTTTTTGTTAAAAAAGGCCATGTAACCCCTTAACACTGATTTTTCTGCTCGCTATTGTACGTAATATTTTAACAATAACAATTCTCAAGCGGTCAGAGTCATGTTAGCGCTTAAGTATCGAATAACGTGTGTGATCAACTGTTTCCTCTCAAGTGTCGTATAGACAGGTCTGTACGGTATAGACCTGTCATCCGCCAAGAATATGAGTTTGTTTATAAAATTTTTCAAGAGGGGGCGGCAGAGGTAAGATTTTTTATAGGAGAGCGTTAGTGCACAAAGTATGGAAACTGCTGTTTTACATGATAATAAAGCACATTAAAATGGATTGTTGACAATTTTCTAATTATATTTCCATAGTGAAGCTGAACCACAGGTCAAATAATTTCACTGCCTCAGATGTAGACGGTGACCTTGGAAAATTAAAAATAATGCACCAGAATATACAAAGTTTAAGGAACAAAACAGCAAATCTAGAAATGACATTAAAGAAGGAAAACATTGATATTGTGCTATTATCAGAACATTGGTGTAGTGATTTGAATATTGAACTTGTAAAAATTGAAAATTTTAGCTTATGTGCAAAATTTTGTAGAAAATATTATTGTAATGGAGGTGTCGGAATATGGGTTAGCAGTAAATTTTACAATAAAGTAAACAGTATTAATGTTACAAAATTGTGTAATGACAAGACATTTGAATGTGCAGGTGTTAAATTGTTATTACATGACGAAATATGGTATATATGCGTAGTTTATAGGTCGCCAAATAGTGATTTCACAGCATTTTTAGACGCATTTGAAAATTTGCTGAAACAATTAAAAACTGATAAACACAATGTGCTGATTATGGGTGATTTGAATATAGATTATTTAATTGATAATACAAATAGAAATAAGTTTATTGACATTTTAGATTCACACAATTGTAATAATATTGTAAATGAGCCGACACGTATCTGTAAAACAACAGCTACTGCTATAGATTACGCAATAGTAAATAAAATGGATCACTGTCTTAATCTGGAGGTAGTAAATACACTGTTATCAGATCATATGGGGCAAATTATTACTAAAGATATAAAAGAAATTAATAAAGAAAAATTAAAAATAATAAAGCAAAGAAATATTAATGATAAGAATTTAAATTATCTTGCATTTACTCTTGGCAAAGTTAACTGGCCAAATATATCAAGTAATAATGTGAATAAAGAATTTAATTATTTCTGGAGCTACTTTCAGCATTGTATTGATGTGTGTATACCCATCAATACAATGGAAATAAAAACAGTAAATAACAAGAAAATTAAGTCTTGGGTCACAAAAAGTTTAATTGAGGAAGGCAATTACTTAAGAGAACTACATAAAATTAAAAATAATAGTGCTGAATTGCAAAATAGATACAAAATTTTATTAAAAAAACATAAAATAAATATAGAGCAAGC
Source organism: Brachynemurus nebulosus (assembly GCA_035578155.1). Taxonomy (NCBI): domain Eukaryota; kingdom Metazoa; phylum Arthropoda; class Insecta; order Neuroptera; family Myrmeleontidae; genus Brachynemurus; species Brachynemurus nebulosus. The sequence goes on along the minus strand of JAPWDM010000001.1, from coordinate 66,191,019 downwards.
AAAAAAACAGACAGTCTTTAAAAACATAGATTTGGGTCTAATAAACACGAAGGATATCTGGAGTGGAATAAATAAACTATTAGGTAACAAAAAGAAAACTAACAACGAACTAGTACTGCATTATAATGGTAAAGTAGTTAATGCTAACCATGAATTACTTAAAATATTCCTAGAATATTTTTCTAATTCAGTATATGAGAAGCTTAACGAACATTTCAAAGATAAGAAATCAGTTCATTGTACTAAGATAAACGTTGCATGTCATAAAACAGTGTATTTGATGCCTACAGATCCAGTGGAAGTATATAATATTATTATGAGTTTGCCAAATAAGAAATCTACAGGAATTGATGAAATTCCTTCCATAGTATTAAAACAAAATGCATATATATTTTCAAATATACTATGCGAACATATTAATAGCATGCTTGAAACAAGTATTTTTCCAAGTCGACTTAAAGTAGCCAAAATAAAGCCAATATATAAGAAAGATGATACAAACAACGTAAAGAATTACAGACCAATTTCTTTGCTCTCTGTATTTTCGAAAATTTATGAAAAAATTATCGCTAACCGGTTAATAACTTTTCTAGAAAACAATAAAATGATAAATGAAGCACAGCACGGTTTCAGAATGAAGAGATCTACGACAAGTGCAATATTTGAATTTTATGAATATCTCTCAAAAGCAATTGATGATGGGAAGTATGTACTGGGGTTATTCTTTGATCTTAGTGCGGCTTTCGACAGTGTAAATCATGACTTTCTCATGACAAAATTGGAAGCTATGGGATTAAGGGGAAATGCTTATAAGTTAATTAAGTCGTACTTAACGGATAGGAAGATCATAGTTGAGATCGATCGAGAGAAATCGGACATAGCCGTGGTGGAAATAGGAGTACCCCAAGGGAGTACACTTGGTCCACTTCTCTTTATATGCTTTGTTAATGATCTCTATGCACATTTAGAATTTGGCAAACTGATAATGTATGCAGATGACATCACCATAGTAATAACAGGGGATGATCTGCACGATGCTGTAAATATAGCAAAGCTTACAGTAGAGCGTTTCAGTGAATGGTGCTCACATAATCAATTAATGGTAAACTTAGATAAGACTAATATAGTAGATTTTAAATTAAGAAATGTGCTCAATACAGATTTTATATATAGTGATAAAAGCTGTCAAATAAAAGCGACTAAAGTCACCAAATTTCTTGGGATACATATTGATCACAATTTAAAATTTGTCGATCATGTGAATTATGTGTGTAAAAAATTGAATCAGCTGCACTACCAAATGCGAATATTGAATAACTATGTCGAACAATCTCAACTGTTAATGTTTTACTACTCACATGTATTTTCAGCTATTAAATATGGCATATTAGCATGGGGTAGAAGTACGGAATCTAGCAGAGTATTTATAATACAGAAAAAAATTATTCGAATAATATTTAGAATACCATCAAGAGACAGTTGTAAAACGGCATTCAAAGACAACAAAATTCTAACATTTTGGGCTATATATGCATATGAACTACTTTCATACATGAAAGAAAATTCATATTTTGATCAATCGTGCACCAAGAAATATGAGTACAATACAAGAGTGAAGTCAAATTTTGACTATACACATAGAACAAGCTTTTATGAAAAAACGCCTGTTTATACTGGGCAGAAGCTGTATAACAAACTACCCGAATGGATCACAAGTAAAAACACGCAACAATTTAAAAGGGCATTAAGGAAGTATTTAATCGAAATGGCACCTTATGATATAAGTGATTTGTTGTAATAGCAAATGTAAACCTTTTGTATACCTATATTGGTCGATGCAAATAAATATTATTATTATTATTATTATTATTATTATTATTATTATAACTGCTTTGTTTTGGTCTACGAAAATTTACTTTGTACTTACAGTATCACATGAACGACAAGATAGTTACTGATAGGATTTTCTATCGAGGGCAGAAACTATAAAAGCTGGGAAAACACTTTATTAGGCACAATAATGTATTTTTGAAGGATTTTTGATTGATAGGTATAGTTGCCGGGTCAGACCCACTGGAAGGGCTGTTCGGCAGATTGCGTGTGATAAATATTTTACTTTATCATGTTTGATACCTTGAATTTTAATGAAACTTTTTATAGTAATAAAGTACATTAAGACACCGTAAGTGGTCATTCAACACTCCTGTGCAATAAATTTAATCGATTTGAGCGTTACTTTATGGTATTCCATATTTGATATTAGTAAATAAAAACATTTTACAAAATACCACTTTTATTGAATATAAAACTCTTATGACATGTTTCGGTCAATATGAGAATGGATGACGGACACGTTTGAGAATGGTCATATTGACCGAAACATATCATGAGAGTTTTATATTCAATAGAAGTGGTATTTTGTAAAGTGTTTTTATTTACTAATATCACTCTGATACAAGGTTACTCTACAAACGTAACATTGAATCTAATTGTATCCCTAACGACGACTGGTACGAGGGCTAATATTTTCGAAAGTGTTTGCCTTCATGTGCATTTGAAATTATTTTCCTATATTAAGTAATTACCAAGAAAAAAATTTCTGAAAAAGCTATATTATAATATTTTTTTAGTTATCTTCATACTTACTCGTATTTGGCAGAGAAGGTTACAGTAAAGATCAATTGGTTTGAAAGTTTCTGGTGGATCCGCATTTTAAAAATGCTATAAAAAAAAACAAATTCACAAAAAATAGAGACCGTAATAAATTTGATGACTTAGTTTGGTAAAAATTCATGTGTGCTCTTAATTTTTTTAGTATTTTGAAATTGTGTTAAAAAAAAGTTTAAGTTCAATATGGATTTATATGTAACTTAACTAAAAGTTAATGTTATAAGAATATGTTGAAATGGTTATGAAATTTATAGTCAATGCAATAGCAATAATTTTAATAATAATACATAGGAAAGTCAACTGTTAAATAACATCCAACTAACTAAACCGAAATCGATGAAATTTAATACACAGGAAGACACTATTCACGCTGAGTTAACGCATAGTATAATCTAATCTCGATTAAATGTTCCTGCGGGATACAATACACAGTATTAATTAATCACAGCAAAATTACTGAACCGAATTCGAAGAAATTTGATATATAGACACTATTTACTGTGAATACATATAGCAGGAATTTTAATAATACATAGGATAGTTTTATCCTGATTGTAGGTTCCTGGTGGAAACAAAATCAACTGCTAAATCACATCCAATTAACTAAACCGAAGACAATGAAATTTAGTACACAGAGAGACACTTTTTACAGTGAGTTAACACGTGGGGTAATCTTATCCTGATTAAATGTTCCTGTGGGATTTAATATCAGTTAATAACAGTTAGTATCAGTTAATATCAGTTAATAATCAATTAATAACAGCAAAAAATCATAGATTCTTGTGATATTGCTTGCATTAAAATTGGGAATTTTAAAATGCGAATTAGATTGTGAGTGTTATTTTATCCGCTGCTCATGAATTGCATCGCGCGGTTGAAAAAGGTCGACCCGACACTAAAATTGCAACTCAACATAAAAATGGAAACACACGAATTGCATTCCGCGGTCAATATTTTATTGCTTTGTACAAATACGTACATGCATACAATTTATTCATTATTTTATATATAAAATAATTTATTAAAAATTATTACATCCTTTTGCTTATAATTCGCAGATAAAAATTTTGAAGACACAGCACATGCGATTTACAGAACCACTCTGCCACTGCAATATTTCCTCATTGAGAAATTTTTCTCTTTCACTTTACCTACATTAAGTAAAGCTTCTTTAAATTAAAAAAAAATTCGGGTTTGGACCATTAAAATAGCCATTAAATTTTGAATGAATTGACACAACTATTTGTTGTCCTGGAAATTGGTGAGGAAAATTCTGCCAACATTGACGGTTGAAAATCAGCCTCTAATATTTTTTCAGTTTCTTTTGTGAAATACTGAGTTTTAAATGTGACATTTTTTCGTCCCCAACTTGTCCACAATCACAAGTTGAAAAATTGAACACAAAAATTAGAAATTCACTTGATAAGAACACTCAAATTACTTCGACTCAACAACGACACTCAATTTAAAAACATAGCTACTCACTACGGAACCCTAACTTAATGCGGGTCCAATACGTACTTGGTGTTTTTTTCATTAAAATACTTCATTAAAGAACTTGAATAAAATAAAATAAACTTGAATAAAACAAAAATTTGAATGATTTTGGAAAAAATTATTTTTGAAAATTATTTTGTATAAAAAAATAAGGAACAAATTTTATGTATGTAAGTATTTCAAAAGCAATAAAATATTGACCACGGGTTTCAATTCGTGTGTTTGGTTTTGATTCGTGTGTTTTTTTTATGGTACCTTGGGGAGATGAAATATTATACTGACCGCCGGATGCAATTCGTGTTTAGTGATTTTATCGTAGGTTAATATTCATAAAAGACATATAAAAGCCAAATTATTTAATCCCGATTTTTAATGCCGTTTTTAAAAAAATGGCCAGTAAAATACATAATATAAATCAAAATCAAGAGACAGTAAGAAACCTAAGCATTTACTAGAATAACTTTCTTTGATAAAAATACTTTTTAAACGGCTTTTAAGCATTTAATCAATACATTGCATAAGAACATAAGTAATTGCATCATTTAATTTTTTTACAGATGTATTTTTCAAAATTTTCATAATATTATAGTAGCGTGGCTAGGCCGGTACGGGAGCACCGCAAGACTAAGCAACTTGAACCCTTTTGCCAATGATTGAAATCCTGTAACTTTACGGTACTACACATTCCGAACTGATGAGTCATCAAAACGTATCGATGTGCAAACCTTGACCTTTGACCCGGCACGTACCGAGTACATGTATCAAAATTTGTTGTTGACATTTGTCCCCAACACTCGCACATACTGTTGGCCTTGAAAGTCCTAAGAGATGAGTCATCACCTCAACAACCAAATTAATTCAAGTTAACCCATTATGCGTCATCACAATTTGGTCATCAGGATTTGGATTTGTGTTAACGCATTACCCGCCAGTACTAACATAGTTTTGAGTGCAAACCTAACGCATGCGCAGACTATTTTAGTACACGACGCATGTGCAGACTGAATTTTAGAACACAGCGCATGCGCAGACTGAATTTTAGACTACAAATTGATAGATGGGGTACACAACCGCGTCAAAAATGTGGGGTTGCCCTGACTCAGGGGGTGGCCCGAAACTTCTGACACCGTACTGTACTTAAATTTTTGGTACACTGTCATGTCAAGAATGTGGATCCCTTTACCAAAAAGGTGTCCGATCACTTTTTGAAGTGTACTGTGCTTATTTTGTGTGTACGTGCAAACCTTCACCTTTAACCTCGCTTAATTGCGTCACCTTAAACGAACAAAGAAACGATTTGACTCGGCCACTAACGATAAATTTTGTGGAGTCGCTGTACCAAGCGCTGGACACTGGTTAATATTTTAAAACTAACTTTGGACTCTAGGGTCCAGACTCCAGAGTCCAGATTTCAGACCGCTACTGTACTGGCGAAAATTGGATGTTGACTGCACCTCGGGGAATTTTTGTGTATATTTAACCTTGGAAAATTGTCTTAGTTCCAGGAATTTTTATCAATTTTAAAATAAACAAACAACCAATATTTAAATGTTTGTTTTAGCTGAATGTTTATTTTAGTAGACCTTGAAAGCAGACTGTACACCATCATTTAAGAATAACACAAAACTATTTCTAGGATAATTTATAAATCAAATGAAAATTATCTTAATACCTACACACCTGTATATTATGTATACACCCTGTATATTAATAATAATATGTATTTTATGTAGCATCATTGTAATTCTCATTTATGATTAGATTGAATACAGAATCTAATTATGAAACAATTTAGAAATATTGAAAAAAATTTGCTTAATCAACAGTATATATATATATATATATATATATATATATATATATATATATATATATATATATATATATATATTTATTTATTTATTTATTTATGTATTTATTTATATTAGAGTATAATAGTATTGTATTTATTCATATTTTAAACAGAATAAAATTTCAATTTTTGGTTTTAAATTACTATAATTTAAACGCGTCGCTTAATATAAAAATTATGACAGCATTGAGTTTTGCTAAATTTTTATAGATTATTGTCTATATTAGACAATTCACATGTAAAATCAAAATGTTCTATATACCTACTAGAACATTTAGAATATATATCTACTTTATTATTAACACACATATAATATCATGTATGTAAGGGGTGTATATTTAGTATTTTTAATGAATGTTTTCATATACAGGGTGTATCATGAAATATGCTTTTTAATTAGAATAATAAATATCATTAGATTTTTTTCAGTACTTTTATAAGTTAACGAAAGAAACTTCTTGCTGTAAAAATAGGGGAGTTCAGGATAACAATTAATATAATACCATTTTAGTTTTTGTTAAAAGCTTTATTGATCGTTTATGCATGCAAAATTTAATCGTTTCTGATTTCTGACCGTTACTGTACATGGCGACAAATCAGAGTAGCTGCGTCACTCGGTGGAGTAACTGAGTCACTCGGAGGAATAACTGAGTCACTCGGAGGAGTAATTGAGTAACTTGGTGGAATAAGTGAGCGAATTGGTGGAGTAAATGAGCAAGTCGGTGGAGTAAATGAGTAACTCGGTGGAGTAAATGAGTAACTCGGTGGAGTAAATGAGTCACTCGGTGGAGTAAATGAGTAACTCGGTGGAGTAAATGAGTCAATCGGTGGAGTAAATGAGTCACTCGGTGAAGTAACTGAGTCACTCGGTGGAGTAACTGAGTAACTCGGTGGAGTAACTGAGTAACTCGGTGAAGTAAATGAGTAACTCGGTGGAGGAAGTGAGTGACTCAGTGGAGCAAAATGAGTCACTCGGAACCAAAATTGCGTACGGTCGAACCGATATTATCTGCGATTGAACAGAAATTGTAAAAATACCGCCACCACCACCACCACCACCGAAATAGTATGTGGACGTACCGAAATAGTGTGAGGTTGAACCAAAATATTTACTCCTGAATATAGGCAATTACATTGCCTTGCATTGCGTCTCGACTCCGGAGTCCAGATTTCAGTATCGTAGACACCTGATTTTCGGTAATACAGTAGCAGTCTGAAATCTGGATTCCGGAGTCGAGACGCAATGCAAAGCAATGTAATTTCCCAGATTCAGGAGTAAATACTCGTATTTCATTTTAACCTCACACTATTTCGGTACGACCGTATACTATTTCGGTCGTGGCGGTGGCGGTGGTGGTGGTTGTCGTAGTGGTGGTGGTGCTGGTGGTTGTGGTGGTGGTCGTTGTGGTGGTGGTGGCGGTAGTTTTGCAATTTCTGTTCAATCGCAGATAATTTCGGTTCGACTGCACGCAATTTTGGTTCCGTGTGACTCATTTTGCTCCACCGAGTGACTTATTTCCTTCAATGAGTTACTCATTTACTCCACCGAGTTACTCATTTTCTCCACCGAGTTACTCAGCTACTCTGATTTGTCGTTATGTAGAGTAACGGTCAGAAATCAGAAAATTTAAATTTTGCATACATAAACGATCAATAAAGCTTTTAACAAAAACTAAAATGGTATTATATTAAAATCTTAATTGTTACCCTGAACTCCCCTATTTTTACAGCAAGAAGTTTTTTTCGTTAACCTATAAACGTACTGAAAAAAAAAATTATTCTATTTATTATTCTAATTAAAAAGCATATTTCATGATACACCCTGTATATGAAAACATTCGTTAAAAATACTAAATATACACCCGTTATATACATGATATTATATGTGTGTTAATAATAAAGTACATCTATATTCAAAATGTTCTAGTAGGTATATAGAACATTTTGATTTTACATGTGAATTGTCTAATATAGACACTAATCTATAAAAATTTGGCAAAACTCAATGCTGTCATAATTTTTATATTAAGCGACGTGTTTAAATTATAGTAATTTAAAACCAAAAATTGAAATTTTATTCTGTTTAAAATATGAATAAATACAATACTATTATACTCTAATATAAATAAATAAATAAATAAATAAATAAATAAATATATATATATATATATATATATATATATATATATATATATATATATATATATATATATATATATATATATATATATATATTTCTAAATTGTTACATAATTAGATTCTGTATTCAATCTAATCATAAATGAGAATTACAATGATGCTACATAAAATACATATTATTATTAATATACAGGTGTGTAGGTGTTAAGATAATTTTCATTTGATTTATAAATTATCCTAGAAATAGTTTTGTGTTATTCTTAAATGATGGTGTACAGTCTGCTTTCAAGGTCTGCTAAAATAAACATTCAGCTAAAACAAACATTTAGATATTGGTTGTTTGTTTATTTTAAAATTGATAAAAATTCCTGGAACTAAGACAATTTTCCAAGGTTAAATATACACAAAAATTCCCCGAGGTACAGTCGACATCCAATTTTCGCCAGTACAGTAGCGGTCTGAAATCTGGACTCTGGAGTCTGAACCCTAAAGTCCGAAGTTAGTTTTAAAATATTAACCAGTGTCCAGCGCTTGGTACAGCGACTCCACAAAATTTATCGTTAGTGGCCGAGTCAAATCGTTTCTTTGTTCGTTTAAGATGACGCAATTAAGCGAGGTTAAAGGTGAAGGTTTGCACGTACACACAAAATAAGCACAGTACGCTTCAAAAAGTGATCGAACACTTTTTTAGTCAGGGGGTCCACATTTTTGACATGGCAGTGTACCAAAAATTTAAGCGCAGTACGGTGTTGGAAGTTTAGGGGCACCCCCTGAGTCAAGGTAACCCCATATTTTTGACGCGGTAGTGTACCCCATCTATCAATTTGTTGTCTAAAATTCAGTCTGCGCGTGCGTTGTGTTTTATAATTCACTCCGCGCATGCGTCGTGTACTAAAATTCAGTCTGCGCATGCGTTAGGTTTGCATTCAAAAACTACGTTAGTGCTGGCGGGTAATGGGTTAACACAAATCCAAATCGTGATGACCAAATTGTGATGACGCATAATGGGTTAACTTGAATTAATTTGGTTGTTGAGGTGATGACTCATCTCTTAGGACTTTCAAGGCCAACAGTATGTGCGAGTGTTGGGGACAAATGTCAACAACAAATTTTGATACATGTACTCGGTACGTGCCGGGTCAAAGGTCAAGGTTTGCACATCGATTCATTTTGATGACTCATCAGTTCGGAATGTATAGTACCGTAAAGTTACACGATTTCAATCATTAGCAAAAGGGTTCAAGTTGCTTAGTTTTGCGGTGCTCCCGTATCGGCCTAGCCATTCCATTTATTATAAAATTGAAATAAAATGTTTCTACGTGTAAATTGATACTTTGTCTTGTTTATAGAAGCAATTTCTAAGGAAACTTCTAAGTTTTAAGCGTTTTGAGTTTTTTTTTTCGATGAAACTTTTTTTATGCCGTCCCGACCAACCGCATAAAAAAGGTTTTTTTTACAATCTGGATGGAACTATACCTTTTATAGCTATTTATTTATTTTTTGTGCGATTTTTTTTATGCGGTCCCTATCCACCGCACAGAAAAGGATCAACTGTACTTGTCCGACTATGAACCGAGACACACGAACTATGCGACGATTACTTTTTTGTTGTTGTCGTGTGGTTATAGGTACTGTCGTTCGTGTGTCTTAGCCCGACTGCACACTTAGGAGATACGACACGAGAGATATGACATGTGAGACATAAGAAATGTGTCGCTTGAAGACACGCATCGCCTGGGTACATTTAAATTGCATTGAAAACACAAAATTGATGCACACCTAGGAGATACTACATAGCAGACATATGACACATTTCTTATGTCTCTCATGTCGTATCTCCTAGGTGTGCAGTCGGGTTTAGACGACGACTTGCGAGCCACTTTCTAGTGGCCGAATGACAATAACTGCTGGGAGACATCAACGCCACCAGTACTGCCTGTCATATACAATGTCTGCGTTAAGTATTCGTTCAATAATTAATTTATCGATACTGAAATTTAACGAACTTAAAATTTTGCAACGTAAAGTAGGTACGCTAGGATAAAAATAAACAATATTAATCAAAGAGCTGATACTTCTATTAAATAATATTTTTTTCAACATATCGGTATTTCGGTCTCATATATTTTTGCAGATTCAATTTTTAAAATTATTTGATAAAACACTTCAAAATTTTTCACCCTTCTATTTCTTTGAATTTTCAATTCTTTTCTATTATTCTAAATCTAAATACCCCTGTCGCAGCATCTGCATAACATAGTGAATTTCTAAAGACTGGACACTGGCGGATCTTATATAACAATTTGTATCTATTTAATATAGTTTAGCTCTCTAATTTTTCTTTCAAAATTAGTTTAGTAGTTTATTTTTGACGCTTTTTGGGTCTCCAGGACCCTGGTGGATCTTATATAGTATAGCATATATGTATTAAATGATATTACATTTTCAAAACGTGAAAAAATTTTCAAAATCGGTTGGGTAGTTTTATTTTTGGCACTTTGGGACCCCCGGACCCTGGCAGACCTCATACAACATAACTTATATCCATTTAAAATAGTTTATCTCTCTAACAGTAAACAAATTTTCAAAATCGGTGAATATGCGTTCTTGAAAAGTTAGCTAATTTTTATTTTGAAAAATGAAACAGATATAAATATTGCTATTGTAACGATAAAACAATGAAAAATTTATTGTAAAGAATTCAACAAATTTCTTAATTTTTCTCAAAATCTAATTCATTGAGAACAATGTTTTAAAAGCCTGTCTTAAGTAATTTTTTACGCTCTTTTCGATGGTGTAAAAAAAATCAAGAAAATTTTTGAATTCTGGTTGAATTTTGTAAAAACCACTAAAACTGGCCAAAATTATGGCTTCCAAAAATCGGATGTATCTGGTTGACGAACTTGTCCAAGCTATTGGGACTTTTGACCTATACACCAAATTTCGTAACAATTCCGGCTTCCTTCGAGAGTTATCGCGCAGACACACACACACACACATCCTTCTGAGAGATAGTTTATCTCGGTGTAAAATAGCCGAAGACATAAATTTTTTTTCGGAATTCGCTATCTGAGAAAATCGCATCCCAACCAGCTCATCGTTTAATATAAATTTCTCTGAATACGCCTCTAACCAGACTAAAATTATTCACACCCTGTATAATAAACATTTTTTTAAAAATAAATTTTTTTTTTTATTTTGCCATCATAATATGTAAACATTTGTTGATTATTGAATTGATATATACTATTGCGTACAAAGAAAAGCGAACACAATTTTTCATAAATTTTGATTAAAATAAGAATTATTTTGTAGTTTTTAAAATTTTTTAGTTTTTTATATCACAGGACATTATGAATTTTATAAAAACCATAACTCTGCATTACACAGTATTAATTTAATAACAAATTACATTAAAAACTTACATTAAAAATTACGAATTGCCAAACAACCAAAAAAGGAACACAACACAAGTTATAAATTTATAAAAGTTTCAAGAACAGAACACAGAAGTTATCAATTTTAAAAAAAATTCCATTAATTGTAAATTTCAAAAATTAAAACCTTTTTTCTTTAACTGTTATAAAACATTGTTGTTAATTTTTGGTACACAATTTATTTGATTCCAACTTCATTCACTGTATCTAGCACACACACAAATACAAAACAAGTATGGTTTTCATAATAATATCGACTTAGGTATCTGTCAGTACCGGCAAATTTGGAAATACAGTCCGGTCGTGAACAGTAAGACTGAACAGGGGCTCTCAAGGTCAAAGTCATATTCTTCAAATTCCAGTGGCAGTTTAACAGTATTTTTTTTTCGTAATGCAATAAAAATATTTTACTTATTTTATCATAACGTATAATAGTGATATTTCTAAAAATTAATTAATACGATTGAAAAGGCAGTAGTATTTTTTTAAATTTTAATTTTTGATTTGATATTGAGTGGCATATTGAATTTTATAATGTCTTATAATTTCATTAATATGTTCGCTAATTTAGAAATTACCTCTAATTTTTTATTAATTGTTAAATTTTTTTCTTTTTTAATTCACTCATTTTTAATGTAGGCACAATTGTTAAAACACGCACTTATTCGGATTGGTACTGCTACATCAGCGTTACACACCACCTTGATTTCGCCCGGACAAAAAATTGATATTTTTTCTAAATAAATCCATAAAAATTAAAAATTCGATAGTGTAAATCGTAAATTAAGTTTTTTTTCGCCTACACGTATTATAGTTTTTAAATGGCAAATTGTGAAAAGAGTGAAAAATCTTATTAAAAGTGATTTGTGTGGTTACTTAACCTTTCTGTCAACAAAATAAACAAATATATAGAAATCTAGTGAATAAATCCAAAATCCAAAGTGTATATAATAAAATTGATGATTTTGAATCCCATTAATTTAATAATCTAAGCATTTTTCGGATGTAAACTGTGGAAATCGGTAAAAATTAATATCAAAGTGAATTGTGTCTCCTAACACTCTCCTTGAAAATAAATAATTTTAGTTCATAAAAAATAAAATTTTTTTTTTAAACCAAACTGAAAATATTAAACTATAATTCACTAACTAACAGCAATCAGTTGCAGCTCAGTGGCAAAGTGTGTTCTTAAAAAAAAAAAAAAAGATTACTAAGGTGTTATCAGTTCCAGTCGACCTGTATCCACAATTTTTATTTATTTAACAATCATTTTTCAAATATCTCTGCTTTATATTTAGCTGATATAGCTAGCACTCAAACTTAAAAATAAAAAACATTAAAAAATTAGTATTTACATACAACTCGTCAAAAGCAGTAGGCTATACTCAAGTGTAAATCATGGCGGATAAATTAGACACTATTATAAATATGCTTCAAGACTTTCAAACAGAAACAAGAAGAGATCTACAACAGGTTAGAGAACTTTGTACACTAAACAGTACTCAGAATAAACAAATCGAAGAAAAGCTTATATTTCAAAACAAAACCATCATTAATTTACAACGGGAAATACGGAAACGTAATCTAATAATAATAGGTTTGAAAGAAAACGAACAATCTGTACATGAATTAGAAAACATGATCATACAATTTTTCAAAGATTATTTAGAAGTTGACTGTTTATCCTCTGCAATCGATGAAATATTCAGATTAGGTAAACCTACAAGTACACAGCGACCAATCAAAGTGTGCTTTACAACCTACAAACAAAAAATGGAAGTGTTCAATAAAAGACTACTACTTAAAGAAACCAACATTTTTATTCAAGAGGATTTACCCAAAGAACTTAGGAAAGAACGTGCAAAAAATCGTCAACTTCATAAACAAAAACAAATGGATTCGATCGTTACCGACGAAACACCCGACGCTACGGAATATGATACACCGACTACCCTAATCTTCTCCAACATCAAAAACAAAGGCCTTAAACGTCCCCCTCAATCATCTGGTGACTCCGTGGAAAAAATCTTTCAAAACACAAAGAGATCAAATTATCCCGAATCTAGTATTTCGACAGAAACACCTAAAAGTACAATTAGCAACAAACCTAGTGACTCCACAACTATCAAAGCTAGCCACCAAAGAATAGCAAGTTCAAAAAAGGACTGAACTCACAAACTCCGGCGAGTGCACAATCCAGTAAGTACTTCAAGGTCCTTCATATTAATATAAATGGTTTTAGAAACATGGCTAATTTAACAGCTGCACAACAAAAAAAAGTACTCGAACACGAAATTATCTGTATTTCAGAAACTTGGCTGACTAACGAATCAATTGAAATTCCAAATTTTTTAAGTAACTACACACACTACAACTCCCCAGCTTCAAAATTTTCTAGTTATGGGAGAGGAGTAGGTGGCCTACTATTTTTGATTAAAAATAATATTAAGAAGGTTACTATCATTAATTTTTCCGATTGCAATATAACTTTAAAAATTTCAATTGACAATTTGAATCTTGCCATTGGCTTGTTTTATTTTAGTCCTTCTGCTGATTTCAGAGACTGCATTTCCCGCCTTGATATGGTGCTCAATGCAATTTCTAATGATGTTTCAATACATGGCGCAATAATCGGTGGCGACTTTAATGCCCGCATTGGAACTTTAAATCAATTTAACGATGATGTGGGTAGTAGCTATCTTTTCGAATCTTCTATTCTAAATCCAGTTCGCAGCTCTTTAGACAAACTTATTACCACACAAGGAAAACATTTGATTGAAACCTTTGACACATATGGCTATTTAGTCCTTAATGGGAGATCACCTTCAGACATTATTGGAAATTATACATATTGTAGTAAAATCGGAAAAAGCGTAATTGATCTTGTTTTTGTTAATGAAAATGCTAGGGATATAGTCAATAATTTTGAAGTAAGTGATTTTATATATTAAGTTCTGATCATTTTCCTTGTACAACGACTTTAGATATAGGGACTCTAAAAACGAATTCCAACAACAAAATTGTTCAGAAAACTCATTTCAAGTGAGACTGCAGCAATGAAACCTTATATCAACAACTTATTAACAATGAATTAGGTTCCATACCCAATCCATATGACTCTGAATCCGCATACGCTTCTTTAATTGAAAAGATTGAACATGCTGCTATCGATAGCAATATGTCTTTTTCAGTTACTTTTAAGGACAGTTACCTCTGTAAAAACAAGTTTTGGTACAGTACCGAATGTAGGCAAGCAAAAACAGCTTTAAGGACGGCTCATAGGAAAGCTAAACGGAAAAATTTTGATTTGCCTTTCCTTGAAGCTTTCATGCAAGCCAAAAAAACTTAGAAAGAAACCGTAGCAAAATCAAGAACCGACTACTTTCAAATCTTATCAAATCAAATGTCAAACATAAGAAATCCTACTGAATTTTGTCAAGCAGTCAAAAAATTTGACTCAAAAAGGTGGCATAAACCCGAATACATAGGAAAAAACGAATGGGAGGCATTTTATTTCACTGTTTATCCTCAGGTTTCGATTGTAGATACAACTGAGTACATAGATGTACTCAATCCTTACTTCGATTCTGATATTTCTATGGATGAACTGCAACATACCATAGGTAATTGTAAAAATGCAAAATCACCGGGTTCAGATCTTATTCCTTACGAATTTTATAAAAAATTGCCCATATCAGGGCAAAATTATATTCTAAGCATGTTCAACCACATCCTGCGCACTGAAACTTTGCCTAAAAAATGGGGCCAGATTGAACTTTCAATGTTCTATAAAAATGGCGACAGGAAAGATCCACAAAATTACCGCCGGATCGCATTAATAAACTCTGTTACTAAGATGTTTACACAAATTCTCAATGCTCGGTTAAATAGCTGGGTCGATCATAACAATATCTTAGTAGAAAACCAGTCCGGTTTCAGACGTTCCCGAGGATGTCTGGATAATATATTCATACTTACTACAATGATCCATAATAAAATACGGTTAAAAGGTGGTAAATTATACTGTGTGTTTATAGACTTAAAACGAGCCTTTGATTCGGTCAACCATCAGAAATTATGGCTTAAATTATTCGAAATTGGAGTTAGTGGGAAATTCGTACGAATACTAAAAAAATTTTATGAATCCGCTAACGGTACAGTTAAACTAAATGGACAAAACTCAGACTACTTTAAGATTACAAGGGGTGTCCTCCAGGGCGAAACCACTAGTCCATTATTATTCTCTCTCTATATAAATGATATGAAAAATTATCTTAGGTCTTGTGGATTCCAAGGGGTAGATATAAACTCTGAAACAGACATCCTTGTACTTGCCTATGCGGACGATATTATTATATTCGGTAGAAATCCTTATGACTTACAGGCGAAACTAACGTCACTAAGCAAATATTTTCAAAACCTGGATCTTGAAATTAATATAGATAAAACTAAAGCAATGTATTTTAGCAAGGGATGTTCGAAAAAATATCATAATGCAATTAAATTAAACGGGAAAGTTATCGAAAATGTCAAATCATATTGTTACCTAGGGGTAAATTTCCATCATTCGGGCACATTCAACATTAACTCTCAAAATGCCATCAATAAAGGAAAAAGGGCGCTCAACAAAACAAAGGACATTATTCTCAAATCAAAAACAAACTCATTACCTTCGATTATAAATTTATACAACAGCGTTGTTGTCCCAACCTGTCTTTTTGGCGCCGAAATTTGGTCCCTCCGAACTTACAATGATTTGGAAATCGTTCAATCCCAGTTTTTCAAGTCAATATTATTTTTACCCAGGTATACTGCTAACTATGTTCTTCGGTTAGAATTAGGAATTGCCCCATTATCACAAAAAATATTTGAAATGACTTTACGTTGGTTGTTGAAACTGCTACAGATGGAACCAAATAGGTACCCTCTAATATGCTTAAAACGAAGGATCGAACTGGATAAAGGTCCTGACAACATTGTTAAGTATAATTGGTTCTCCCAAATAAAACAACTACTCGCAGGTATTGATTCACAAGAACTAACTACCCACGCATCCGTTGACACGATTAGAAATAATCTTCCCACACTAATAACAAAATACAGAAACTTTTTATTTACAAACGATATTCGTCGGGCTGAAAATTCGTTATTTAATAAAAATTATTTAACCCTCAAAACTACATGTGAAGTAGAGCCATATTTAATATCAGATTTAACACTTACGCAAAAACGTTTAATCTGTCGAATAAGAACAGCAAATTTAAACAAATTAATATTAACCCACAATAATAAAGTTGTAATAATAAATTATGACGAGAAATGCAGCTTCTGTCAAAATAATCAGTTTGAGGATCTGGAACACATTTTGGCTATCTGTCCCAGATATGACATCTTGAGAGAAATATACCTGGGAGACTATATGGAAAAATCTAATGAATCCTCAATGAGAGGCATATTAACAGCGAGCGAAACAACTGATCTTGAAAATTTATGCAAATTTCTTGAACAGCTTATTCGAATTTACTAACTCCCCACTTATTTTTCCGTCTATTTATTTGTTTGATGCTGGGGCCTTTATTATGAAGATTGTGCACTGGCCGAGTCTTTCTTTTGTTTTTCTTGTTTTTCTTCTATTGAGTGCAGTTTTTAGTTTTTGTCTTTTTTACTGATTTCTATTTGTTTTGTATTACCATATACCATATTATTATGCAAAATTTATGTTGTTTTTTATTTTACTTTGTGTGCCTACTAATTTGTAATGTAATTTTGTACCAATCTATTGTATGTTTTTCAAACAATAAAGAATATATACACGCACTGATTCAAGTGACTGTGACGACACTGATAATCACTAAATCAATTTTTTTCAATAAATTAAACATAAAAGAATATGTTGACAAAATAGATCCATTAAATCATTATAATTTATAATTATAATACATATAAACAAAACGCAAATGAAATTTGTGAATCCGAACCGTCATACGTCGTACCATCACCATATCATCTTCATCACTTCATCAATTTTTAGAGTACTACACTCATCAACAAACTTAACCGTTCAGCCTCCAAATCATATAACATTAAATTATTTTTTGAAAGCTGTGTTATTAGATTCTATTTGTTTAGTGAGTACGTAATTTATCAATAAATTAAGCATTCTTTGCTGTACTGTAATCTATATTTACTTCAAAAAACAATAAAAAATAAAAAAAATTTAATTTTTATTAGAAATAAATTAAAAGTTGCTTTTATTTTTTATATTGCGGAAAAAAATACCATTATTACCTATGTTGTCTCTCTCTGCGTCTGTATGTCATACAGACGATTTAACAACGTGTCAAATCCTGAATATCTAATCCTAAAAGTCAATTTTCATTAATTTCTTAAAATCGTTTAAATTCAAAAAATTGAAATGAATTCTGATTGTTAAATCGTTTATTCAGCAAATAATATTCAATATCACAAACGAATTTTCAAATAAAAATAATGTTAAACATTTTTAAAAGGTGATAAATTAATTTTGCCGATGAGTGGGTTTATTATATATATTTTCAAATACTCGTATGTACATACTAGTGATCGAAGAGGTTGCGGGGCTGACAGTATTGTCTTTATTTTTTTAAGGTAATAAAAATTGTTTATTTTTTTTTTAGATAAAACATTTTGATGCGATTTTAAATATATACAACAGGTAATTATGGATGCCTATATCCGGACTATATCCTCTTATATTGATATGTTTTGAATATATATTAGATATGCGTGTATACATTTGTTGTCACAACTTGCTTGGTCCGATTTTAATTTTATGTATTGTGTAAGGTCTGTTTTAATGTTATAAATAAATGATTTATGTGTATCAATTTTTTAAAAAAAAATGTATTTACCCCGATTTTTTAACGTTTTAAGTTTTGAAAATATAAGTACGGTCCTGTCAGCACCGCAAGATTTCGAACATTAGTACATACCTACAAAACAATGTTTACTTAAGAATTAAAATACAGCACGGAGCCTCTTTAGGGAAAGCCTAATATAAGGAAAGGTATTCACACAGATTAATACATACGCAACTTTTTATTCTTTATGTAAACAAAACATAACAAAAATAAACATTTTTTAATCAACATATTTAACATTTTTGTAATATAAAGGGTGTGACAGATTAAAGAAATTTAATAATATTTTAATATATTTATTTTAAATGAGAATTCTTTCTAAAAAATTTTAATATTCATATGTATTTAATATGTATTTAATAACATTAATATGTATTTAATTTTAATTAGATATAATGTGTATTATATAAAGTAATTTGAAATATCTTTGGTCAACTTTTGTGTAAATTTTAATCGCTTATATTTGCAGATATACGTATGTATTACGTAGCTATTATCTGTGGCACGTTCGGCGTGGCTTGTATGGTCTTGTCCACAGAACCACCACAGAACACTGTCTTGTCTCATGTATTCTTCATACGTAAACCATTTTCTCACGCGTACATAGGTAGTAAGTACATACATACATAATATGTATGGCTATATAGTCAATCTATCACAGGACAACATCAATCTATGTGCATTGTAGGTATCTCTTGCGTATGCAACAACTGTCCGTAATAGTAAGACAAAACACTTTTTTTTTAATAGAAATAGGACAATTTGGGTTACAAATACACAATATGTACATATTACAGATGTTTATTATATTTAATATTACTAAAGAAGTAATTTAATACTTTCAAATTCATTAGATTTTGTACTTTATTGATTACGCATTAAAAATATACTTTTTGTTGACTACAATCCTATTCAGAAAAATACACATAAAATTACAGTAATTAATATTTTTACACACCCTGTATATAAGACATTATTTAAGGAAAGCTGTTGTTTACCTTTCCCTGTTTAGGCTCCGTGCTGTAAACATTGTTAGAAAAAATTTACACTGGTATTTAGGCGGCCTTTTATAGGGTAAGGTGGGGTAAGTGAACCCCCATTTTGGGATATTTAACTTTCAGATCATTATTTTATTAATGTGATTAATCGAATCTGATTGTTTATCAGCGTTATCAACTACCTGGTCTTTAAACTTAAGTAATCAAAAGAAAGAAATTCTAGAGAGCTTCATGATAATGAATTGTAATTTATTCTGTTGAAATATGTACTTGCCCCATGGTCTGGGGCAAGTGCGTTCTCTCGATATAATTCTGTATTCTTTACTTGACTTATATGGAGGCGCAAGTGCGTTGAATAAGCATACTTTTCTCTATATAACTGTACAAAAAAAATTTTAATATATTTTTATCTCAAGTGAGAAATTACCTTTTAGAGGCCATAAGAAACAAAACATAATTTGAACATATTATATTATACTTGAAAGGCATACTAATATCATTTAATGTAGTTTTCAAAGCCGCTGCTGAATACTGTGTGCTTCTGGCAATTTTTCTTACGTAATTTCGTGCCATTTCTACCTAAAATAAATAATTATGGGCAAAAAACAAGCAGAATTTAATCCTATTATAATACAGCGGGATAAGAGCGTGCATTAAAAGCCAATCCAAAAGATGCACTTGCCTCGTAGGAAAAAATATTGGGGTAAGTGCGCTTCCTTTAGTGTTTCCAAAATAATCGAGTAAAAGAAAAAATCTTCTCAATTAATTAAAATTTACCTTAATTACAGCTAAAAATATTAAATAAAAATATAAAAATATTATAATAGACTATTAAAAATTTATTGAAAATGTATACACCAACTCGTTGTTAAACCATAAAACACATTGTTGAAAAACATAGCCGTTACTACTCTATATAACTGACAGAAGTGCCAAATTAAGGTTGAGCTGTTTCTCTTGAATGTTATCGGGTATTTTAAAATTGGTTTTAAATCACTTTATAGTTAGTTGGAAATTCTATTTGACGCGAATGCACTTGCTCCGGGTATACACTTGTCCCACCTTACCCTACCTGTAATTTCATAACAACAGCGACACAGAAATAATTCACTCACACAAATACATAATTTACTGTTTGTGTGAATAGCGAACTAATCTTTTAAAAGATTAGTTCGATATGTATGTATGTGTGTGTACTGTGTAGAATTACAGTACAGTACAGTACACACTAGGGTTTCCGATCTCTGGCCAAAAAATCGATCTTGCGGATCGATTCGAATCGTCAAACCAAAAATCGATGCAGCAGAAAATCGGCTTACAAAAGATCGATCTGAAGAAAATCGATTCAATTTTTGTACTTACAAAAAATAAAAGATATTTATAAAAGTTTTAATGAAGTTTCTCATTGGGTCATCACTAGTGTTCGAAATCTTGCGGTGCTGACAGGACCGTACTTATATTTTCAAAACTTAAAACGTTAAAAAATCGGGCTAAATACATTTTTTTTTTTTTAAAAATTGTATCGGTATATTCTCTATTAACCATCAGTTGTTAATAAAAATTAGTTTCAAGTTACAAAAAAGCGTTATTTTAAAAAAGTACAAAAATTTTAACTTTTTTTAAATTAAAATTGTTGAAAATTTGACTGACTGACTGTAACTTAAAACTTGTTAATAAAAAAATAAGCTGTCATTTAAAAAAATATTTTTTGGAAAACATAATAATGTGTTGTCTCTCTCACATTTTACTGGGAGAAAAAAGACAATTGATACACATAAATCATTTATTTATAACATTAAAACAGACTTTACACAATACATAAAATTAAAATCGGACCAAGCAAGTTGTGACAATAAATGTATACACGCATATCTAAAATATATTCAAAACATATCAATATAAGAGGATATTGTCCGTATATAGGCATCCATAATTACCTGTTGTATATATTTAAAATCGCATCAAAATGTTTTATCTAAAATAAATAAACAATTTTTAATACCTTAAAAAAATAAAGACAATACTGTCAGCCCCGCAACCTCTTCGATCACTAGTCATCACAAATCAATTTCAAAAAAAATTTTAATTTCTTTTGAAGATGAACTCCTGACTTTAATTAATATGAATAAAATTGTTTCCAGTTTGCGCTAAGTGTCACATGAATCCAAAATTTGACTCAATTTTCTATAAATGAATCATAAAAGTGGTAAAATTATTTGACAACATAAACAGTTAAAATATATTTTACAATAATTTTGAAAAAAATATCATATTTTTACTAAAAATATTCTAATTTAAATTCGAAAAGATCGATCTCCGATCCCGTAAATTTTTCACGATCTCTATATCGATTTGGTCTCCAAAGAATCGATTCGAAAAATCGAAAATCGGTTCCCCAAAAATCGATTTTCGATAAAATCGAATCGAGATCGGAAACCCTAGTACACACACACACACATACAGGTAAAGAAAAAGATACATTTTAGCATGTAGATGTATGCATTTATTGACAATGATTTGTGCGATTTGTGATTCCCGTCATGGCCATAGCATAGCCTGCTTAATCATAACATAAACAACTGGGGGTTAATTTTAATAACTGCCAGGCCTCATATGCCTCACATATCTTTGGAACTGTAAAAAAAAAATCAAAAATTTTTGAAAACCGTTTCTGTGTATAACATGAAGGGGAAGTCATTATAACCCACATTATAATTCTCTACAACCAATCTCTAAGGCTCTAGCCACGCCAACCCTATTTTTTGAAATTGCAAAACCCCACCTGTAGTATACTTTTTTAAAATTTCGTCTTTTAAAAATTTCGTCTTTTTTTTTCGTATTCTAAATAATAATTGATAAAAACATAATATTTGGTATTAATGAATAGCATTTTTAAACAGCTTTCATGCTGTACCGGAAGTAGGATATTATAATTTAAAAAAAAAAGATTCGGAGTTGCTGGACCCTTAGGGGATTGGTTGCAAAAAATTCTCATGTTGGTTATACTAGTTTCTCCCCCATATTCTAGAAAAAATTGTGAGAAATCTTTAATTATCTTTTACAGTTCCAAATATACGAGACCGGTTTGTTTTTAAATTGACCCCTTGTACAATTAATGTTATTTTAAATATGTATCAGCAGTATTTTGTAAATCGATAAAATGACCTAATGACTACTAACCTATATTTTCATAAAGCTGTGTTTCATGTACAATGACCTACAAAAATTTTAGAAAAATTCTAATTAATTGTTTAGAATGAATTTTTTTTACAGAAATTTCTGAAGCTGATGTAAGTCAAAGATATTTAGATTACTGAAGTCGGTTACAGAGGTTTGCTAAATTTATAAGTATGAAATATGACCTGCAATTGTTTTATTACAAAATATACTCAATTTTTTTGTACGCTACTGTACACTTAATTTCAAAAGATTCGGTAAATAAGTACATAAACATATTTTGTTGACTAAAGGTTTAACATCCAAAAAAACAAAAACAAAAAATATGTTAGGTAGTCAGGGCCTGCTTAAGGTTTTTTTCTAGGGGCCATTTTTTAACAAGTTTTTGCCAATCAAAAATATCTGAAATGATACAATCGGAACAAATTAACTAGCAAAACTTAATTAGTAAATTGAGACCTTTCTCCCCTCTTGATTATGCGATTTTTATATATTTAAACGCTGTATATATATGTATATATATATATATATATATATATATATATATATATATATATATATATATATATATATATATATATATATATATATGTCTATATTTGTAATATCATACCATATCATAGGTAGGATTTTTTAAAACATATGATATTTGTGTACAGGGTGATTAAATATCTGTTAATTCTGATTTTTCCTTGAAGTGCCTTTTTAATTGTTGACTTTTTATTAGTTTCTTTAATTTCATCTTGAATTATTTTGAATATTTGGTAAATGGTACTATCATAATGGTATCAATAATTATAAATATTTTAGTCAAAAAGTTTTGTCTAATTTTATCTGTGAGACAATGTAAATATCTATGTTTTGTTTACAATAAATGGTAACTAGAAATAAACATGTTTACAAAATTTTATTGAATTTTAGTCAATAAAATTATTTTGTACCTATGATATTAAAAAGGTATTTATGTATAATTTAGTCAGAGCCGTATTTAGGGAAATTTTGAAACATCATGTAGCCAGTTAATTTGTGATTTTCCCAAACTGTTAATTCCGAAAAAAAACCCTGTGGTTTTAGGGTCTACAGGGTGCTATGGTGCTATGAATCACCCCTTAAAAGGATAAGATTTATTTCTCAGGCCCTTATTAGCCCTTACAGCGGGCGTCATTTGGAAAAATTCAAGTGATCCAAAATCACGCCCTAGCAAATTTATTTTTTCGTTCTATCATAAGATTTAATCAATTCTTAATCTTTGTCATTTCTCAATTTAAGGCAACAAAATTTTTAACTTAGCTAAAGATTTCATTTAAAATAAAATCATTATATTTCAAAATGTATCACAGTAAAACTTACTCTGCTAAACGCAATATTTTTCTGATAACTTTGTATTACAATTTTGTATCTTGGATTTAGAATTTTAAGCGCGTTATTTTGTAATTTCGTTAATTTTAAAATTGTAATAAATATTGTTAATAATTTGAAAAATCATGTTTAATAACTTTGGTTTCCCTATATTTTTTCTTTAGAAATATTTTCAGATATATTTGGTACGGGGATGCGACCCACTCTTTACCTCTGGACAGGCACCCAACAACAGGTTTCTAATAGCCATGGGCCCCTGTTAGGAACCCCTTTCGATTTCTCATCTAACTTACCAATTCAAGTAGCCGAGAAAACCCTCGTAACCTAATTAATCTTCAACACACGTAGCGAAAGGAAGACAACCAACCACACCACACCCTTTATTTACACTAATTTTTTACATTTTTTATTTTTTTACGCTACCAAGGTAATTTCTTAATATTATTTATTTAATTTAAAATTACTTATTTAAGTAGGTATATCATTGCATTAGTATATAAATAAGCAAACTATTTCAAAATCGATTACTTTTTTTTTACAACGTAGTGTATTTTTATACATTGTATGTATCGTCCAGTATTACCTGAGTGAGAGATATAACAACTAATAGGGGGAGTTTAGACATAATTACTCTATATCCATCTTTATTCCAAAAGTATTTTATCTTCTTAATATAATAAAATATGTATATCTCTTACTAAAAATACATCTTTCCTTTTTGTTGGACTTTGATACCTCAAAAACTCTGCATCTAGTTATACTCTGCATTCCTTCAAACCAGTTCAGCTAACACAATAATAACCAACACACACATAAAGTTCACTAACAAAATGTACCTATTTAAATATCTTGGGTAATTCCACGAAATGATGGAATTTTAATAAAAATTTAAAAAAATGAAAATAAATAGTCAATATCATGCCTACTTTGATACTTGACTAAATCACTGTTTTTTACCCCACCATTCTTTTCGTTACGGACGTGACATTTTCTCGCACTTTTCACGCCTTCTCATAAGAAAAAAAATAGAAGTTATTTTTTTCTTATAAATTTTCAATACTAAGCAGATAGACAAATGTGTACTGAATATAAAATACATAACATTATTAGTTTTAAGGCTAGAGCTAATAAAGATTGTGTTACGGACGTGACAAAACAGGCACTTTCTTGTCACGTCCGTAATAGAGCTAACATTAAAACTAACAATGTTATGTATTTTATATTCAGTACAAATATTGCTTACACATTTGTCTATCTGCTTAGTATTGAAAAATTATAAGAAAAAAATAATTTCTATTTGCGTGTAAACGGCATGAAAATGTCACGTCCGTAACAAAAGAATGGCTGTATATGTATGAGTTTGAATATTTTTAGGTAATTAATTTTACCTGTCAGTAGGTAACACGTCGGGAGCGAACTAACCTACGACCCTTTTTCAGAATAAGATTAAAATCTGGCCGCGGGAGCGAACTAGAATGCACCATTTTGACTGCAAGGGGTACGTTTCAAAAGAATGGCTGTATCCGTAATTGTTTTTATTCTGTAACTTAAAAATTTGTTACCTAACAAAAAAAAAAAAAAAATATTGTAACTTGTGATTTTTTTCAAGTGAATATTAAAATACAGCTAAACTTACCTTTTCCTTTCTGCTGAAATAATTAATATTTTCGTTTTGATTATTACTTTGATTTTTTGTCAAACTATGAATTCGAGTAATGGAGGCTATCAAAACCAACAGAAGTTGTTTTGGTTTAAACTTTTATCTTTGTTATCTATCATATTTTCCAAAAAATCAAACTAATAAATTACTAAACTTACTTCTTAATAAAACTTGCTTTAAAGTGACTGTTAATTAAGTGACCAAAGGAGTATAATGTAAGTGACCTACTAAAAGTTACATTTTTTTTTTCAAAAATATAGAATATTCTAGGACATTTCTTATTAAAATAATTTACTGAAACGTTATTTGTTTAAATTTATTTCAATGAAGCTGTTTGTTATCAAAAAAGAGCAGAAAATTCCCACTGTACAAAAGATAAAAAATTATATTCCTTTTTGAGTAATATAAATGACCACCTACTTTATCTTGTATATTAAAATTTCTTATGCATTTTTTGTTGTTTGACTTCCTTTGTTTAAAAGTTCAAACCGTATTCAATTTAAGTTGACTAAATTTTAGTGGATTTACTATCATATTCGAAAATTTCAAAAGATTTTAATCTCAATTTCAAATCAATTGTAAATGACAATGGAATTACTCCAGGGGGCCAAGTCTTGAAAATGTGATAAATATATCACAATTTCACTGTTGTTATTTTTATCACATTTGAAATTTCACATACCACATGTGATATCAACAAAAAGCAAGTCTCGAAATTATTGCGTGATACTGTGAAAATATACTTAACGCGTACAAATCACGTAGTACATGTGTTAAATATAACTACATATAACTATGGAAATTACAAATTTTATAAAATTTTTTGTAATGTCAAATCAGAAAAACAATATTTGACATTTCAAACTGTCACAAAATGCACAATTTTATTAATTAACAATTTCTTTTCTTAGTTACCTATAAAAAAATGAATATTTTTTTTCTTATTCTTAGTTACAAAACAGCTCATTTAAGATGCATAATATTAAATTTAAACTTGCAAAACTTCTGCTCATTCGTTAAACATTCTAGTAAAGGTAAATTTCGTTATTTATTATAACGATTCTTCTAAAATTATTCTGATTCAATCATTTTAATTATATGTATACGAAATTTCGCAACTATTCTCTTGACGTCCCAATTTTAGGGGTTAATATTACCTCTTAAAGGCATTTTCCACAGGTAAATGAAAACGCTCGTGTATATTTCTAGATTTTTATGGAGAAACATATAAAGTTCGTATTCAAAGCGCAAATCGGAAGGAACTCCTAGATAAAATTTCCATGTAAATACAGCCTTTTTTGTTTCTTATTTCTTGTTTTATTTGTGTGTATATAAAAAATATTTTCTTGGAATTTATCTAGATTTACTGGTTGTTTTAGAAAAACTGAAGTCAGTTCAAAAGTAAAATATGGTCAAATACCTAAACTTTACAGAATTGATAAAATAGGAGGGTTAAAAATCTAGACCTACATTCACCACCAATAGACTAACGATAAGTGTTAAATAAATGTTTAAAATATTCAAATTTTAAAAAAGTATTTGGTTAAAATTCAGTAAAATTTTAATAAATTTAACAGATTTGAGTTGTAATAACTTAAAATTTACGAAAAGACGTGAGTTTTCCAAAAATCTGCTGATAACATTTGCATTTTACTTAAAAAATTAATTAGTATCCCATGTGAAAACAAAATAGCACAACCTATATAGATGTGGTTATATTTCTGTTGATAATTATATCACTGTGAAATTAATAACCACTAAATTTTGTGATAAAATATTCAGGACTTGCAACTGGAAAAAAATGTGTTAATTTCTCACATGACGTCATTTTTCCACATGTGTTATGTGATATCTAAATTCAAGACTTGGCCCCCAGATTATTTTTTGCTCACAAATCAAGAACATCAATTCATGAGAAAAATTTCAAAATAGACATACGTACATACTATACCAGTATAGTTAATTAGTAGGTACACTTTATTACAATATATTATTTAAGTAACTGTTTTGAGTAGATTATTTTAAAATGTTAAATTGTTTTTTATATTTTAATCAGATTAACGTAAGATAAACTAAATAAAAAAACCTACTCATCATCTAATATATCATTGATCGATATGAATACCAAATAATTTCAATGGTTTTGAACAAAGACTGATAAAAAAACCTACTCGTCATCTAATATATCATTGATCGATTTGAGTACCAAATAATTTCAATGGTTTTGAACAAAGACTGATGTTTTTTATACATTTCAGGTTATGATTTTAATGCATTTTACTGATATCAAATTTATATGATTTGTTATAAGTTTCCTATTTCATATAGACAAGGTGCAAGACGTAACCATATAAGGTCAATTACACACTCATAGAGTTCCGACTCTTCGTGTAATACGCAACATACAACACTTCCCACAAAACATACTATTTTAATGTACATAGTACTGCAAATACATGTAAGTTAACAGTTTCTTTTTCCCATGAAAGTGAATTTATTCATAATTGTAAATAATACACAAACACTTTACTCTGCAAAATACCACTTTTATTATTGAAACTGTGACAATATTGTTTCGAACCGTTAGTTCATTTTTAAACAGATAAAAGTGGTATTTTGCAAAATAAAGTATTTGTTTATTATTTACAAATATGGAATACCATAAAGTAACGCTCAAATCTATTAATAATATTCATAATTATTATTGTGTACATAAAAAATACCGAACCATTACCACCAGCTTATCGTAAGCGATACTTTTATCGCAATTCAGATTTTTATTCAAAGATTTTAAATTGTAACGGACCAAGTATTATTAACATTTATCTCTAAAAACCATTAATTACAGAGTTATAGCTATGTTAAGTTTCAATTTAATAGCACATTTCTGTGTAAAAATATTTTTAGATAACCTTCTGTAGCTTACGATAAGTCGGTGATAATGGCTCGGTATTTCAATTTTTCGGTTGAATTTTTTGAGACACATTGTATACAATGTTTATATATCTTTATACAAAATGTACGCATGGTACGCATCATTGCTGTTTTTAAAAACGGTTATTTACACATGTTTTTTTAAAAACAGAAAATTATCTTACAAGCATGAAATGGTCAGAGCCGGATTTTTAAGGGCCCCTTTTTTTAGTATCAATTTTTTTTCTGTTAAAAATATTTTTGGTCCAAATTTGTTGGCAAATATTAATTACATAAGTGAGATCTACCCACTGTTTTCGTACGGAGACTTATATTCCGGACACCTATATATATATATATATATATATATATATATATATATATATATATATATATATATATATATATATATATATATATATATGTATATATATATACATATATATATATATACATATATATATACATACATATATACATATATATATATACATATATATATATATATATATATATATATATATATATATATATATATATATATATATATATATATATGTACAAATTTTTAGTGAACCTCATTTTCGGTTTCTCGGAGCTTCAAAACGGATTTCTGCTGTAGTCCCGGGCGCGTATTTCCGTTTACGTGTTCAATAGGAGGTATTGCTGCCCTGAAACCCGCACGATTTTGTTACGCTAGGCTCTTTTTCCAAACACGTGCTTAATTGAAGTCCTCTAAGCGTGTACGGGTTTGTAACGCACATTGTTCTTTCAAAAACGTGTTCAGGGAAACGCTATGATAAGAAGGTTAATCACTAGCGCTGACAGCCAACACTAATAGTCATAATGGTCACATATTTGAGCCTAGTACAAAAATTGTCACAGAGGGTCTGGTGAATAAAAAAAAGTAAATGCTTATCTTTAGATTTTTTCCAATGGATAAAATGGTAGCTTTTATCAATTTTTTATAAAGAATCATGTTATCGACAACGAAAAGCTATAAGCTCTAATAACTTAAAAAAATTATTACTTGAACCTGATAATGTCAATTTTTTTTAAATCAATTTTTATCTGAAGATGACGAGACCAGAGGTGAAGAATTAGGTCAAGAAGAAAAAGTGAAGGTGTTTTTAAGATATGTCAGAAAATAGTAGATTTTCTTGTTGGTAAAAGTTCTATCATTTCTTGTGCTTAATCATTTATAGTCAGGAAGATTAATAAAAATATGTGGACATGCTGGACAAAAGTACCTATTTTTGTTTATTAACTACTCATACCCTAAGCTTCAAATTTTGGGTAGGATCTACTTAACCCTATCAGCCACACGACAACCATTTTGAAATATATAGAGAAAATCCGTTTAAAATGTTTTTATTGAATTTTCCCTTAGGGAAATGTGCAATTTTTGCGAAACTTGGTATAAACAATGAAATGTCATTAGGTTTAGCTCGCAATTATTTCATGCGCAAAATCAATCATCATTCAATCAATCAAAATCATTTTTGCTATTTTACAAGTTACAAGTTCGCTACAGGCTTTCGATGCAACAGGTGATCTCATTAAAAATGCAACCCATGTTTGAGTACCTCCATTAAGGGAGTGTTCTTATTTTTTGACCAAAAAATCGTAATTTTCAATTATTTTTTTCTCAGTGATTTTATAACTAGAGGTACATTTCTTACCTTATATTATAAATTTTTTTGCTTTGCTCTCATTTTTATTATAAAGACGTTAAAGTGGAGGTCGCAAAAAAGAAGGTGAAACTGTGATACCGGTAAGTTCGGTCCAAGACATTTGAAACAAAAATTTCAAACGGCATTTTATTACAAATTGTGTTCTTTAGTGTGCAAACTAGAATAAAGTCAAAATTTTAAAAATTGCAACTATGGCGCGCCTTTAGAAAAAGATCACGTTTTAGGGCATAAAAATTCATCTACGGGAGGCGATAAATTGCGAATAAGTGCATATTAAGCCCACGGTTTTAGTTTGCATACTGGGCAATACATTAGTGAATACAGTAAACCAAGATTTAGTTTCATAAGTTAATTACTTTTTGAGATATCAGTATTACCACATTAATAAAAGTTATTTTGCGGAAATTCCGCGCGTGCAAAAGAAACGCCCCCCTTTCTTACTTCGTTTACAAATTATAATTATGTAAATATCTCCGCAGCCATTAGGAATTTTCATTCAACTTTATTTTTACGTTTTCCATTAAAATTATGGAATAAAGATCGATTTACTTTGTACTTTGATACTTTGATTTATTTACTTTACAAAGCACTTTGAAATTATTTAAAATGAAATTTAATACAAAATAAGGCCTTTTTATAAACATAATAACTCAGAAGTCAAATTAAGCTCAGTACACAAAACTGGTATGACTTCAAAAATTGAGGTAAAAATTTAGTTTTTTTCAAATATCTCGAAAATGGTATATGACATAGATAAAAAGTTTCAATTAGCCATTTAAAGACCTAGTTATTGATATGAAATTTGTTGAAATTATACTAACACAGGTATTACATAAATAATTGGCATTACATCCCATAACATGTATTACATAAATAATTGTGCAAAAATAATCAGTAAACAATATTTATACAGGATAGTTTGTAACAGTGGTACCAGCGGTTGTAAATACACTAGCACAAAAAATTAAAGGAAAAAAATTCCAAATTTTTAGCGATTTTTCCAAATTTTCGTTATTGGTTGTATCGGTTGTATCTTCGTTAATG
Organism: Brachynemurus nebulosus; assembly: GCA_035578155.1. Taxonomy (NCBI): domain Eukaryota; kingdom Metazoa; phylum Arthropoda; class Insecta; order Neuroptera; family Myrmeleontidae; genus Brachynemurus; species Brachynemurus nebulosus. The sequence continues at coordinate 66,159,680 of JAPWDM010000001.1, read as the reverse complement.
GTTGTATCGGAGTCGTAAAAAAAAGCAATTTAAAGCTTGAAGTTTCTAGTTTTGAGATCTTGCGATAAAAAAATTTTCAAAGCAACGTGTTTCGGCCAACCCTAATAAATGCCGGAAAAAAATTTTGGAAATGTCTTCGGTTTTTTTTAGTCCACGAACTTGGAAAAATTTTTCCGGCTTAATCACCACATGGACCTCATAACTTGTTCATTCAGTTTTAATTTTTTTTTTTTTTTTTTTAGACCTTGATACTACCACTTTTTGCTGAAATATCGAACTTTAAATGGAAAACGATCATTTCATCTTTGACCACCAATATCTCAGCAACCAATGATTCCACGGAAAATTGAAAATGGGTTTCAAAAACTCGAGTAAATTTTCTACAAGGATTAGCCATTGTTTTTTCGAAAAAAGTTTATTTGCATACTCTACATGAATTGGAAAAATTAAGAAAAGAAGGGCTTTTTGTGGCTTTTTGGAAAATCAAGCGCTGAATTCAAATAATCGAGAAAACCATTAATGATACCCACAAAAACTCCACAGGGTTTCAATTTAATCGATCCAGCCGTTTTTTTGTTTTATTCGATTAAATTTTCGAAAAAATTAAAAGATCACGATTTTTCCTCTTAAACTTTCATAATTTTTAAAAAGCTTAAAATTAAAAAAATTACTGTTTCGATATCTGAATCTGTAACTCTACGTACACTTCAAATACGGTCTCTTACATTAAAAAAAAGAAACTGTGGGGCTAACTTTAGGCTTCCAAATTGGTTTTGACTGTAAAAAGGCAATTACTGGGGTGTAGTTTTTTATTTACGGCACATGATAACACATAACTAGCACAATCCGGCACAGTATTTTCGTTCGAAAAAAGAAAATGGCAGTGCTAACTTGATAGGAATATATGGTCGACCAAATAGTCGGAAAACGACATTTCATATTACACCATAAAATGTTATTCCAGTTAATTTTGGAAATGATTCCAAGATACAATAATTCAATTTAAAATGAACAAATGACTTTTCTTTAAAGCCTAAGAAAATGTCAATATTTATTGATTTACATGATAGAGCAAGTGTTCGGAAAACGACATTTCATATTACACGACCAAATGTTATCCCAATTAATAGCGGAAATGATTTCGAAATACAATAATTCCATGGCAAATAAAGTAGGCAAAAAACGACATTTCATATTATACGACTAAGTGTTATTACAACTAATAGCGGAAATAATTCCATAACACAATAATTGTACTTAAAATAAAAGAATAGCTTTTAAACATTTCTCTAACACCTAAGAAAGTGTTGATATTTTTTAGTCGAATTTTCTCCGAAAAATTAGACTTATACAGTCTATACGATAAGAGCTGCGAGAGGCGAGAGTAGGGGCGCTATCCGTTTTCGGACCCGTAGAACACGAATATGTAGAAAAAAAATGTCTGATATATATATATATATATATATATATATATATATATATATATATATATATATATATATATATATATATATTTTCCCGCCACCTTTTAATTTGTGTAGGGCCCCCCTATGGAAGTTAAGAGATGAAATTTGGTAAATGGGGCTCATTTTCGAGGCACCTCATACTATCAAAGTGGGGTAAAATTTTGGGCAAATTTTTTTTCTGACCCGACCTTTAAGGGGGTGGTGGGGGGCGGAAAAGCAATAAAACTTTTCCAAACCGGTTTTAAATAATGTTTCGGTCAATTATCTACACCATATCCAAAATTCAGCTTCCTAGGATGATATGGTGGGAGTAGAGGGGGGAAAAACGATTTTCGCTGGATCTAACAGGCCCCCAGCCCCCCAGAATTAACGTAGAGGGTTGAAATTTGGTGTGTCGATAAAGTTCGCACCTAGGTTGTGCTTTTTGGAGGTTTTAATATTTTACCCCCACCCCCCTCATTTTTAAGCTACAATTTCATGCATTTTCGACGTTTTCGAAGTTTGTACCACTCGCACAGGTCACCCGAATAAACCTAGAGGGCTGAAATTTTGTATTCGGATTGAGTTAGTATCAAGGGGGTGCCTTTTGGGGGTCTCGACTTTTAACCCCTACCCCCACCATTTTTATACCCAAAAGAACATGATTTTTCTTGTTTTTTAACAGTTTCGTTCGGGTCAAAATCTCCCCAAATAAACCTAGAGGGCTGAAATTTGGTGTACAGGTTAAGCTAATAGCCAGACACTGTTTTTTGGAGGTTTCAACTTTTAACCCTTACCCTCACCATTTTTACGCCAATATTTCCTTAATTTTTTTGTTTGTTTTCTAACACGTCTAGAGACTCCATAAGGAAACCTAGAGGGCTGAAATTTTGTACGTGTATTCAGTTAGTATCCAGCTAGTACCTTGTAGGGAGTCCGCATCCCTTTTCCCCCCACTTCTCCCATTTTTACATCGGAATTGAATGTTATTGTTAAATGTGTTTTAAAAGCATTATGTTTATTCTAAATACAAGTAGGCGAATAGTAATTTTAAAAAATTTAAAAAAAAGTGAACTTACTTTTATGACAAATGAAATACACACATATTAAGTAATTTAAAAATGTTATTAAAGTCACTGTTTATTTATAAATTAGGAATTTTGGATTTTTAGTATTTATAAAATAGAAATTTTGGATTTTTTTGGAAAGAAAAAATATCTTTATAAAGGCCTTCCAGTTTACTATTGAAGGTCCTTTTTAATATTTAAAACTAAAACATAAAGGCAATTAGCGGATAAACATGGGCAGGAATGTCCTCGTACGAATTGTGTTGGCTTTTTTTCTGCTACCTGTTTTCGGCACAAAATTGAAATTTACTGAGATACAGCCCTTAAATACTTAAAACCTTTTTTTAAAGCCTCGATCAGCCGAACACTCATCACCAGTTTTGAAACCAACAAAATGACAATTCGGTTGTAGACTTTCAATCACATTTTGCTTGTAGACATTCAATACCGAAGATGAAGGGGAAAATTCGACTACCGTGATGGGGCCCCGCTGCTCACGGCGTTTTCTGAATTATATGGTGGACTAATTAGTGGGCGAAAAAAGATATTTCTTATTGGAGGCCCTAATGCTATTTCAACTTGTTACAAAAATGATTCTAAGCTACAGGAATTTTTAAGAAATGCTTGAAACGCTTAAACTGTATCTGAATTACATGGTTGGCCAAGTAGTCGGAGAACCAGTTTTCATATTAAATATGAATATAATTTAAAAAGCTGATAATCATTCTCATATGCCATTTTATATGTGACCGGTTCGCACAAAATTACCCGAGATTTTATTGGGTCGTGAGAGAAAGAAGGTTGAGAAACGCTGGTATATAAGACGACGTTACATAAGTAAGTGTTTATGATGACAACTTTCAAATTAATTACGTCTGCCAACGTACAGATTACTTAAAAATTTATGCGTTCATATAACGCTTATAACTGAAAACTAAATTTTCAAAAATGTACTATACTTATTTAGAAAGCCATAAAACATTTAACAAACATTCTGATTTAATCACTCTGTATTTTAAATATGATTAACAAGAATCAATAGTTCAAATTAATTGAACTAATTTAAAGTCGTGAGTATAAAATGAATTGGTATTTCTTTAATTAAAACTTTATTGACTCTTTATATTATAAAGAATCACTAAAAATACGGATTAAATAAAATTGCAGTAAAATCTGCTTATACTAATATTAAGTTAAAACTTGTAACAAGTACTTGTTATTAAAACAAATCATTAAAAAATATAATATATAAGTTATGGACCAAGTGATTAATAGGGCATTATTCATAATGCCGTAAAAGACGTGTTTTATTAAATTATTTTAATGTATGACATTGTTATTATAAAAACAATCTGACAGGTACCGATAGTACTTATCAAATAAAAAATATGAAACGTCTTTCAAGTTAAGAAAATTTTTAGTACGGGAGCTACGGGCATTTTTGGCTTGTGAAAGTATACACTATAAATTTTTCACCATAGATAGTTTTCTTACTTTTATTAATGTAACTGACCGTCAGACCTTTGGGAGGCGGTAAATTAAGTTGTAGGAGGCTGACGAAGTTGTCGAAAAAAATTTTCAAAATAGTAGCAGTATACACGCTACAAATTATTACATTATTTATTCATGGTGTGAATTTAAGAAAAATATTCGTCCGACGTCGATATGCCGGTAAGATCGTCGTCAGTTGTGTTTGAGTAGTCGTCGGGAAAATCTGCAAATAAAGTAGTAATATACAATCTGAAATTGATAGTGGTGATAATTTATGATTAATATAACAAGAAAAAAATCGTCAGACTGCATGATAATAGTTAAAAGTTCATCAGTCGGGCCTCTAGAGTGTAGCGCAGTGTTCGAAATCATTGAGCGCGCGGCGTCTTTTGCGGCCCAACTGACGGACTTTTAACTATTATCATGCAGTCTGACGATTTTTTTCGTATTATATTAATCATAAATAATCACCACAATCAATTTCAGATTATATACTTCTGCTCTAATCATATTTCTTGAGTCATGAATATAAATACTAAAATTAACACACAAAACATTAATAGAGAAAATAAATTTTTTATGCTAACCCCCTTTAAGTTTTTGAATGTAATATAATATTTTAAGATTATATTACAATTTGATTACATGAAATGAAGTAATTGACTAATAAATTAATTATTAATGAATGAAAACGAATAAAGTATAAATTTTTATACTTGCAGTATAGGTATTATGGAAGAATTTATTTTTCTGTCTACATATTATATAAAAATTGAAAACTATATTAATTATGATTTTATCGAATATTATGCTTCTTAAAATTAAAAAAACAAAACACGCCAACATTACTCGAGCGCAGTTTCGGCAAGTATTTGCCGTGGCATCCTGGGACAACAACGAATATTACGTCGCGAGGGAAATAGTTCGGAAAATCTCCGTCAGCGGAATTGCCCGCCATCTCCGAGTGCAAATTACCACATTACATCGCGCAGTGCATGATAATTTTTTTTAAAATTAATTAAAATATTAAATTATTACCAGTAACACTTATTTTATGAATTAAAATGTATTCTTTATGAAAAGTTATATCATTTATATTAGTTCATAAATAATTTCGTTAAAATAAAGATTTCATTTGACTATGACTAGCGTTGAAGGTAGTCAGAATTTTTTATTGGCGGACACAACATTGTAAAATGGCGGTCCATACGATGTGATCCACTTCTAATTTTCATTTTAATCTTTACACACAAAAAAATCCGGTCTATTTTTTTGGCATTAGAAAATAATAGGAGGTATAAGGTTCATAAAACTATTTTTTTCTGACGATAATTCAGTAAAACATGATTGGACAGACTTCTGCAGCCCTAATAATTATAATAGTAATTATATTATATGTTCAATCGATGAATTGGTATGCAAATATCAATTATATCATACGTATGCATGTAAATGAATGTTTTTCTCATTTTTTAGTAATCTTGTGCATACATGCATATACATAATTGCCTACCAAAAATTCACTTAGTTAGAAAATTTCATAGAAGGCACATCCAGTGTAAAATTATAGTCCTTTTTCTCATATAGTCTTTAGTTTTTCTCATAAAGTATTTTTTTTGTAAATATTAAGTAGTGCTCTATCCTTAGAACTAGATTTTCATATATATAAAAATATAGTTTAAATTAATGAATTTAATTTAACCACGTGATCTAAAACAAAGTGTGTGATCGATTTAGTGAATACGGCCTTCCCTTTGTACCTTGCCTTATCCCTTACCAAAAAGGCCAATCGCCGATCATCGACGAAGCCAGCACGGTAATTTGGGTAAGTCGACAAAGAATCCTATTTATTTTTTTATTACTTTCATTTTTTTTAATAGTACCTACAGTCCATACCATAGGACACAAAAACAAGCCCTTGCTATACGTTACAATGATGATTTTGTAAATTCATCCATAGCTGATCTATTTCCGATAGAAATAACACGAAAATGAGAAAATTAACATTAATATTATTTGGCTTGTCAGTTGATACACAATTTTAGTTTTTCTTATCTAATGCAGAATAGTCTTTTGTTTATATTTCAAACTCAATTGATTCCTACGGAATTTTTTTCTCTCATACGTTCTTAAAGTAGAGAAGGTAGAGAATATATTCAAAAGCTAACTTATAAATAATTAACCGGTACATGGTCATTAAAACTTGAGAAGTCAAGTGTTATCTGAGTAACAGGCTGTACGACGTCAACAGTTAACTATAAAGCTGTCAAAATAATGCACTAGTTGGCGTTTTCTAATTATAAATTATGTCCAAAAACGTGTAAATAAACAATAATTACGTTTGCCTCAAAGTAATGCTAAACTGTTACCTAACATTACGTATCAGAGCTTGCATTGTTACAAATCAGAGGGGACTGATTCAAACAAGTTAACGCACGTTGAATATGTATTTTTTCTCTAGTTTTTCTGGATGTAAAATATTTCAAACTAGAGAATACTATCTGATTCAAAAAAATTAACGTACGTTAATATTTTCCCATTGGTTTTTTATGATATAAATTTTTAACTTTTACAGTGCTCTTGCATTTAAAAATTATGGAATAAATAAAATAAAAAACGAGCAGTCCATGAGTTAGAAACCATATTTAATAGCTCTTATTTTTTTTTTTTAAATTAGACGTCTCTGATTTGTAACGTTGCAAATTCGTATTTTGCGACGTATTCGTATTCGTCTTCGTTGCGTTACATTTTTCTCTGGCGAGCTCCTAATTGTCAAAAACTGGAACAATTATTGTTCCAATCCAAAAAAATGCAGTTCCAACTGAATTAGTTAATTTATAACTTAAATTTTGTTTTCTTTGGTAGTATTTCAAAAGAAATTCACTGATAGAAAATATACCTACCTAACCAAACGAAATCGTTATTATTATTATTTTTTTTTTTTTTTCGAAATCATAATTCACTAATATTTTCGATTTAATTGTTAAAATTAATTTTAATTGGTAAAGGTTTCAGCTAAATGATATTTAAAATGCGCGACAAAACGCACGTCTTCTACATTTCTATTTTATATTTAAAAGTAAATTTACTTGACAATAGTTTTAATTCAAATAATATAGGGCCGGCCAGTTTCTAGTAGTAGATAATTATTATTATTTATTTAATATAAGATGCGCGGCAACTAAGGCCATATGCATCGTATTAATTATTACAATTAGTAATTACAAACTAATATCATTATTCATTACATATATTAGGATATATTCAATAAATGAAATTTTATTAATTAAATTAGCTTCTTTAATAAAATTTAATACTCTTGCAAGTACGATTCGGTCATCTAGAAGAGCTTCTGAAAGTTGTACTGAAATGTTATATTTCCTTCGAAGGTTTGAATATTTAACACAATTCGTTAAAATATGATTGATTAATGGTGATATATGTATTACAAATTAAACATATAGGTTTAGTTTCTCTTTTGAGTAAATATCCGTGTGTAAGTTGAGTATGGCCAGTTCTGAGTCTTGTAATTACAGTTTCTATAAGTCTGCTTTTATTATTTGAAGTGTCCCAGCATTCTATTTTAGGTTTTATATTACATAACTGATTATTATATTTAGATAGCCATTCCATATTGTATTGCTCTCGTATTTTAATGTTTATATGAATTGTAAATATCTAAATGATTAAATTTTGTTACGGCTATATCTATAAAATCTGTTGCTTCTTGGGCTAACTGGTCCGCAAAATAATTTCCTGCAATTCCAATATGACTTGGAATCCATACAAACGATATTTTTTTACTTTGTCCAATTAGATAATTTAAATTGGTAATTATAGAAACGCATAAGTGATGGGAATATGGAGGGTACAGAGGTTGAAGTGCACTAAGAGAATCAGTAAAAATAACATATTTTTCGTTTGAAAAATGTTTAATATAATCCAAGGCTTTATCTATTGCATATAGTTCAGCAGAAAAAATAGAATATTCATTTGGTAGTCTAAAATTTAGATGATCATTTTCTATTACTATAGCACACCCTACTTTTCCTTCCTTTTTGGATCCATCAGTATAAATCATTATGGAATCAGTCATACATGTCATTATTTGATGCAGTTCTGTTTTATATATGCCTGGATGAGTCTGATCTTTTTTATATTTAGTTAATTCTGTGTTGATCGAAAGTAAGGAGAATATACTCCATGGGGGAATACTTACATTTGGTATTTCCGCTTCTGTATAGTCTCTGATAATATTTTCTCTTGTAATAAAAAATGGAGAAGGATAATGAGGTTTATTTCTATAAGAATTTTCATAGCGAGGAAATAGCAGTAATGTGGTAGTGGGATTATGAGTTTGGGCAACAGTTTTATTGAAAAATTTGTTTGCTAATAATTTCCTTCTAATGGAAAGCGAAAATTCACCAGTTTCAACTGCTGGGGTAGTTCGGAAGGCTTCAGTAATAAGTCTTAATGCTTAATTGTGTATTACATTTAACTGCTTTGTTACCGATTCTTTAGCACTGTCATATAAAAAGCTACCGTAGTCAATAACAGGATAATATTATTGTTTTATAGATTAGTATTAATCTTTTCCTGTCGGCACCCTAGCTTTTATGTACAAGCATCTTTAAAATATTCATACGATTAATACATTTATTTTTTAGAGCATTTATATGTGCCTTCCATTTGAGTTGATTATCTAATATCATGCCTAAATAAGACACCTCACCAACTTGTTTTGTATTTTTATTGTAAAGTTTCAGATTCATATTAAATTTAGCCATACTTTTATGGAACACTATACTAACAGTTTTCTCAGGGGAAAATTCTAAGCCATTTTTATGCGACCAACTCTCAAGGCCAGTTATAGCATTTTGTAATTTATTTATCAAATAGGTCTTGTTCGTAGATGATAAATATATAACAAGATTATCTGCGTAAAGAGTATATTTCACTAAATTATTAATGTGGCGACCTAAATCATTCAAACCTATCAAAAATAATGTAGATGAATCAGATGAATCTCTATTTCCTGTTCTGACATGAAATGTTCTATTTGATAGAAAATTTATTATGAATTTAGCCATGTTACCTCTAATACCCCATGTATATATCTGCATCAGAATTTTATGTTTCCACGTCATATCATATGCCTTTTTTAAATCAAAGAATACATCTCCTAAATATTGTTTATTAGCAAATGCATCTAATATGGAAGTTGTAATTATAGTTAAATTATTCATAGTGGACCTGTTGCATCGAAAACCATATTGATGTTCATCGAATAAATTTTCTTTTTCTAAGTACCAAGTTAGTCTCTGATTGGTCATTTTTTCAAATAGTTTACACAGAGTACAAGTAAATGAGATTGGCCGGCAATTATTTAGATATGATTGATTTTTATTCGTTTTCAAAATTGGAACGATTATTGAGTGAGTCCATAACTTCGGAATAATACATTTCTCCCAACATAATTTTATTAATTTTAAAATTTGTTCAAGGCATCTATCGTCCAGTATTTTAATTAACTTAATACTAATACCATCCGGTTCAGATGCCGTAATTTTCATTGAATTTAGAGCTGTCATCAGTTCTTGTATATTGAATTTCAAATTATAATCAAAATTTTGATCTGTATAAAAGTTTAGTTGAATGTTTTCTCTGTCTAGCTTATACGGTAAAAAACGAGGGTTATAATTAGCTGAGCTGGAATTAATACGAAACTGCTCTGTAAATAATTTATTAATTTCTGTTATACTTGTAATTATTTGTTCATTATAACGGATTTGGTAAGAATTGGGTAAGGATGGAACATTGGAAATCTTTTTAATTTTGTTCCATAAATCTTTTATTGGCGTATTGTTAGTAATTGAAGAGACATAGTTTTTCCATGATTCTTTTTTTGCAGATATAATCATTCTTCTGGTAAATGCTCGTTGTTTTTTAAATTTAATTAAGTTTTCAATAGTTCTATTTTTAATGTAGACTCTCCAGCATTTCTTCCTAACCTTTATTGCAGCAGTAATTTCACTCGACCACCACGGTACATTATGTCCTTTATATGTATGGTAAGTTACAGGAGTTGACTGTTCACATGCGTTTCTTATTGATGCGTACAGATTACTTAGGTTTTCTTCAACATCATCACTCAAACACTCAAACGTAACTAATTCTTTATATTTAATCCAGTTTGTATTTTTTAAATTTCTTTTTTCAATTCTTTCAGGTAGTTTAGATGGAAAAGCAGAATTATTTAGCATTATGATAACAGGAAAATGATCGCTGTGACAAAGGTCATCGTATACGTCCCAGTCAAGCTCGTGTAAAAGTAATGAACTAGCCAATGTTAAATCAATAGCCGAAGTATTGCCCGTTGAAAGGTTTACATGTGTTGACTTACCATTATTAAGAAGAGTAATATCATCATGTTCTTCTAACAATTTTTCTATAATTACCCCTTTAACATTATTAGATGAATTACCCCATATTGGAGAAAGTGAATTAAAATCTTCAATTAGAATGAACGGCTTGGGAAGGTGTCTTACAAGTTCTTTCAAGTCCTGATAGGTTAGACGAAATGCTGGTGGAACATATACATTACGCAATTATGTTATTTTTAATGAAAGTTGCTACTCCCCCACAAGCAATCCTACCATGTGTATAATCCTTTCTTGTTATTTTGTAGTTATGTAACATAGCATTATATTTAGGTGAAAGCTTAGTTTCTTGTATACATATTACAGAAAAAAAATAAATTAAATAAATAAATAAACAAAAGACAAAATGAAGTAATTAATAAGAGGAAAGCTTTAAGTTGCTTGATTCATCAGGTTCACTACTATCTTCAATTTCAGTGTTAGACACAACGCCCAAATCTTCTTTTCTAAGCAGTTAGAACTTGAGTAAATTTTTTCTTTATACTACGATGATTTAATTGGTTATATAAAATTTCGAGAGTATTAATTACATCAGGAAGATTCATTGAATGTTTTAATATAAATTCCAATATTTCTTTTCCCTCTTTTGTTTCTAAAATTATTTTCTTTAAATCATTATATGTTAATGGATAATCACTTGGAGCAGTTTCAATTATTATTTTAGCAGGTTCTAAAAGATCCTCAAGGCTAGATGAATTTTTACTTTTGTTCTTTTCAAAGTATTCCTAGGGTACGACTCAGGATCAGGAACGTTGTCAATAGTGTTTTCTTGTAACAAAGTGATAATTTCATTGCTAGAAACCGAAGGGTTACGTTTTTGTACTGGAATTTTCTCAACAATTTTGTCATTTGTTTCACTCTCTATTGGATTGCTTGTTATTATTATTATTATTATTATTATTTATATATTTGACTTATGACGAATCCATTTATAACATTAAATATACATAATCATAATAACAACATAATATTTCAAATAATAAATTATATTTTAAATTTATAAAGAGAATATTCGTTCACTAATACAGCAAGAAACATAGGGCCAAGCTAAAGTCTTTCTTTTCTTTTAATTAAAATTTCCTTTAGAAAGTCCATAACCAGGGGGATTTTTTGGGGGTCATAGGTTTCTAACAGTGTAAAAACATCCGTGAGACCAAGCTCTTTCAATTCGGTCCTTCGTAATTCATTAACCCCTTGGCAATCCTCTACGAGGTGTTTCACGCTTTCATACCCATCGCACAACACACAAACTCTTTGCCCTTCCCTCTTTTCACTTTCCCATGCAAATCTATACATTCTAAAATTAGCTAATATCCAGCGCTGCTCTCTGTTAGCTACTTGTAAATATTTAGCCCCATCCTTAAAATGAGCAAGTTGTCTATATAATTGCAGCGTGCATTTAGTTTCAATTTCATTCAAACATTTAAAAAGAGCTGCTTCCATAATTTCTTTTTTAACCCTACTTCTACTCCACAGTTGCAAATTATCCCTCATCTCTAACAAATTGTTAATCTTAAGCTTCATAATTTGATTTTTAAGGTATTCATTCCACCCATAATTTAAACATAACTTTTGCAAATTCTTCTTACTATTATTTAAGGTAGCATAAAAATTAAATGATCTCTGTATGGCAAGATACTCAAGGTATACTACGCCTACTTCAACACTAATAGCGCAGTTGGGTGTAGATTTAGACACTCCTAATAACTCCTTATAGTAATTGTATGCAAAACTATTTAGAAGTGCTATCTCTCTCTCCGCATAATTACTCATTCCCCAAATATCACAACCATAAAGTAAGATGGGCAAAATAGTAGCTCTGAACATGTCCAGTGCGATAGATATCGGAAAATCATTATATTTATAAATGGTCTTTTACACGCCAATTAGTGCTTTACTAGCCTTGAGTTTCATTTGCTCCAGATGCACCCTCCATTTACCGTTATGAGATAAATATACACCTAAGTAAGGAAAACTCTTAACATTTTCGATCCAGCAATTAGTTAACATAAATTTTTCATTATCTCTCAATTTGGTCCCGTTGCTTACTACCAAAATTTTAGTTTTATTAACATTTATGCCCGATTTTTCAGTAGCCGTTTAAACTTGAGTTTATGTAAACCACGTTTAGTTAAACTCAAGTTTAAACTAAGCAGTTAAACCACCGATGTTTTACAGTGTCAATATTACTGTAGTTTATTTAAACGGAGTTTAAACTAAGTAACCATAGTAAATTACTACTTTTGGCTTTTTTGCCATCTACCATTTGAATATAATTTAAATGTATATATTTGAATATTTTTTTTAAAAATTACATTAAGGTGCTATAAATTTTTAAAGTGTGTCATAAAAAAGGTATTAGGCTGTACAATTTGTTTGCATTTGCCAGTGCTATAAAAATTCCTTGTCTGACACTGGAAATTTAAGAAATTAAATAAATTTAAGAGGAATATTGTGGGATACTAGTTTCACTACTTTACTAGCAGTATTTTTCGATACTCTTGCGAAATCTCCACATATTATAAGCATACCCCCACTTGCATAATATCTTAATGTCAACAAGAACGTTATTCCAAGAGATAATGCGTTATTCCTAAAAAATATTATATTTATAATAGTTTTCAGTTTAATGATTTTAATTTAAAAAGAAAAGAAACATGTCAGTTTGTAATATGCTGTAGGTATATGAGGGAGAATTTTCTCCAGAACGAAACAAGCAATTTCTTTTTGCATTCGAAATCTTGAATAAAAATCAAAATCTGATTCGAAGTACATTATTTTTATATTTTATTTAACCGAAAATTAAACACAATATTTGACGTTTCCTAGGTTTAAACTAAATCTGTAGTTTAAACCACGAATATCGGCCGTTTAAGTTAAACGTAGTTTAAACTAGCGGCCATATTTAAACTCACACTGTAAAACTGAAAAATGAGATAAACTCGAGTTTAACTATAATCTTTGGTTTAAACCATCACTGAAAAACCGGGCATTAATCTTAGATCAGATGCCATTGTATATTGTTCAAGTGCCCTCAAAGCTCTGTTCATACCACCCACTGAACAAGAAAGTATCACCAAATCATCGGCATACATAAGTATTTTTATTTCCCTGTCTCCTAAGCAAGGTGGTAACGTATTTATCGGATCGAAAAACTCAACTATATTATTGATATATAAACTAAACAATAGTGCTGACAATTGGCAGCCCTGTCGAAGACCTTTATAAGTTTTAAATTTTCTTGAGACTACATGATTATCCAAACGGATGCAAGCATTAGTTTCATGATAAATTGATTTCAAAATATTAACCATCTCTGTCGGCATACCGAGTAACAAGAGTTTTTTCCATAACAGATTGCGATTAATACTGTCAAATGCTTTTTCAAAGTCTACAAAGCAGAAATACAACTTACGTCCACTTATTTTTAAATATTTATCCATAAGTGTTTTTAAAACTAGTAAATTATCTGTAGTTCCATATCCCTCTCTAAAGCCAGCTTGAAACTCACTCAATGTATTTCTATCTCTTACCCATTCTTGTACTCGGTTGCACAACAGTTTGGTGTAAATTTTACTAATATTGGGCATTAACGTCAAACCTCTATAATTGCTAGGATCACTCACACATCCCTTTCCCTTATATAAATTGCATATCACTCCAGTATTCCATGTTGATGGAAAAATTTTTCTAGTTATCATACTATTAAATAATCTAACTAAAATTTCAAGAGCTTTTGGACAGATAGAAACAACACATTTAATACATTCATTTAGTATACCATCTAACCCACCCGCTTTTCCATTTTTTAAACAGTTTATGATTTCTCCAATTTCCTCAGCTGTAGCTACGATTGATTTAATATTATCTTCTTTAACGCTTTTAAGCTCTATATCCTCATCAAAATCTCTACCTATTATTAGCTCTTCATCCCCATATAACATCTCATAATGATCAACCCATTTGTTTTCATCGATATACCCCTCTCTAGGATTACCCTTGCTTCTTTTGATTAGTGCCCACAACTTCTTTAAATCATTATCCCTCAGGGCTTCCTTAATTTCTAATAAACGTTGTTGGTTAAATTCCATTCGTTTTCTTTTACACAATAATCTATATTCTTTTTTAAAATCTAAAAATATTTGTATATCTCGATCCTGTCTAGTTCTTCTCATTTTTCGCAATCTACTCTTAAGCCCTTTCTTTTTAATTAAACATTCCTTATCAAACCATTTATTGACAACTGGAGTATTAGCGCTTTTACCTTGATATTGAAAATCTGCACAGATAAAACTCATCCAATTTTGTAAAATATCGGCTGCTTTATCTATTTCATTTATGTTTATCATATACTCTATACCTATTAGATATAAATTACTTTCTTCGCCTCTTATTCTATTTGCAATTTTATTTACATTGTTTATATTCCATTTGTATCGTGTTATACTACGTCTATTACTAGAAGTATCATTTATTTCTCTATGTTTAATACTACTTTTAAAAAAGACTTCAATAGGAAAGTGATTAGATTCTGTAACCGACCCAACAATCATATCAATATTGTCAAACCACAATTTTTCAGTAACTATTACATAGTCTACAACACTTGCACCGTTTTGCGATACATAGGTCAATTCCCCCTCTTTATCACTAGCAGTCCTTCCATTTAATATTATATAGCCATTATCTCTACACATCTCTAGAAATTCCTTTCCGTAACTATTTAACACACTGTCTTTACTATTTCTTTGTGGTATGAACATATTATAATCAAATTCCCACTCATAGCTAAATTTATTAATACTCAAATAATTAAAATCCTGCTCTAACCCAATTCTGGAATTCCAGTCGCCACCCAACATAAACTCGGGATTATTATATTTCTGTCTAATTTGAACTATTTCACTATCTAATTTACTATAAAAATCTCTAGTAGTATACCTTGAGTACTGCGGCTGTAAATAAACGAGTCCTATTACAATCCGACTCAAATCTCTCTCATACTTCAGCCATATAACCTCGTGTAACTCACTTGGTATTTCACAAATATAATGTTGTAGATGGTATTTATAGAAAAATGCTAGGCCTGCCGGATGTCTACCCCTTTCAAAAATCCTCCTACTATTTTTAAATATACTTCCATAACCATCTAAGTTGAAGATCTCCTGCTCTTGGGCCCATATTTCCACCAAACCTATAAACGAAAATCTCTTTAAGTAATTAATAATATCTACATTAGAAAATTTAGTTTTAATTCCTTCTATATTCCAAAATACCACTTTTACGTCCTCCTCCCTTATTGCGTTAGGTTTTTTGATTTGGATTCTATGCTATTATTGCGACTATTTATAACACCCATATCCTTAACTTTCTTTGTTTCTTGAACAATTTTCGCCATATGACTACCGTCCTCCTCTGAACTTTGTTCCGCTAAGCGTTTTTTAACTTTGACCTTTGCCATATTTTCTTTCTTCATACGTCTTTTTTCCGCTTCCCTTAACCTTAATTCTCTAGGTAAATCTTCATTAATATATATTCCAGTACCCATTAAATTGCGACGACTGTGCAAAATTTTCGATTTAATATCATAACTTCTCAAACAAACTTTCACTGGTTTAGTAATATATCCATCTCCTTTCCCTAACCTATAAACTTCTTCAATATCTTCTACAGTTAATTCAATTTTTAATTTCTCTTCAATTAGAGTAATTATATCATCCTTTAAGATATTTTTTTCGTCAAGCTTCTCCAATATACCATGGATAATGATGTTATTTTTATTCAGTTGTTTCTGTAACTTTGATATCTTTTCCTGTTGAATATTTACTCTTTTTTCTAACTCATTTTGTTTTGTTTGTATATTTTGACATAAACTTTTCAATTCACTAATTTCACATTTAATATTATTTTCTGACTTTTCAATTTTGTCACTTAACGCAGCGAATAACTCTTCTAGTTTCTTATCCATATTTAAATTTTAATTTCTTATTATTATATTGCCATTTAAACACAATTAATTAAAAAGAAAAAAAAAAAAAACAGAATAAAAAGTCATCACTAAAAATGAATATAAGAAGCTTGATGACACATTGACAATACACAATGCTTGTTTACGTTTGGAACAACTTCAGTTTTATACTACAGAGTTCAACATTTATCCAATTACTTTATTCACTAAACTTAATATACTGTAAGTATATATCTACAGCTGCAATAACCCACTCTAGTGCAGGATGTATACGATGTATACTATATAAGTTTATGCTTCACTTTTAAATTATTGTTTACTGGTATAACCTCTATTTCCAGTTCATGCCATTACTTTAAATAAATGTTTAATGTTTCACAGTTTTTTAGGTTGTTTTAATTATAGTTAATGATCGATATATTACACTTAAGCCCTTTTATATTTATTTCACTAAATTCTAAATTATATTTCTTTATAAAACACAATTTAAAGATTCACACATTAAAGATACGTTCAATCTCCAATACTGTCACTTCTTATCCCCGGATTGCTTGTTATATTAATTGAATTTTGGGTGACTGATCGATTAGTTTTGGATGATTGATTGATATATGTCGATTTATAAAGATCCTCAAGGCTAGATGTTTTTTTTACTAATTTTTGTTCTTTTCGAAGTATTGTTTTTTTGACCAGAAGTAGAATACGAGTCAGACCCCGAAAGATCATCCAAAGAGTCTTCTTGCAATGAAGTATTAACTTCATTACTGGAAACCGAAAAATTACGTTTTTGTGCTCCAATTTTTCCAATAATTTTCTGATTTAAATCACATTCCATTTGATTGTTTACGTTAGTTGAGTTTTTAGTGATCGAATGATTAGTATCGGATGACTGAGTGTTTGGTGATTTAATTACATGTGTAATGTTGTCACATGATTGAGAAGTATGTCCATAATAATGGCGGTGTTCACATTTTGGGGAATCATAGTTAATAAATATTCGTATATCCTCATTTTCATATTTCAACAAAAATGTATCCGGGAATCCAGTCTTCTCATCAGAAAAAACCAATACACTGCGTCGACCGCTTCGTATATGTATATATGGAGGGCTCAGTGTAATAGTGGGCCAAGTCCATTTTTTTCAATTTTGAGCTGATAGTGGCATTTGATGGTTAAAACCATATACTCTTTAGTGCTGTATTGAACCAAGTCCTTAGTTCGATAATTTCTTGTCGAAAAGCAATAGTTCACTTTTGCACTGACAAAACATGTATTTCTTTCAGTGCACAAGTGAACCAAGTCCATTCTTATTGCTTGTGTGCTATAAACTAATATCATTATTTTTCATGTAATTTATATCAAAATTTTATATTTAATACCAGCTTAAAATACTTTAATAATGACAATTTATGAAGACTGGTTATCAGATGTTGAAGAATTTTCAGATGATACTAAGTTAAAAACCGTTTCAATTTTTTAAGCAAGGTTTAACTTTTCGTTAAGCCTACTACCTTTACTATAATATTTGTCTAAAAGTCTATTTGAAATACAGTACTTGTTACAGTCAAGTTTCCTGTAACGCGGTATCGTTATAACACGAATTCCATATAATAAGACAAGTTTTTGAATAAGTATTTCAACAACTCAAAAGACTTTAACGATGTGTTAAATTTCCGAAGTGCTCCTGAAGTCGGTCTATCATAAAATGTACCTGATTTTTATTATGCTTATATGCTGGTTTATAAATAACACTTTTCGTTATCGAAAACTCTAATCGTAGATATCTCCTAAAACGTGTATCGTAGCGAAAAAATAACGAAATTTTTGAAGGCTTAAGCGAAGCAAGTTGTAGGTATTCCAAACGTATAGCGACTGTTAAAACCTACTTTTCGTTATCGAAAATTATCGATATCAAATTACTTACCATAAATTGGTTATAACTGGTTAATTTAGGCTCAGTTAGTCTGTTTGATTTGGTCAGCAATAACACATTTTAAAAAAATTATTTTTTGAAAATGTAAACTTTTAATCGTTAATATCTCGTAAGCGATGCGTCATAGCGAAAAATAACGAAATTTTTTGAAGGCTTAAGCGAAGCAAGTTGTAGGTATTCCAAATGTATTGTGAATGTTAAAACCTACTTTTCGTTATCGAATATTATCGATATCAATTTAACCATACATTGGTTATGACTTGTTAATTTCGGCTCTGTTAGTTCCCGTTGATTAGCAATTGAACATTTTTTTAAAATTATTTTTTGTTAATTTTCGTTATCGAAAACTTTATTCGTGAATAAACGGTGTGTCGTAACGAAAAAATACAAATTTTTGAAGACTTCAGCGAAACAAGCTGTAAGTATCCCAAACATATTAAAATTATTAAAATGTAGTTTTCGCTATCAAAAATTATCGATATCGAAAATAACGATATTTTTAAAATGTAAGTATTTGTAATGCTATTCTAGTATTTATTTGATACGAATATACCATACTGATTATGTTGTAAGATGATATTCTTTATTTCTCTCTCCTTTTACAAATCTTCAGGGGTGTAGTGAACCAAGTCCAGCATGCTTGATTGGTATTTGATGTAACTTGTTGCATATTAAATATTAAGAAGTAAATTAGCATACAGAGTCTAAGTTAAAGATGGACTAGTCTGACTTTAATGTAAAAATATGTAAAAACATAATGTGTAATTAATTACAGCTCTTAAACTTTAAAGGGATTTTTCTCAAAATTTACAATTATGCACTTGGTTCACTTTTACACTGAGCCCTCCATATGTGGGGTCTTTACCGATAGGTATATACGTTATTTTGGATTTTAGTTCTAAATTCAAAGAAGTGAGAGTATGTTCAATAACACTGTTTGGAATGTAAGCTGGAATTGATAAAACAATTCTTTTTTCTTTAGTTAGTAATTTGCCTAATGGTATTTCAATGTTTTTAATGGTAATTTGCTTATAGTTGTTAGTTAAGTATTCCGCCAAATTAATATCCGTCAATACTAAGCAAACTCTATCATATGACATGCAGTAAGAGTCAGATATATTGTTGATTCCGATTATATCTCCGACAGAGTCAATATAATCAAAGATATTTAAATGTTCATCTTTCTTTAAAATAATTGCTTGATTTTTTGTTGGTGTATTGTCATTTCTAATATTACCTATCTGAGCACTGTGCCAGTTTTGTTACGGATTGAAATTTTAACTGACGAGATCGAGTAACTGCAGAGTATGTAAGATTTTGTTCATTTTGTCCACTTGTTTGTTTTATTTCTGCAAATTGTACAGGTTCAAGTTTTTGATTTTGATGAATTTTAATATTTGAGCGCTGGCTGTTAGCAGCCGCGCTCATTGCTATTTTTTTATTACACTTGTTTTTACGTGAACTATATTTAATTAACGTTGTTTTCACAGTAATTAATCAAAATTATTTATTAATTCAATAAAAGCTCTTCTAAATTCTTATTTTCTTTTAAAAATAATTTATTAAATTTTTAACTTTAACTTGACATTTTCATCGCCAGTAGTAGATAAAAATCTTAATTTTAGAGAATTGACAAGTTCAATAAGGAGTACGTTTCACTTGACGACGAAAACGATCGCAACATGTCTCAATCCGTTCCACTAAGCCACCGCGATCGCTCTGATCGAGCTACAAACGTCATTAATACGTCATCAATTACGTCATTACTGGCAACCGCTTCAAGCCCACAATGACCGTGTTTCTTATGTGAATCGTGGCGGTCGCTGTCATTATTTTTTGGTTGTCATTTGTCATCTGTTGTCATTACTTGTTTTGCTACTTTTGTAATTTTTGCCATTATTCATAATTGTTTTGTAAAAATGAAGAAAATTAGTTTGTACAATTTTGAAAGTGACACATTAGTTGAAATAGAAGCATCACCAGATGATATTAGACATTCAGAAAAAGGTAAGTAAAACAGATATTTACAAATTAAAAAATACTAAAAATTTAACAATTTATTTTCAATTGGTTTATTGCCATGAATTTTATCAATTAGTGAAAGTGATGATTTTAATATTATTATTTTAAATTCATAAATTCTGTCCTTTTAAGTTTATAATTTTTAAGTTAGATAAATATGTATATTTGATACTTATAGATATGAATGTTCATAAATTTTTTTTTGACTCATCTTTGCCACTCAATTAATGGACTATCCGATAAAAACAGATATTTTGGAACATCTGTAAAAAATGGCGCCAGGAATATTATGTATTTGTAAGTAGTAGGAATATGGGCATTCTGGGCCCACCATCCCACCATCCAACTTTTTGAGCGACCTCGGATGGAGGCAAAACTACCGAGGCGGTTCTAGAAGCCTCCGGCGGTGGGTGGAGCAAAATTTTTTTCTAGCCTAGCGGAACTTGATCCAACCTAACAGAACCTAAGGAAATTTGGTGTAACCTAACAGATTGTTTCTAACCTAAGAATTCCCTAATAGATGGCGCAGCCACCTTCGAGCCCTGTAAATTCCCTAATAGATGACGCAGTCACCTTTGATAGCGTTGCTGGTCTGGATTCCTGTGTGTAAGTTTGAAAAATTGTCAATAGATTGCATCGAAAACCTTTTTTTTGATAGTTAAACTAGCCATTAAAAGATGGCCTTGCTTTCATAATTTTATAATATTTTTATCTGAAAACAGGCTTAAATTGTCAGCTGACGTCACTAAAGGTAAACTGATATCAAACAGCGAAGATTTCTCTCTAATATGCAAAAATGAATTTTATCATATGATTGTATATTTTTATCTGAAAACAGGTTTAAACTTGTATAAATTGCCAGCTGACGTCACTAAAGGTAAACTGATATCAAATAGCGAAGATTTCTGTCTAATATGCGAAAATGAAGCAGCAGGTTTTAACCTGTATGGCTACATAAAGTGTGACAGCTGACGTCACCATACTATTTTTTCTGCTATAAAAAGGGCGCGACAGAATTTCATCAGTTGCAATTTTGTTCGAAACTTTAGTGAAAAAAAACATTAAACCTTATTGTTGTGAATTTTCAATTGTTGTGTGTTAAGAGTTAATTGTTGCCAACAATGGAATCCATTACTGCTGGTGCTTCATCTGGAAACAGAGACTTAATTCAAAAAATGGCTGGAAATTTTGTGGATGAATTGAATCATCTTGGCGCTGTTAAACGATGGATTAAACTTTCTGATATGGAAATTGGAAAAGTATATAAAATAATGGGAGCCAGTCAACTACCATCGAAATTCGATTCATCGAAAATGAAGACAATATTGGAATTGGAAATTGGATACATTTCGTTACCGGCGAGATTTGACAATTTGAACGAGCAGATGCTGGCATGGTTGCAAAGCAATCCAAAACTTGGTATTATGAATAATGGACCAATTGGACTAACTCATAAATTGCAATTCAAAACGTTAGATCTTCTTGAAATCGTGGAGGATGCTGAATGGCGAATTTTGTAATTTATTCTCTTCAAAAATGTATTATTTAATTGTACTATGTATTTTAAAAAATTTCAATATTGTATCAATTTTTACATATATTTAATAAAAAATTATAAAAAAACAAAAAAAAAAAAAAAAAAAAAAAAAAAACAAAAAACAAAAAAAAAAAGAAAAAAAAACAAAAAAAAATTCGATTTTTTTTTCAATACCCATCGCTAGACATTGATTTATATTCTAGTTTTGATTATGCCAGATTAATAAATAAACATTATTTGGTGTTTAATAAAAAATTTAAAGAATCGATTTTTCAATTCAGGTCTCGTCTCTAAATCACAATTTTTGAACTAAGTATAAATCAATAATACATATGAGTAATATTTGATATGCATTGTATTGTTAGGTTTTATGGTGAATAATTATAAAACAAAAAAAAAGATTTAATATCCCCTGAAAACGAAAAATTTAATTTTTCACATGCTTAATAAAAATTATTTCTCAAGTTTAATAAAAATTATTCTTTATAAAATCGTCTATCAAATATTAGCCTTGCACATAATATAAGAAATGCTGATTTGCTAAAATATAAATCTTGGAATGTGGATACATAATGTTATAAGTCCAATACGTTCATACATATGTATATATGAATATTACATTGTAATACAGGTATCATCATTCGCCGATTGTAGAATATTATGCGAGTTTTTTAAAGCGTGGAATTTACGTCTGATTGCTTCTGCTGCAGCCATCGTACTTTGATTAAAAGTATTCAAGTTTCTTGTAGATAGATCTGTATCATCTTCCTGCTGATTTTGAAATACTGGTGCTTTATCTTCCTTCTCTTCATTTCTTGCTTCAAAGCTATAATTGGTTTCACCATCATCATCATCTTCATCATTCGATTTTGACGATTCACTTTGTATTGAAAGTCTCCTCTTCTCCGCTCTGTTCACGTGTGTCCCATTATTTACTGACCGATTCGTGGAATTTTCAAATTGACTTATTCCATTGTCATCATTTTTTTTATCATTCTCAGACGAATTATGTTTAGTTCTTAAATGACGCGAGAGATTAAACTTCCGCGAAAATTTCTTACCACAAAATTCACAACTATGCATAGCTTAACAGTATTACGATTGCAACGTGTTTACGAATAGCTGAACTGAACTCGACTGACTAAAGATTCCGCGGGTTGAGCCTTATATACCTATGGAGTGATTCTTTTTTTTGGGAGTGACTCTTTTTTAGGAGTGACTTTTTTTGAAGTGACTCTTTTTCGGGAGTGACTCTTTTTTTGGGAGTGACTCTTTTTTTTGGGAGTGACTCTTTTTTTGGGAGTGACTCTTTTTTGGGAGTGACTCTTTTTTGGGAGTGACTCTTTTTTGGGAGTGACTCTTTTTTTTGGAGTGACTCCTTTTTTTGGAGTCACTCCAAAAAAAGAGTCACTCCCAAAAAAAGAGTCACTCCCAAAAAAAGAGTCACTCCAGAAAAAGAGTCACTCCAAAAAAAGGAGTCACTCCAAAAAAAAGAGTCACTCCAAAAAAAAGAGTCACTCCCAAAAAAGAGTCACTCCCAAAAAAGAGTCACTCCCAAAAAAGAGTCACTCCCAAAAAAAGAGTCACTCCCAAAAAAAAAGAGTCACTCCCAAAAAAAGAGTCACTCCCGAAAAAGAGTCACTTCAAAAAAAGTCACTCCTAAAAAAGAGTCACTCCCAAAAAAAAGAATCACTCCATAGGTATATAAGGCTCAACCCGCGGAATCTTTAGTCAGTCGAGTTCAGTTCAGCTATTCGTAAACACGTTGCAATCGTAATACTGTTAAGCTATGCATAGTTGTGAATTTTGTGGTAAGAAATTTTCGCGGAAGTTTAATCTCTCGCGTCATTTAAGAACTAAACATAATTCGTCTGAGAATGATAAAAAAAATGATGACAATGGAATAAGTCAATTTGAAAATTCTACGAATCGGTCAGTAAATAATGGGACACACGTGAACAGAGCGGAGAAGAGGAGACTTTCAATACAAAGTGAATCGTCAAAATCGAATGATGAAGATGATGATGATGGTGAAACCAATTATAGCTTTGAAGCAAGAAATGAAGAAAAGGAAGATAAAGCACCAGTATTTCAAAATCAGCAGGAAGATGATACAGATCTATCTACAAGAAACTTGAATACTTTTAATCAAAGTACGATGGCTGCAGCAGAAGCAATCAGACGTAAATTCCACGCTTTAAAAAACTCGCATAATATTCTACAATCGGCGAATGATGAAGATAATCGATCTGATGAACAAAAGCATTTACCATCGCCTGATAACTACAAAGAAACAAGTTTTACTCCAAAGATGGCTGGTCTCTTACAAACTGCTCTAGACATATTAATGGTCAAAGAGCTTCAGAACGCATGCGCAAAGGATGAAGAACAAGAAAATAAAAATTCAGGAGAAAAGGAACAACCTTCGACATCTAACTCAACAAATGGCGGAGCTAAACGTTTCAAATATGATGATGAAAATGCTAACCTTCATAATGGCCATTCGAAACCTGTTGATGAAGAAGAAGAATATTTTGATGACCCGAACCATTTAGTTGATGAACTAAGAAGTTTAGCGACTCAGACGCAAATTGGAGAAGAAATGGTTAATACTGTGTGCAATTTAATGGAAAGGAGTCATATTATAAATCCCAGCTTCGCGGATTATATCGAAAACGAGAAAAAACGAAGCCATTTTAATAATTTAAAGGAAAGTGACATTGGAAAGCGGATTATCTCAATAACTAGGGAATTGGAAAAGCATGATATTATTGAACCAGTGTTAAGATATGTATCCAATGATGATGAAAAAACATCTGCTAGCGATAGCGAAGATACTGCGAGCGAAGGAGAAGCTGATGATGACGAGAATACAGTCGCCAACGATGGTGATGAAAAAATTTCGGGTGAAGGGTTATACTTAAGGCCCTATAGGAGATATTAAAATAAGCTATCAGCATTTAATAAGTTGTTAAAAAAAATCTTTGTAACTTTTCCAATAGCTATATGTTAATTATTTTAAAATTACGTGAGTGTTGTTATTTCTTACATACCACAGTCCTTAATTCTAGTAATTCGTTAAAAAAGATCACCGAAATGATTGTTCTTACAACGAACTATGTAATATGTATTTTCTAAGCTATTAAAATAGGTAATGTTTTTGCTTGCTCCTGAATATAGGCAATTAAATCGCATTGTCCTATTAACATTCTGGTGTGATAGAACATATGTGTAAACTATGTAATTCTTGCTAATAAGTATTTACTCATGTTATTAATGATTTGTTAATTTGAAGTATAGTTTGAACAGTAATGATGTAAAACTGCTGCGCAGGAAAGGGTTAATTAATTGAATGCAGCTTAACTCCGGAAAAAAAAAATAAAATTTCGTAATCCAAAATTAAAGTTTTCATCCGCTCTTTAAAAATTATGAGAGTTATTTACTGTCCACCCTATATATACGCATTTATTCTTATGATATAAAACTACATTTTCAATTCGTTTGCTTAGAAATATTTGTCTGTGACTGATAATTTTTAGGTGTTTTTACAAAATTAAACTGCAAAAAAATAGTTTAAAAGTATTTCACTGTCTATAAAAACATAAATTTTTTTTTCTCTATCATCAATAAATTAACAAACAAAAAATACTTATTCAATACCTACCTAGCTTACTATAACTATTGTTTATGGTAGAAAATATTGGGGGAATATATAAACATAATAAGTTTCAGCGAAGTAAGAACATACGAATTTAACATGGGAAAAAATTGTTGAGATCAGAGCATGCTTGTCTTTTATGGGTATCGTTTTATATAGGTATCGATAGTTACTAAAATTTTCTTTAATTGCAAAAAGGTAAATTTGAAAACAAAACAATAGGTACCTAATTTTCTACTAAGCAGTACTATTTGTTAATAAATATTTCAACATTAGATTAATATTTATTTATAGTTATCTTAATAAATTTACTGCTATTGTCTTTTATTGACTTCTGAATATTATTTTGACGCGATATTATTTAAAATTTTGCTAAATTTTTTTAATAAATAAAACACATTTTTATAAATTATAATAATATACAATATATTGGAGTATGATAATATGAGGAAAAAAAAAAACGCTTATTTAGCATTGATAAAATAATTTCGTATTTAAGATGAATTGCTATTACTACCGTCTTTCACAAAACTAGGGGTCACTTAATACCTATAGATATATTTAACTAATTTTTTAACAATAACAAGTAATAAATTTTTGATAAAAATAGCTATAAATTTTTAGATAAGTTATAAAATATTAAAAGAAAAATTTTCTTAAAATATACGGAACATTGTGCTATTAATTTAAGACTAAAAAAATATTATGAGGAGAAATTAATGTTTCAAAACTGTTTTAAATTCTTGATATTACATATTCAGTTTTAAAAATATTAAGAAATATGATTTTTACAATATATTGATATTGTAAAATATATGTTTTTTTTTAACGGTGTAGAAACCCGTACTTTTAACAGAGTACTGTATATATGCGAAATATTATATTACTATATATATTTTAAAAAATTCAGGAAAATAAATTTGGCTTTTAAACACGATTCATATAGATATAGCGATTGGACTTATATATATAAAGATTGGACTTATACAACATTATGTATCCACATTCCAAGATTTATATTTTAGCAAATCAGCATTTCTTATATTATGTGCAAGGCTAATATTTGATAGACGATTTTATAAAGAATAATTTTTATTAAACTTGAAAAATAATTTTTATTAAGCATGTGAAAAATTAAATTTTTCGTTTTCAGGGGATATTAAATCTTTTTTTTTTGTTTTATAATTATTCACCATAAAACCTAACAATACAATGCATATCAAATATTACTCATATGTATTATTGATTTATACTTAGTTCAAAAATTGTGATTTAGAGACGAGACCTGAATTGAAAAATCGATTTTTTAAATTTTTTATTAAACACCAAATAATGTTTATTTATTAATCTGGCATAATCAAAACTAGAATATAAATCAATGTCTAGCGATGGGTATTGAAAAAAAAATCGAATTTTTTTTTGTTTTTTTTTTTTTTTTGTTTTTTTTTTTTGTTTTTTGTTTTTTTTTTTTTTGTTTTTTTTTTTTTTTGTTTTTTTTTTGTTTTTTTATAATTTTTTATTAAATATATGTAAAAATTGATACAATATTGAAATTTTTTAAAATACATAGTACAATTAAATAATACATTTTTGAAGAGAATAAATTACAAAATTCGCCATTCAGCATCCTCCACGATTTCAAGAAGATCCAACGTTTTGAATTGCAATTTATGAGTTAGTCCAATTGGTCCATTATTCATAATACCAAGTTTTGGATTGATTTGCAATCATGCCAGCATCTGCTCGTTCAAATTGTCAAATCTCGCCGGTAACGAAATGTATCCAATTTCCAATTCCAATATTGTCTTCATTTTCGATGAATCGAATTTCGATGGTAGTTGACTGGCTCCCATTATTTTATATACTTTTCCAATTTCCATATCAGAAAGTTTAATCCATCGTTTAACAGCGCCAAGATGATTCAATTCATCCACAAAATTTCCAGCCATTTTTTGAATTAAGTCTCTGTTTCCAGATGAAGCACCAGCAGTAATGGATTCCATTGTTGGCAACAATTAACTCTTAACACACAACAATTGAAAATTCACAACAATAAGGTTTAATGTTTTTTTTCACTAAAGTTTCGAACAAAATTGCAACTGATGAAATTCTGTCGCGCCCTTTTTATAGCAGAAAAAATAGTATGGTGACGTCAGCTGTCACACTTTATGTAGCCATACAGGTTAAAACCTGCTGCTTCATTTTCGCATATTAGACAGAAATCTTCGCTATTTGATATCAGTTTACCTTTAGTGACGTCAGCTGGCAATTTATACAAGTTTAAACCTGTTTTCAGATAAAAATATACAATCATATGATAAAATTCATTTTTGCATATTAGAGAGAAATCTTCGCTGTTTGATATCAGTTTACCTTTAGTGACGTCAGCTGACAATTTAAGCCTGTTTTCAGATAAAAATATTATAAAATTATGAAAGCAAGGCCATCTTTTAATGGCTAGTTTAACTATCAAAAAAAAGGTTTTCGATGCAATCTATTGACAATTTTTCAAACTTACACACAGGAATCCAGACCAGCAACGCTATCAAAGGTGACTGCGTCATCTATTAGGGAATTTACAGGGCTCGAAGGTGGCTGCGCCATCTATTAGGGAATTCTTAGGTTAGAAACAATCTGTTAGGTTACACCAAATTTCCTTAGGTTCTGTTAGGTTGGATCAAGTTCCGCTAGGCTAGAAAAAAATTTTGCTCCACCCACCGCCGGAGGCTTCTAGAACCGCCTCGGTAGTTTTGCCTCCATCCGAGGTCGCTCAAAAAGTTGGATGGTGGGATGGTGGGCCCAGAATGCCCATATTCCTACTACTTTTGTATTTAAGGAAAAAAATAAAGCTTTAAAAAATAACTGAAATCCATTGCTATGCCAAGAACAGATATAATTATAATAACTAAGCTTACGTACAGATGGTATTTAAAAAAATAATCTAAAAAAAATTAGTACTAATTTCCGTAATAAAAACTTTTGTTGTACTTGGCTCAATATTTTTTTTTGTTTTGTTTTGTTTATTAACATCAAATTAAATCTTGAGCCAAGTACAACAAAAGTTTTTATTCCGGAAATTAGTATTAATTTTTTTTAGATTATTTTTTTTAAATACCTTCTGTACGTAAGGTTAGTTATTATAATTATATCTGTTCTTGGCATAGCAATGGATTTCAGTTATTTTTTAAAGCTTTATTTTTTTCCTTAAATACAAATACGTAATATTCTTGGCGCCATTTTTTACAGATATTCCCAAATACCTGTTTTTGTCGGATTGCACATATTTTTGAACTATGGACAGTGTTCCGTGCGCCCACACCAGTCTAATTAGTCCTTAATACCTATATTCCATTAGTTTATGTCTACTCACAATCAGTTCGTATTTGGTGGATATAGTACAGCTAAACCTTCTATGCGCCTTTTTTGCGACTTTTTTTATGCGATTTTTTATACGGTTTTTAAAAAAATAAAATGCACAATGTGAATCAAAATCAAGAAACTTAGACATTAACTATCATTAAGTTTTTTTACAGATGTATTTTTTACAATTTTCCTAATATTATAAAAATGAAATAAAATGTTCTCATGTGTAAATTAATGGTTTATCTTTTTTAGAAAAGCAACTTCTAAGGAAATCATGAAGTTTTGAGTGTTACCTGTAATTTTTAAAATCTAATGTTTTTTGTCGTTACCTCTAAGTTTTTTTTTTCACTAACAAAACCATGTTCAGACCGACTGTTAAATGTTTAGTGTTAGGAGGTAATATCGCCTTGTGTTCACTAAATTTCATGTGAAAGGAAAGAGATAGAGATATGAGGTTTTGTGCATATGAAAGTACTAGTCTTTAACTACAAAAAATATGTTTTATTTTAGTTTTAAAATGGCAGCACAGCAGCGCACACAAGGAAAAAAAATCTCGGACGGTCGACATGGGTGTACCGCTACACAATTTTTAATTTGGAAAAAATCAAAAAGTTTCTTAAAATATAGTCCAAAATCTAGCGAACGTCGTTTCTACAAATTGTTTTTTAAAAAAGGGCGTTGGTTTGAACTTTTGTTTTTTTTTTGAAAAACTTGACCAAAAATCGCTTATAAAATCTACAAAAATCAATTTATCAAAAAAATCCTACGACATTTGCTAGATTCTGGAATCTGGACTATATTTTAAGAATGTTTTTGGTTTTATTATATTTGGTAATATTGAACAAAATAATTTTTTAATGATTCGACAACATAAAAGAATAGTATATTGTGCAATAAGTGCGGGAAATTGTCGATTGCCCACGAAAGTGAAGTTGAGCGCACGAATGTAGTGAGTGCGCTCATTCACTTGAGTGGGGCAATCGACAATCCCGCACGAGTTGCACATACTATTTTTTATTACGAATTTCACATACTTTTTTCTATTATTATCACTGTTTTTGACATTTTTATTACTTTTTAAAATAATATTTTTAAGTGTTCGTTTTTCTTTTTCTGAATTAACTATTGTTTAAATTACTTTGTTGGTGGTTTCTATAGAAATAATTATGAAATGTTTATTAAATGAAAAATTAAGAGGCGGCTTTGCGTGTTTTGATTAAATTTTGCGTGTTTTATTGTCAATTTGCGTGTGGAAAGTTACTTTCCACACGCAAAAAAGTATGCAGGAAGAGTACAGTGGGCAAACAGCTATTTTGCGTACAGAAATGTGTGCGCCAAGTTAGCACTTCTCCCGCATGAGTAATAAAAAATAATTTTCAATTTTTTTTTAAATCTTAAAATTGGTTTTTAATGTTACAACTTAAATATATGGGCGATTCTCGCGTGACGCACGGGACATTTTTGCAACAAAAACATTTTTTTTTTAAATGAAATTAATAACAAACAAAACAAAAAGTTTATCACATGGGGCAACTGGATTAAAATTTTTTGAGCATATTTTAATTTATATCTGAAATGCAGTACTCCAAATATAAGACATAAACTTCGCTTTGTACGATGTCCCGTGCGTCACGTGAGTTTATGCCTTTTACATATCTTGAGTACTGGACTGCAGATAAAAATTATAATATGCTCAAAAAATTTTAATTCATTTTCTGCGTATTATAAACATTCGGTTTTGTTTATTATTAATGGCATTTTTTATGAAAAAATGTTTTTGTTGCAAAAATGTCCCGTGCGTCACGCGAGAATCGCCCATATACCTAAGATGCATCTCTCATCATACCTTTGCATTTGCGTAGGTTAAAAATTCTAACTTAAAATTTATTTCTTCCAAACTAGACGTCAGAAATTATTCAAATAGTGTCAGTGAATGCATCATATCTTTCTCTATAATATACTAAAATTTCAAATTCTAAACATGGAAAATTTCTTGTAATCGATTCACCTTAAATAATATTATTTTACAATTAGCCGTTTACACCGTATACCCAGCCAATCGGCAACATCTCAGGATATCAGTCAGTGTTAAATATTTATTAAATAAGATAATATTATTTACTTAAATAGCCTTAGTAATATATGAGGGTTGTCATTCTAAAGTCTGCAATCTCCACCTCGCTCAAATTTTGGAAAATCGCGAAAAATTGATTTAGACTATTGGAATTACTAATGAAATATACTAACAAAAATTAGTACGCTTATAGATTTAGACCATAAAAAAAGATTTCGGGTGTCAAAATCCACGTATTTTTTAAACTTTCTGAGTTATTCAGCTCTAAATGTTAGAGATTGCAGATTATGATTTGAACTAGTGGATATTGCCGCCTTTGTTCCAAACGAAATTGGATTTTGCTTATTTCGATCTAAATAGTCATACAATTTTAGTTTTATTTCACACATTAATTTCTTGCCACATTGAAAATACTGCAATTTAGATTACTTTTAATTTAGCATACAGGAAGGTTAGCATACAGGATTCTTAGCTAGCTTTGAATTCCGACTGAATACAGATTTTCTACTCTGTACTTTGGATGTCCGGGGTGCACTCATACTTTGTGAGGACTAATGAGTAGTTATACTTGTATGAGTGGCGGCATTACTAGAGTAAAAAAAAAATAATGTTAAGGATTTAGAAAAATCATGACGCTCTTTGTGATACCTACAAAAATTGTGAAGAAGCTTTTCGGGATAGAGGGGAAACTGAAATATAAATTTTTAGTGACATCTTGAGTCTGTGGCTATCAACTATAAAGTTTGTCGGCCTTTACGGGGGCGACGAGGTAGTTGAATTAAAAAATTAATAACAAAAAAGATATACATTTATTAATATATATATATATATATATATATATATATATATATATATATATATATATATATATATATATATATATATATATATATATATATATATATATATACATATATATACATATATATATATATATATATATATATATACATATATATATATACATATATATATATATATATATATATATATATATATATATATATATATATATATATATATATATATATAGTTAACTACCCCTAGACTTAATACTAGGACATTGAGCAAAAACAGGTCAATTAGATTTTTTGACGTAGATTTCAAATCTGTAAACAGAATTTTTATATTGTTTAATTTTCATCCCCTTTTTGCAAAATTAACCCCTAAATTTTAACCCTCAACCACCCCTGTTGATGTAATTGGAACAAATTTAATATCAATAGACAGCTCTTTAAAAAAGGGCAACATCTCCAATTTAAACTTTTGCTCTATCTCTTACTGTTTTCGAGATATTTGTAAAATTAAATTTTTACCCAAATTTTTGAAGGGCGAATTCACCCCTTCAAACCGTTTTTCCGCCGATAAAAAAAAATACGTGTCTTTTAGATTTCGACATAGAATAACATATTTCAGCGGCATTGAAATCGGAAGCGGACACCTTGGAACCTTTCCTTGTAAGTGATTTCTCCTTCTCTTTCTAATGGTGTAAAAATGTGGTAAAAATTTTTTAACTTGAGACAATTTTGGCAAAAAACTAATTTTTTTCATGAAAAATGACCAAAAAAACCATGTTCAGGCATCCGACATGGCTGGCTAACGAACTTGTCCAACGGTGTGGGACTAAATACAAATATAATATACCGGGTGTTTCAAGCAACTAACAACATATAAATTTTAACACAGGGAAAATTTTTTATGATCGAGGGGTGCTTTCTTTTATTATTATTAAATATTTAGCAAAATTTTAAATAATATCGCGTCAAAATAATGTTTCGAAGTAATTAGAAGACAATGGCAGTAAATTTATTGAGATAATTATAAATAAGTCTTAATCTAATGTTGAAATATTTATTAACAATTAATACTGCTTAGTAGAAAATTGGACACCTATTGTTTTATTTTCAAATTTACCTTTTTGCAATTAAAGAAAATTTTAATAAATATGGGTACCTATATAAAAATGATACCCATAAATAACAAGCATACTCTGATCCCAAAAATTTTTTCCCATGTTAAATTTTATATGTTCTTACTTCGCTGAAACAGACTGCATAAATTTTAGTGAATATTATTTTCTGTTTCTAGGGACCTCAAAACAAATTTCTATTATAGTCCCGGGAGATTTCTTTCGGAGCTTTAAAAAAATAGGACTTTCTTCGGAACCCTAACAAAAAGGCATATAACATACAAACATATACATATGTATATGACTATACAAGCTATTAATTATCGTGTTCTACAACATACATATTTCTTTAGGTAGTATGTATAAGTACCTACGTTCATATAATTATATATACTCCTATCGCAGCATCCTGCATAACACAGCGAATTGACATTTATAAAAATTAATTTTTCTCGGAAACTAGTTGACATAGAATAATAGTTTAAAGACCTTTTTTATGTAATTTCTTCTCCTCTTTTAAATAGTGTAAAAAAATTTCACAAAAATTTTTGAATAAGTGGAAATTATGGCAAAAAACTAATTTTTTTCAAGAACAAAGACCATGTTCCTGGAATCGGACCTGTCTGGCTAACGAACTTGTCCCAACGGTTTGACACTTCCAGCATTTTCAGCAAATTTCGTAAAGGTAGGACACTTCCTTCAAGAGTTATCGTGCGGATATATATATATATATATATATATATATATATATATATATATATATATATATATATATATATATATATATATATATATATAGTGTCTTTTATAAAGTTTGCACCATATGGGAAACTTTTTTACTATTGATTTTTTGAAAAATATTTTAGTGGGTCTAGTTGGTGCATCGGTTGGGATGAAAAAGTAGCTAAACATACCTCACCCCCTGCTTGCTATTTGGCGGGAAACCGGAAATTTAAAAATTGCGAATTATGAAAAAAGGTATAATTTGAAAAGTACTGACCACTCCGTTATGAAATTTTGACATCATATCAAAATTGGGTCTAGTTAACATATTCCGATAGCTAAATATTATAATTTGGCAAAATAAAGCCCAAAAATTTGCTTTTCCAAAATTCGACTTTAAGTAACCCTAAATTTAAAATTGTTTTATGAATTCTAGCAAAATAAAAATTATACCAATCTTTGAAGCCTGCTTACAAAATCACATTTATTATCAAAATGTTACCGCAGATATTGGTCTTTCAATAAAAAAATTTAGTCATAAAAAACCACGTCTCTGTAACATTGGAGTTCTAATAAGTACGAACAATTATTATCACTTTATTTTCTTTGTAATTTGTAGTAAAGATATCCAGTACGCTGATTCCATATAAAAATCTCTTAAAATAAATCAAATAAATGGCCCCCAGTCCTCTTAAAACTGCTAGAAATTTTCTTAATATTTAACTAATTATTATAATTAATATTATCAATATTGCTGTGAATTTTGTGTATCATGGCTATATTGATAATAAATTTTATTAATAAGATGTTAGATAATATTACCAAAAATTTTAGTAATTTTAAAGGACTGGGATATCATTTATCTGAATTATTCTTAGGAAATTTTTTTATGAAATTAGCGTAATAAGTACCTTTGCAACTAACTATAAAGAAAATACAGTAATAATAATTGTTCATTCTTATTAAAACTCAAATGTTACACAGACGTGTTTTATTAGTACAAAACTAAATTTTTCTATGGTTTTATGAATAAGTACATCTGAAAGAATGGTAAAATTTTTATTTTGCTAGAATACCTAAAACTATTTTGAATTTAGGGCTACTTAAGTTCGTACTTCTAAGTAAGAAAATCTGAATTTTGGGCGTTATATTTGCAGATTATGGTATTTAGCTGTCGGAATATGTTTACTAGATCCAATTTTGATACGATGCCAAAATTTCATGAAGAATTGACCCATAATTTTGAAATTATTACCATTTTTCGTAATAAACAAATTTGAAATTTCCGGTTTCCCGCCAAATAGTAAGTGGGAGGTGAAATGTGTTTAGTTTGATTCCAACCGATGCAACAACTAATCCCATTAAAATATTTTTCAAAATATCAATAGTAAAAAAGTTTCCCATATGGTGCAAACTTTATGAAAGACACTATATATATATATATATATATATATATATATATATATATATATATATATATATATATATATACTCAAAACAAAATAAGGGCCACTTGAAAGTTTGTATTTTAAAACTGATTTATGTCGATCCACGTCAAAATAACTTTTCTAAATGACTATTGTTATGATATTAAGTGGTTGAGTAAATGATAACAGTTAGGTTTAAGTGATATTATTGTTGAGGGGAAGATTTAAACGTTTTTTTGTCTCGCACAGCGCAAGTGGTTAGTTTTACTTTTTTTTTGAATTTGATTTTAAATCAGTCTGCGCTAGATTATTGATTGCTGAGGTTATTTTTTGAAGTTTGGTGTGTTATTCAATCATTTATTTTTACAATGCCGAGAATTCGACACCATATGGACGAAGCTCTTGCTACCAGAGCCGTAACGATGATTGAGGGTGGTCAATCTCAACGTTCCGTGGCTCTGCAGTTGGGTTGTTCACGAAGGGCTATTCAAAATGTTTGGAATCGGTATTAGCAGACCGGTAGTGTAACCCGGCGCCGTGGCTCAGGAAGAGTTCGTGCTACCACTGCCCGTGAAGACCATTACATTCGACTGTGTGCACGACGTGAGCCGACTGTTACCGCAGGTACTCTGCAAAATCGCTTACATCGATCTACTGGTACTGTTGTCAGTAATCAGACCATACGAAATCGTTTGCATGAAGACCAACAACGTTCAAGAAGACCAGTAATCCGTACCAAACTGACCGGAGCGCATCGTGCAAACCGTTTAAGATTTGCACGTGAACACCTTGAATGGGGCTTGGAGGAATGGCGTCACGTACTCTTCACGGATAAGTGCAGTGAAGTTTTTTAGTGATGCTCGACGTGTAAGAGTGTGGAGAAGAAGTGGGGAAAGGTTTTCTGATCGTCACATTCATGAACGCGACAGATTTGGCGGTCCTAATGTCATGGTCTGGGGTGGAATTAGTTTGCAAGGCAAAACTGAGCTTGTTTTCCTGAACAAGGGTACTATAACGGCTCAAAGTTACATCGAACAGGTTGTCAGACGCCATGTGATCCCCTTTGCACAACGAGCGGCCGACGGATTTATCCTGATGCAGGATAATGCCCGAGCGCATACCGCTCGAGCGACGACAACTGTTCTTAGGGAGGCTAATATACAGGTTTTACCGTGGCCTGCAAATAGCCCTGACTTGAACCCAATAGAACATCTTTGGGATCAATTAAAACGGTGAGTCAGAGCAGCCGGAGAGGATGTGCACACCCAACAACAACTGATTGATGTCTTGAGAAGATGTTGGGAGGAGATTCTTAATGAAACCGTTAGGCATCTTATTGAAAGCATGCCGAGGATGCTTCAAGAATGTGTTTTAAAAAGGGGAGGCATACTCGATATTAAATCACCGAAAAGTTGCATAATGTGTGCTTTTACTCAAAGCGTGAACGTTTGTTGATGACTGTAAAAATGACTATAAAAATGATAAAATCCTAAAAAAATGTAATTATGGATTAATTTTTAGCGAATTTCCAAAACTGGAAATTCAGCTTTTACGCCAGGTGTCATGGTGCGACCTAAGCCCGAGACCATATCAGAAATATGTTTTGAGGTCCCTAGAATACGAAAATGATATTCACTAAAATTTATATATATATATATATATATATATATATATATATATATATATATATATATATATATATATATATATATATATATATATATATGTATCCGCGCGATAACTCTCGAACGAAACGTTTAATGCTTATGAAATTTTGTGTGCGAATTCGATTTTCCAAATCGTTGGATGAGTTCGTTAGCCAGACACGTCGAATGCCCAGAAGTAGGTTTTCCGAGCGTTTTTTGTCAACAAAATGAGTTTTTTGCCAGAATTAAGCAATTTTTCAAATTTTTTTTTACACTAAGCCATTGTAAAAGGTAAAACGCATAAAAAATGTTTTTATACCGTTGCTCTAAATTACTTACTTTTCGAGAAAAACTAGGAAATATGTCGTTCTCCATTTCACTCGCACTCGCATTCTTTTTTTTTCTGTCTCATTTTTTGCGAGCTAAATTCGAAAAAAGCCGCTTTATAAGTAGCGTGTCATGATTTTTTTAATCCAATTTAACGATTCGGCTATATTCTATTTCTCTGTCAGTTAAATGTTTTTATAATGTATCTCTGTTCCATTTTTTTTTACAAAAAAAATCCCGACGATATCTGTTATGTGATATGATCAGAATTTAGATTATATTTACACCTTCCTAAAATTAATAAGAGT
Organism: Brachynemurus nebulosus; assembly: GCA_035578155.1. Taxonomy (NCBI): domain Eukaryota; kingdom Metazoa; phylum Arthropoda; class Insecta; order Neuroptera; family Myrmeleontidae; genus Brachynemurus; species Brachynemurus nebulosus. Next base: position 66,122,342 of record JAPWDM010000001.1, on the reverse strand, counting down.
TTGCTTCAATCGTATAAAAATTACGTTAAATCATATTCAAACAATAATATTTTTACGTAATTTTTTATCCAATTGACAATACAGTTATGATTAGAATTGTATAATCAGAGCATTCTAATATTAAATAATTTTGCACATTCAATTTTTTTTTTTAACAAAGAAAAATTTTTTTAAATTTTGACACATTCTTTTATGAAATTTCGATTAAGAAATATTAAAAAATTTTAAAGTGAATCATTTAAAAAGAGTTAAAAATAAATTAAAAAGGAAACATTTCTCTATTTTAACATATTTGTAAAGAAAATTTTACAGTTTACTTACAGTTTTTTGAAAAAATGTAATAACATTTTTACATACAATAAAGATTATATTTGAACGGTAGGAAATCCACAAATTTTTTTTTATTTCTTTAATTAATTATTAAATTTGGTTTTAGAAGAAAATCTTCGTCTAATTCGCTCCAAGCCGAAAGTATAGCCACTAATAAGGACATTCCACTGTTAAAATAAATGGAAAATATATTGAAATTTATTTAATGAAAGCCATTCATACACATTTTTAAAATATCCTTTTGAATTATATAACAAATAAAATCTGTGTAAAAAAATCTAATTGACGTGTTTTTTCTCAATTTGCTAATATTAAGTAAGGCTCGTTAATTAGGGAGTGATTGTGTTAAAATTTTAATATAAAATATGGTAATTTTAACCCTCTTTAAAAGAACATTTCGATTTTAACAATAAAAAAATTTTAAAAAGTGTTTTCGTTTTTCCCGGATTACCAAAAACTGTTCATAGGCATATCTGTGACTAAAGTTGCCTCCCTTTCTTAAGAAAATAAAGTATTTTTAAAATTTTGTGCAAAAGAATAAAACACAATTAACGAAAAAAAAGTACGCGTTTCCATATTTTTAAGATTTTGTAGTACAAGAAAATCCTTATAAATTCATCATATCTGTTATTGCATTTACTAGCTTTTACGCAATTTAATAAACAAAAGTCTGAAAATGGACGTAGAATCTCACTGTTATTAATTATTATGTCTTAGTCTTTTGAAAAATTATTTTTTGAACTAAAATAAGAATAGGAGGAATATAAACTTAGGGGTAAACGACAGGAGTATATAAACTTTATTTTAGATTCTACGTTTATTTTTACAGAAAATCATCAAGTACCTATTATTTCTTTTTTGAATGTATAAATACAAAAAGTTCGAAATTATTTTATATTAGAATTTCAATTTTGGTCGACCCTACGGGTTGTCCCCATTTACTCTTTTCTCGTCTCTTTTGACCCCAATTTTTCATAGAGAAGAAATTATACGATTTTTGTTAATTTTTCAAAAACCACCGATATTTTTAAATTTTTTTGGATACTGCTGATAAAGTGACCATCTTCGCGTAAATTTTTAATATATTAAAGATTAGGTACTCATAAAATAAATACAAAAAAATACGGTGTGAAGTCGGAATGCGTACCTATTCATCCTTGTCTACGGTAGCACATTTTTTATTGACATAAATATTAGAAACGCAGGAAAAGAGACCAGGAATCAACATAGAAGTGGATTATGGTACGATATATTTTCTGAAAAAAGTGCTTAGGACCAAAGTTATAGAGTTCAAAGTGATGCACTTGATGATCTTGAAGCACTTGACTCTCGTGATGCACTTGACTTTGAAGTTGACCTTGAGGTCAATTTCTAAAGTCATTTGAAAATCATTTAATATTTTTCAAAAGGAGTAGTTTACTTTTCATCCCTAAATGGTTCAAAGTATATTCGAACGAATTTCACATGCAAGATAGAAAATAAGTGATCAAGAAGTAATTTTGAAAAATACTTGCTCAATCGCAATCGGAAAAATAATAGTTAATCATATGTTGAATTGAATTCCTAATATGATAACTATAGAGTAGCAATAAAAATTTTAAAAAATTTTGAAAATTTCTAATATAACATAAAGTTAATGTTTAACTTACAATTGGAGTGATATTAAATCTTTTCTTAACTTCTAAAATTACTTACAAAAATGTTTTCTTCTAATTTTTTCTATAAATTTGCGCCTATTTTTTCATTTCGTCAGGTTTTTATTTTTTTTATTTTAGAAAAATAACGCAACAAATCAATTTTGAAGATAGATTGAGTCAATAGATGAAATTACTGCTTATAGGTACAGGATATGGTCAAAGTTCGGCAATGGCTAATCATTTTCAACTGACCTTGAAAATCGATTTCAGGGTCACTATCAAGTGCATCGCTTTAAATTCTACAAATTTGGTACTCAGCCCTTTTTTCAAAAAATATGCCGTTTCAAAAATATTTAGCTATAACTGTTTTCATCTACAGAGGTTGAATGGTGTTTTTTACCCCTAAAAAGCGTATTTAGCCGAAATAAAAAAACACGTATTTAATATTTTTCGCTGTTTAATAAGTATGTTAAGTTTCATTCAAATTGGCAAGTATTAGTTGGGTAGTGTTATTTGTCAGAATGTTTTGCCGATCTAGTTTTTTCAATATTTCTTTGCTCGTTTTCAGAATTTGTATTTTAATTTCTACGGACAAATAACTCATTCTTTTCTTCGATTTTAGTAACTTTTATTTGCTGATGTTGACCATTAATTGATCGAAACATATCAAATATTTTTCAATGATTTTTTTAGCGAATGTCGAAAATTTTGAAAATTTTTTCACCGTTAGTAAGTTAAAGTATTTGAATTCATTAAGTAATTAAATGATGTCCACAAGAACCTTACGAACTACCATAAGTTATATGAGATCCCTAGGACCCGTTTTTTACTGTTAGGATAAACTTTTTACTAAAATTATTTTAGATGAATAAAGGTTATGTTGTATGATTTCCGCCAGGGTTTACTGTTCCCATTATTGTAAAAAATAAACTAACCGACCGATTTTGAAAATTTTTTCACTGTTAGAGAACTAAATTATTTTAGATGGATACAACTATGCTGCACAAAGTCCGTTCGGGTTCTTGGGTTCCAAAAATATCAAAACTAATTACTCAGCCGATTTTAAAAAATCTTTTACTCTTAGAAAGCTAAACTATTTTAAATAGGTACAGTTCTTAGATGAGATCCGCCAGTCCCCAAAATTTGGAAATTCGCTATGTTATGCAGATGCTGCGACAGGGGTATTTATTTAATCTTATTAAAATTAATTTTATTTAGTAAAAAATTAGTTCCTTAATTAAATGTAAGCATACCTTATACTGTAACTTATATAAAAATAAACTTATGCAGCAAAACATGAGTGGCCCTTATTTTGTTTTGAGTAGTATATATATATATATATATATATATATATATATATATATATATATATATATATATATATATATATATATATATATATATATATAAATATTTATAAATTTTAGTGAATATTATTTTCGGTTTCTAGGAGCCTCAAAACCAATTTCTGCCATAGTCTCGGGCTCAAGTCGCGTCATGACAGTGGCTGTAATAGCTGAATTCCATTCTGACAATTCGCTAAAACCACCCATAAAGTCTAGCAAGTACTCAACACATTAATATTTTTTTTATATATCAACATCTAAACAATTTTTTTTTTATTGTTAAAATCGAAACGTTCTTTTGAAAACGGTTAAAATTACTATATTTTACATTAAAATATCGACACCAACACTCCCTAGTTAATTACCCTTAGACTTGATGCTAGAAAATTGAGAAAAAACAGGTCATATAGACTTTTTTATTTAGATTTTATTTGTTATGATTGAGTTTGAAAATTCAAAAGAATATTTTAAAAATGTGTGTATTCGCTATGAGCTTTTGCCTGGAGAGAATCCAGCTCCTCAAAATCGGCTCCAGCGCTCAAGATGGACAAATATATCAATTTATCAGGAGGGCATTTGTACATAATTTTAATATTTTCTTTAAGAAATAGTATTTTGTTTTAAATACTTGTTTGACTTTTTCAAGGCGAGTACTTATTACGATTTCTATTTACCAGATTCTACAAAATAAAAAAAAAATCATTTGTAACTTTACTATGAAATGTCATTTTATTTTGAAATTTTCAAAAAAAATATCATCAAAGTTACTTCTTATATGTTTTTTCTGGTTTAATTATTGAAAAATATTCTATTTTCAGACATTTTTGAGGTAAAATGAGCAGATGTATGGCTTTTATTAAAAAAATTTCAGCTTTTTAATATATTTTCCATTCATTTATAATAGTAAAATGTCTGATAAATTGTTAAATAATCATTTGATGTATACGTGGCTCGACTTTCGTCTCGGAGCGAATTAGACGGCGAAGATTTTCTCTGTGAAGAATAAAATTCTAAAAGAAAATAATAAATTAGTGAAAAAAATTAAAAAAAACTTACCGTTGATTACCTTTCTAATACAATTGTTGTAAATACTTAGGTAAAAATTTCATTACATTTTTTCAAAAAACTATAAAATTTTCAGTACATATTTATTAGAATATATAAATGTTTGACTTTAATTTATTAATTTAACCCTTTTTAAATGATTCGCCTTAAAATATTTAATATTTTCAAAAATGTATGATAGAATGTCAAAATTTAAAATTATTTGTTTTGTTGACAAAAAAAATTGAATGTGTAAAATTATTTACAAGTAGAATGCTCTGTTTATACAATTCTAATCATAACTGTATTGTCAACTGGATAGAAAATTACGTTAAAATATTATTGATTCAATATGGTTTAACGTTATTTTTATGCGGTTGTAGCAAACTCTTATTAATTTTAGTAAGGTGTAAACATAATCTAAATTCTGATCATATAACAAAACAAATATTCTTGATAATTTTCCTATAAAAAAATGGGATAGATATATTATAAAAACTTATTCAACTGAGAGAAATAGAAACATATTTTCGAATTTTTCTCAAAAGGTAATTAACTTAGAGCAACGCTGTAAAATCATTTTTTACGCATATGGTCTTTTCCTTCCTATTTGTGTAAAAAAATTTTTAAAAATTGCTTAATTCTCGCAAAAACTCATTTTGTTGACAAAAAATACCCGAAAAACCTACTTAACCTATATATAAGTCTTATTGTTAGTGAATATAACTTTCGTATTTCTGTTATAGTCTCGGCCTCAGGTTGCGCCATGAAAACGGGCGTAAGAGCTGAATTTCCAGTTTTGGAAATTATTTAAAAAGTTATATTAAGTTAAAAATATATTTTTAAACTTAGAACCCATAACGGGCCGACAGTTCCCGACCGCATGGGTGACGTGATAATAGTAACTTATTACCTAAAAATTCAATGCCTTTAACCTTGGATAACTAAACCTATTTTATAGTTACATGGTTACTAAACCTTCGTAAATTTGACGACGACACATATTTTTTTATTATTTTTTTTTTCTTTTAACTTAGTATATTTTGATACTTTGACCAATGAAATGCATAGTGTTAATGTTTTAGATTGTATATTATATGAATTAAGTTTTTCTTTTAGTTACAGAAGTATAAAAATTGTCTTATTCTTTTTTTGCCTTTTACGGTCTTTATTAGTGGCCATTGTTTTTACAAAATAAATGAAAAAAATAAAAACTAAATAAAATAAATAAATAAATAGCAATAATAATTTAATAGGTATAAATATATTAATTAAAGTTAATGAACAACTAATACTACTAGGAATATGCACAAAAAGAAAATTAAAAATTAAGGCAAACACTAAACCTTCGTCGTGGTGACGACATACACCTTCGTATGGCCACTAGTTTGCACCTTACAACGACGTTACACCGGTATTGAGCTCTACAGTCGATGAAAGAAAGTTAATGGGCCGGGGGGAACGGTAAGGGGTGTGGTTTCCGAGTTCCGAGAATTTTGTAAATGGTGCGTCGTCAAAATGACGAAGGTTTAGTTATCTAGGGCTAAACACATCATGTGCTTCAAGAAATACAAACCTAAACAAGAAATTTAAACAACTTATCTTAAGCTTGTTTCCTAAAAATTAATTGTTCATAACGTTTTAGTGTCATTTTTTTCTGCATTTTGACCTTAGAAAAAATTATGTTCATATCATTTTCGACGTGAAATTTCACGCTCTTTCAGAATCCGAAGTACAAAATAGGGTTTCTCATATGAAAAATACGACTTTACCTCAAAATCACCTTTAGAATGAAGATCAAGGTCAAATTTAAGGTCACCCTTTAATGTCCTTCCTTGTACCTAACAACTTTTGTAAAGGTCATTTTTTGATAGGTAGCGCCTCCACTGTTACCAGATTTTCGAAGCTATATAATGTGATCAGAGCCATAGAATTATAGTACGAACCCCAAAATTATGTTACAAATCGAAATTAGATAAAAATTTGACAAAACATCTAAATTTTAAGTAATTTGAAATAATAAAATGATTTCGAATGTACTTTTAAACTTTTTTCATGCACAATTTCGAGTCAATAATGATTTTTTTTCAAACTATAGATATCCGTCAATGCATATATATATATATATATATATATATATATATATATATATATATATATATATATATATATATATATATATATATATATACATATATATATATGTATATATATATATGTATATATATATATATATATATATATATATATATATATATATATATATATATATATATATATATATATATATATATATATATATATAATAAAAATGTATAGAAAAATGATAATAATACGACAAATTACAAAAACATTATTGATTGCAAAATTATTTATTGGTATTCATTTTTAAACTTGAAATTTTTAACACTGATCAACGTAATTATTTAAAAATAAATATTTATTTTTATTTTTTAATATTTTTCGTATAATAAAATAACGCTTATTTTATCCTTAATGAACGGAATCCATATGATTTATTTGGCATGATAATGTTATCAAAGTCATCTTCATCTTCATCACTCTAATTGCTATTTTCTCTTATATTTTTATCACAGTTTCTTTTAGAATTAGTTTTTCTTTCACCTAATTTAGGAGGATAAAGTATTTTTTGTTTGAGTATTCAAAAATAATCAAATTATAGTACATTAGCGTCACATAGATACTGTCTGTAGTACATAGTACATTAAGATGGATTTATGTGACATGTACTATAATTAATTATGTGATGGCTGGGAACCCTCAGCGCCTCTGGTGAGATATTTGGATGCATATATTAAAATGGCCTACCGTGTATGAATTTAATTTCTTTTATTATTGGTATATGAAAGTTATACAAAATAAATTATTTTTTTCGATATTTTATTCTTAATTATAAATACCCCTGTCGCAGCACCTGCATAACGTAGCGAATTTTCAGAGATTGGACACTGACGGATCTCAATAACAACCTGCATCTATCTACAATAGTTTAGCTATCTAACGGTGAAAATATTTTCGAAATTGGTTGAGTAGTTAATTTTTTAAAAATTTAAATTTGGAAAAAGCCACTAAAAATGGCCAAAAATGTCCAAAAATTTTGTTTCTAAAAATCGAACGTATATGGCTGATGAACTCATCCACGCTTTTTGGACTATTGGGAAATCAAATAGAGGCGTGGTTTAATATTTAGCCTACTCGCAGTAGTTTCTTTATTCATCATCAGATGGCAGAAATTGACACTTAAGAAAATAGTAGCAATTTGGAATTGTCCGTTTTTATTTGAAAACAGTAAATTATTATGAAAAAATTAAAATAACTTTCAAAAAAATATGCACGTTTGTATTTTGTAATTTACACAATATAAATTTTGTGAATTGTCAAAATCTAATAAACAAACCTTGCCTACTGCCAGTAGTTATTTTTTTGACCACTAGTTCGCGTATTCAATTTTTACGATTCCCAACATAAATTTGTATAGTACATTTTTCTATCGATACACAGTGGGGCCAAAGTAGGTAAAAGATGCATAAATTATTTACTCCTTTTATTGACTACAGAATAGTTATACAACAATATATTTTACTTATACTTGATATTTATTAATAAAATAGTGTGTGTGTCATTATACAGGGTGTCCCATAACGGTTAGTCAAGTGATATCTCAAAAACAATTCGTCGGATGAATTGGTAGGTTGAGGCTTTTTTCATGTAACTTGATTTTATTTCTGGTTACTGATTTCTAGCCGCGTGGTATCAACTTATAAATTTTAAATAGAATATGGAATTTTTGGCAACGAATTTCTATGATACGTTTAATTTTAGCATTAACTTAACTGCAACTACATAAATATAATCGATTTGAGTGTTTTATTATGACATATTAATGTCGTTGTGTGATCATAGTGGGGGAAACATTATTATAGATTTGTATATCCATATTGAATAATTATAGAGTTGTACATCCATATTGAATAAACGCAAGAGGGCTGTAGAGTTAACAAAAAATCATAAATTAACACCTTCACTGAGGTGACATTACTTAGTGCGTGTCAAAAACACGCACTTAACGAATTTTTTAATTATTTACTACTTTTATGCACCATCTGAGTGCTTATAGGAAGCTTCTTATTATGATTTTTTCTCAAACAAAATGAAAATTAAATCAACAAATTTTGTAAAAGGTGCAATTTGGTACAAACTCTGCAATCATAATACCAAAATAGACTAATTGCTTTATCAGATGCAACAAAAATACTCGTTGGATTCGATTGGATACGTAACTAAAATTTTTTGAGAAATTAATTTTTATAGAATTTTTCTAGATAATTCAACTATGTTTCATTAAAGCTTGATAGTATCAATACGAAGAACTCATATTAAAAAAACAAGGTACTTAAAAAAATATACCATAAGGAAAATCACCTATTATAACCGATTTAAATTTGTCTTTTTACAACTTAAATAATGTTCCCGCAAATCACTATTTTGCAAACAATGATATACTTTAAAAAGTTGAAACAATCAATATGTTTGCACCCTCCGCGCTATTTTACATAAGTTAATTACACAGTGGTCGTTGCTAGAATATTTTAGCTATTGATTTAAGGGGTCACATAAATTGTAGCTTATAATTTAATTTTTTTTTATTTTTGCCACCTTTAATGGCCCCACTGTGCGACAGTGAAACCCATCTTAAACGTATACAAAAATATTTACTTGATACAGCTTCTAATTTAAAAAACCAGGAGCGCTCGCGTAAACTTTGCGTCGCCAATATAATTATTACGGTTCGGATTTATTCTCTGATTATAGCGGTTAGTTTTCTTTTAAATTCAAATTTCATTGTTTGTTACATGATATAGTACAATAGATATATAATGCTTGTTGGTTTTGCAAGCTGTCAATTTTTATTTTATTTTAATTATTAATTTTATAAATTTTAGTAAGTAGATATTTATCTATATTCATAATCATATTATATGCTTTTGTCTTTAAATTTGATGTTTTTTTTCTAGATGGAACAAGGATTAAGGAAAGTGAACGAAAATTAATGTGGTTTTTATAAAGAATCGTACAAAGATGAATAAAAAGTTAATTTGATTTACGTTTGAAGACTAAAATTGAATGAATTTTTACTTAATGTAATTTTGATTTTGGTTTAATAGAAGTAAAAATTGTTTTGTTATATTTGCAACAGATTTTAAACTGGAAGTTTTATTTATAAACTGAAAGAAAAGTTACGAAGCAAAAAATAAAGGAGATATACTACTACAACAAATTAAGGGAACAAAAAAAAAATTGTTAATTTTTTAGTGATTTTTGAAGGGCTGTATTTACGTGAGAAATGATCGTATCGAGATGATAAAAAAGCATTAAAAGCTCCAAGATTCTAGTTTTAAAATCTTTCGTCCAAAAAATTTTAGGAGTGACAGTTATCGAGCAATCCTAAGGAATAACACAAAAATTGAGGATGGAAAATTTTTTTTTTCGGTCTACGGGCTTGAAAAATTTTTTTACAATAAAGGCATGGTATTTACTTGATAGCCTGTTTATTCAGCTTCAATTTTCTTTTTAAAATTTTTCTCTACGTTGAATTGTTCCGGAGATATCCAACTTTGAATGCAAAAGGATCCTTTTTGCTTTAACCATCGATATCTCAGTAACCAGTGATCGGACAGAAAATTGAAGGACAGTTTTGGGATCTGGAATAAATTTCCTACAAGGCTATGCTGCGTACTTTGGAAAAAAATTTTTTCATCTTTAATTTTAACCTGAAAAATGTGAAAAAAGACACTGTTTTCCTTGTTGCGAAAAATTGTCCGCATCCTTGCGAGTATTGATGGAGAATTTAATATTTGTACGAATTTTTATACGTCACTGTACCCCCAATAACCCTGCAAATCGACAGATTGATCTATCGAATGGTTTTCCTAAACCGTTTGTTCAAAATGTCAGAAAAAAATTAAAGAAATCATAAGATAATTAATTAATGTATTTAAAAAAATAAATAATAAAAACGTTTTGTTGTTTAATTTTACTAAATAATAGAATGCGTTAGTATGCCAGCACTATTTTGAATTCCAACGTCAATAATTTTAAGATCGTTTGATTTATTAGTATATTATACTAAACAGGTTGGCGAGTTTCATTAGTTTTGTGGTTCCAGTTTTCAAATGAATAGATAATTTCAGTAGCGTAGAAACTAATTATTAAATAATTGCAAACTAAATGTGTTTATGATATACTTACGTACGTATAAAAAAGAGAAGTTACGTTTTTTTTTTCCAAAAGTCGAAAATAACTGACTTTGTCTCGATGAAGGTGGATGGACAAACATTTACATACTTTAAAAGTTTAAATACAAAATCTGCTTTCTATTTTTAAATTATACTGTTCACGAGTTGAATGTGACTGACAAAATATGTGGAAATTATAGGATTTTGGTGTATTTTCGGTAATTGCTATGAACTTGAGTATAAGATGGAGAACTTATTTTGTTCAAAACTGCCCAATACGTTGAGAAATTAAATATATTTTCTGTTAATAACACCAAATTTTCCACCGCACGTGCTGAAATTTACGAAATCTTACTAATTAACTTACGAAATTAGCTTTTTGTGTTTCATTATTTTTATTTATTTGTACAAGTTTTCAATAATTTCAAAAGAAATATGAAAAAGAATATGTTAAAACTTTTATGCATTTCGTATGCATGAATGCATCCATTGTCAAATATATAAATAAAATACGCATAATTCAAGAATTTTATGTTAGAAATTATAACAACGGTATTTATTTTGAATCTATTATTGGTAAAAAAAAATTACTTGAAATGTCAAACTAAAAAAAAAATAACATGAGGCGTTCCAAATAAGTCATCTATTTCACTTTTGATCGAAAATGAGTTAGTGATGGAAATGGTTTCTTCAGCTTGCATTGCTTAGTACAGTTTAATCAAAAGGGGGTTTTATTTCAAATTATAGTTATAGTAAAACTGGCCTTAGCAGCAAGTTGTGATAAAACTCGTCTTTTTCATTGTTTTCGGTAAATAACTCGTTTTGCATGATTTAGGCGAGTTTCGTTTTAGAACGCCTCATATATTTAATTAAAAACAAATTGACAACTGATATTGAAAATCGTCTAGTTTGTGTATAGATATATAAAGACACGTTTATGCTAGTAGATAATATAAAAGATTTATTCGATTCAAGGAAAATTACAGTCTAATTGATAAAATATCATAAATATAATGATTTGCTTATAATTATTAAACATTATTTTTAGTATTAGTATTTTATAATCAATCTGATAAAATTTTTGAAACATATTAAGAGCCGTCTAAACAGAGTTTACGGTATGTGTGTAATTAAACTAATAATATGGGTATGTTAAACTGATGTTAGACAAGGACAAAAAAATCTTTAACCCAAAATTTTGTAAATTATTTTTAATTTTTCTGGAGAACCAGCTGACAAACAGGTATAGCTCAAAGGACCTTTTTAATAAAATTTCGTGTGCTTTTGGCAATGGTATAAAAATTCTAATATTTTTAGCACTTTACACATTTTTTCTCAAAAGTGTCCAAAAAACCTCCTGCTGGGTATCCGACGTGTCTGGCTAACGAACTTAACCGAGCGAATTCGGATTCTAGCTTACATACCAAATTTCATAAGCATTAAACGTTTCGTTCAAAAGTTATCGCGTACACACATAAATATATATATATATATATATATATATATATATATATATATATATATATATATATATAATATATACATATATATATACATATATATATATATACATATATATAATCATATATATATATATATATATATATATATATATATATATATATATATATATATATATATATATATATATATATATATATATATATATATATATATATACTTATACATATATATAAGTATATATATATATATTTATATATATGTTATATATATATTTATATATATGTTATATATATATATATATATATATATATATATATATATATATATATATATATATTAGTGAAGTAGATTTTCGGGTTCTAGAGGCTCTAAAACAAATTTCTGCCATAGTCCCGGACTTAGGTCCTACCATAAGATCTGCTGTAATAGCTGAATTTCCAAAATGGAAATTCGCTAAAATCTAATCTTTTTGCATATTTTTAATGTATATATAGAATTTACCGATGCTGACTTAAAAAAATATTTTTTCTAATTATTAATTTTATTAATTCTAACCCTATCTAATCGCCATTAAACTCACCCCGTCAGTTATTTTTTTGCTTCACTCCCTTAATGTATTTGTAAAACACGGCATTCACTCTCCTTTATTCAATGCTCAATGTTTATTAATACAAAAATAATTGATTTAGCAACTTAACATTGCTAAGATCCTACCTATATTGCTTTCTCATGAAGACTTCTATTATTAAAGTGTTCTGACAATGAGTTTCAAAATATCTTGCCTTTTATTTATGGTTTTTAAATACCCAGTTATTTATTTTTTATTTAAATTTATTTTTAATTTCAGCATTACTGAGTATTATGTCATGTGGTCTTCACTATGCTTGGCCATCTCCTACTTTACCTAAGTTACTATCTGGGAGTTCTCATGTTAAAATTACTGACGATGAAGGATCGTGGTTAGCAGTTGCTCCTTTTATTGGTGGAGTTATTGGAGCTTTAATTGGTATGGATATTGTGGATAGATTTGGAAGAAAATTAGCAATTTTAACAACAACACCTCTATACTTTCTATCATGGATATGTATCGCATTTGTTGATAATGTTTGGATAATATTCGCAAGTCGATTATTGGCGGGATTATCAGATGGTGTAACATATACAACTATTCCAATATATACAGGGGAAATCGCAAGAGCAAAAATACGTGGACTTTTGGGGAATTGCATTACTCTTACATTAATGACTTCGCAGCTACTCATGAATATAATTGCTCCATTTATATCAGTGAGAAATATGGCTTTACTAGCATCAGCTGTACCCTTATTACAGTTAATACTTAATAAATTTTTTACAGAATCACCCTATTATTTTTTAATGAAATCTGATGAAACAAGTGCAAAAAAATGTTTAAAATATCTGAGACATTTAGATAATGTTGATGAAGAACTGCAGAATATAAAAGAAGCAGTTAAAGAACAAATGGGTGAAGGTGGTTCCTTAAAAGATTTATTATTATCGCCTGGAAATAGAAAAGCTTTATATATATGTATGGGGCTAAGAGCAACCCAACAACTCTCTGGAATATCAGCATTAGTATTTTATATCCAAATAATATTTACTTCCACAAATAATGGACTTTCTCCTGTTATATCTGCTGCAATATTTTTTAGTTTACAAGTAATAGCAACGCTAGCTTCTAGTTTATTAATTGATAGATATGGTCGTAAAATACTGTACATGTTATCTTCTATCGGATGTACAATAACTACTGCAATTGTAACTATTTATTTTTATTACGAAGATCAACCAGAAAGTAGTAATAATTTTTGGATTTTACTGACATCTTTATACCTTTACATAATAGTGTATAGTTTCGGTTTAGGGCCCATTCCAGTGACAATATTATCAGAGCTGTTCCCATCAAATATGAAAGCAAAAGCGTTAGCTTTTATGGATATATATTTTTCAGTGATTGTTTGCATAATAACGAAATTATATCAATTTCTAGAAGATGAGTACGGAAATTATGTACCATTTACAATATTTACAATTTGCTGTTTTATTTCTATTTTATTTTCAATATTTTGTCTTCCAGAAACTAAAAATAAAACTTTAGAAGAAATTCAAGTAATTCTTAAAAATAAAATATAGCATAAGTAAAAAAATTTACCTAGTGCAAAAAATCGAAGATTTGTAGTTAACGATGAGGGCAACTTATTGTTGTAGTCAGGAGTATTGTAGCCCTCCTGGTTTTCGAAATATATATGAAACTTATGTTATTTTAAATGGCATTACATATTAATAAGAAATATAAAGCAACGAATTTTTTCACAAGCTTTACTTTTTTATTTTTATTTTTTTTAGTAGATTTGATCAAACATTTTTTAGAGTTAAGCACAAATAGTTTAATGAGCTTTTTATTTGTTGTTGAAGACAGAATTTTTTTATACAATAAACTTTATCTATTATTAAGGCAAACTGATTGTATTGATCGATGCCGCCCTAGGCGTCTATAACCTATTTAGTATTAGTCAATCGCTTTTTATTATAATAATGATTATAATAATAATTATTTCCATTCAACACTGTTACAATTAATTGTGGACAAAGTACATAATACATAAGAAATTCAATACTCATAGGTAATTATTCCAATTAATAAAATAGTATTCGCCAGTTCTATTCCCTTTAGTCAACGATATCTTCATCGATTTCGATGAGTCATCCTTTTAAGTTACATGCTAATTTTTCATACATTCAGGGCTATGAACGAAATGCGCTGAAATTTGGTAAGTCGTGATGTTTCCGATGCACTAAAGTGGTGTCAAATTTTCAGTCAATTTTGGACCCGACCCAACGATGCTTTAAAGCAGAAAAGTAACACTTTGTCGCTCGCTCAACGTGTATTTAATTATAAACCGGGTAGGCATTGTTTATATTTTCTATGGTAACAAATAAACAGATTCTAAAATTATTTTTTTTATCAAGTGAAATATTAACTTTATTAAATTTCAAAATAACTACAAAATATTAATTAAAAATAATAAATAACTATAATTAATAAATAATAAGAATAAAAAAACGCGGTGAGCAGCGGAGCCCCATCACGGAAGTCGAATTTTTTTCTTCATTTTCAGTACCTTCAAGATATCTAAATGTGATTGAAAGTCTCGAAGCGATTTGTCATTTTGGTGGTTTCAAAACTAATGATGAGTGTCCGGCTGATCGAGGCTTTAAAAAAAGGTTTTAAGTTTTTAGGGGTTGAATCTCAGTAAATTTCAATTTTATGCCGATAGCAGTTACAAGAAAAAAAAACCGATACAATTCGTACGGGAGCATTCCTACCCATGCTTATCCGCCAATTGCCTTGGTGTTTTATTTTTAAATATTATGATAAAAAAGGACCTTAAATAGTGAACTGGAAGACCTTTATGAAAATATTTTTTCTTTCCAAAAAATCTTAAATTTATATTTTACAAATAAACTAAAAAATGACATCAATAACATTTTTAAAATTACTTACATATACAGTAATTACCACAAGAACGTGGCGTGAATATCTTAGATAATGTAACTCGAGGAAAGAAAATAATAATGTGAAATAAAACGAATATAAATGGGGAAGGATGCATTGTATTTAATACACAGTTCAGTCACCATTATTATCAAGTATAGCTTGACACCGATGAGGCATGTTTGTTACAAGATTTTCCGCATATGATTGAGGAAGTGAGCGCCATATTTTCCTATCTGTTGAGACAGTTGCTTTAATGTAAAGACACACTTTCCTGAAGCCTATGTTTATAAAAGCCCATTTTCCACCAGGTTTGCATCGGGAGATTGAGATGGCCAAGAAAAATCGATTCAAAACGAGATACGTTAGCAGCACTCATTTTTAAAATCCAGTAATTCACACAAGAGCGTGGCGTTTGAAACTCTCGTACAGTTAAAAATAACACGGAGTGGGGGTATTATAACTGTAGGTGTTAGTGTTCTTGAATTCAATATACTTAGTATGTAAATATTCCGTATGCTGTTGAATTGTGAGTTTGATTTTTAAAATGAGTGCTGCTAACGTATCTCGTTTTGAACCGGTTTTTCTTGACCATCTCAATCTCCCGATGCAAACCTGGTGGAAAATGGGCGTTTATAAACACAGGCTTCAGGAAAGTGTGTCTTTACATTAAAGCAACTGTCTCAACAAATAGGCAAAAAATATGGCGCTCACTTCCTCAATCATATGCGGAAAATCTTGTAAGAAGCATGCCTTATCGGTGTCCCTAGACGTAAACCTGGTGGAAAATGGGCGTTTATAAACACAGGCTTCAGGAAAGTGTGTCTTTACATTAAAGCAACTGTCTCAACAAATAGGCAAAAAATATGGCGCTCACTTCCTCAATCATATGCGGAAAATCTTGTAAGAAGCATGCCTCATCGGTGTCTCTAGACGTCTTAGAAAAAAGCAAAAAAATTAAGGAAATATTGGCGTAAAAATCGTGGGGTAAGAGTTAAAAGTTGAAACCTCCAAAAAGCAGTGACTGGCTATTAACTTAACTTATACACAAAATTTCAGCTCTCTAGGTTTATTTGGGTGACCTGTGCGAGTCGTACAAACTTATAAAATGTCGAAAAAGCATGAAATTGTAGCTTAAAAATGGTGGGGTGGGATTAAAATATTAAAACCTCCAAAAAGCATACCGTAGGTACGAACTCTATCAACATACCAAATTTCAACCCTCTAGGTGAATTCTGGGGGACTGTGGGCATGTCAGATCCAGTCAAAACACTATTTCCCCCTCTACTCCGTCCAAATCACTCTATGAAGCTGAATTTTGGACGTGTTGTAGATAATTAACCGAAACATTTCCAACTGGTTTAAAAAAGTCTTATTGTTTTGTTGCCGCCACCACTCCCTTAAAGTTTGAGTCAAATCCACAATTTGCCTGAAACTTGACCCCACTTTTATAGCATTGTTGTGCATCGAAATGAGCCCCACTTATCAAATTTCAGCTCCTCTCGTCCATAGGAAGGCCCTACACATGTCAAAAAGTAGCGCGAATATGTTGGGTCATCCGGAAAATTCGTGCCGTTTTTGGTGTAAATGACCATTCCGATTTTCTTCAAATGGCCGAGAACTGTGGATTTTGAATGCTCAAAAGCTTCCGCTAATTCTTGATAGCCTCCGGTTTCGCTTTATTTCTTGACTCTTTGTTTCATCGTCAACACACACAAGTCAACCGGAGGGAGCTTCATCTTTCAAAGAAAAATTAACCTTTTGAAATCTAGCAAACCACCTTCTACAGGTTCAGTCAGAAAGTGCATCGTCACTATAAACACTAACACTGTTGACTGATGTCTAAGATTGATCATTATTACTGACAAAAAGAATTATTTAAATACTGTTTAAAGATTTATGATACATATTACAAGCAACACTATCGGCCTAACACTAACATGTTGTTGCATGTTTCGTTTGCGGTTGCTACTTGAAGAAATATAAATTCATTCCAGCGGCTCCGAAAACGGCACGAACTTTTCGGATGACCTAATATATATATCAGAGATTTTTTTTCTAAATCGTGTTATAGGGATCCGAAAACGGATAGCGCCCCTATTCTCGTCTCGTCCCGCTCTTATCGTATAGGCGGTATAGTGTATATAGTCTAATTTTTTCCGTGAAAAATTCGACTAAAAAATTATCTTCATCTTCGGTATTGAATGTCTACAAGCGAAATGTGATTGAAAGTCTACAAGTGATTTGTCATTTTGGTGGCTTCAAAACTGATGATGAGTGTCCGGCTGATCGGGGCTTTAAAAAAAGTTTTAAGAACTGAACCTCAGTAAATTTCAATTTTGTGCCAATAGCAGTTAGCAGGGAAAAACCCAACACAATTCGTACAAGGGCATTCCTACCCATGCTTACCCGCCAATTGCCTTTGTGTTTTATTTTTAAATATTAAAAAAGGAACTTAAATAGTAAACTGGAAGGCCATTATGAAAATATTTTTTCTTTCCAAAAAAATCCAAAATTCCTATTTTATAAATAAAAAAATCCAAAATTCCTACTTTACAAATAAACAGTGACTTTAATAACATTTTTAAATTACTTAATATTTATGTATTGCATTTGTTATAAAAGAAAGTTAATTTTTAGAGTTACTATCCACCTACTTGTATTAGAATAAAAATAATGCATTTAAAACACAATTAACAATACCATTGAATTCCGATGTAAAAATGATAGAAGTGGGGGGAAAAGTAATATGGAATCCATAAAAGGCACTAGCTGGATACTAACTCAATACATGTATAAAAATTTCAGCCCTCCAGGTTTCCTTAGACAGTTTCTGGACGTATTAGAAAAAAAGAAAAAAAATTAAGGAAATACTGGCGTAAAAATCGTGGGAGTAAAGGTTAAAAGCTGAAACCTCTAAAAAGCACTGCCTGGCTATAAGCTTAACCTGTACACAAAATTTCAGCCCTCTAGGTTTATTTGGGGAGATTTTGACCCGAACGAAACTGTTAAAAAATAAGAAAAATCATGTTCTTTTTGGTATAAAAATGGTGGCGGTAGGGTTTGAAAGTCGAGACCCCCAAAAGATACCCCCTTGATACTAACTCAATCCGAATACAACATTTCAGGCCTCTAGGTGTATTTGAGTGACCTGTGCGAGTGGTACAAACTTCTAAAACGTCAAAAAAGCATGAAATTGTAGCTTAAAAATGAGAGGGGTGGTGGTAAAATATTAAAACCTCCAAAAGCACAACCTAGGTATGAACTTTATCGACATACCAAATTTCAACCCTCTGAGTTAATTCTGGGGGACTGTGGGCGCGTTAGATTCAGCTAATTTTTCCACCTTTACTCCCTCCAAATTATCCTAGGAAGCTGAATTTTAAATATGTTGTAGATAATTGACCGAAACATTATTTCCAACCGGTTTGGAAAAGTTTTATTGTTTTGTTGCCCTCCACCACCCCCTTAAAAGTTGGGTCGGATCCAAAATTTTCCCAAAATTTGACCCCACTTTGACAGTATTGCTGTGCATCGGGATGAACCCACTTACTAAACTTCAGCTCTTAACTTCGATAATTATATATATATATATATATATATATATATATATATATATATATATATATATATATATATATATATATATATATATATATATATATATATATATATATATATATCAAGGAAAAATTCGACACTAATAAAGTATAGCCTTGTATATAAAACAATATATCTTTAAAATCGTAAGTAACGTAAATGTTTTAATTATTTAGTAATAATATATTTATATATTTACCTGAAGGTATGAAATCCATAATGTTTTAATTCTAATGTTCACTAAATAAAATATTAAACGTTATTTAACCAAATGTTCAAAATTGTAATAAATTACGCCAGAAGCAATCACTGTTTAAATCAAACGTGTGGATAGCTAAATAAAACGTGTAAAAAAAGTTTTACAAATTACTAATAGATGGTGTCGTATGTCTTGTTGCTAACAAGTTCATAGAACACTAGAAGCAAACTAATATCAAAAAAGTGTAACTCGCTTGGAGTTATTTGTTGATCGGTCACAGCTTAAGGTATTTAGTCAGTCGGTGTCGGTCACCGAATGCACTACGATTGTTATGTAGTGTAAGACCATTATTGCTTGAACTACACCTTGCTCTGTTTGATAATACGTGTTTTGTAGTTGTGTGTGTGAAACACACAGACGCAAACATCAAACCCACACCACTACAAACAGTGTGTACCTACACAACATAGTGGTGCGAAGTGGAGGGGATTTTACGTCACCCTTCTGCAACAGTGATCTTGCTAGTATAGAGATACGTAGTTGGGTTATGTATTATGTGCTTAGGTTACTACTTTTTAAGGGGTTACGGGTAGTAAGTAATCTGAAAAAATGAATAGTGTAAATAATTTTTTTTTTTTTTTTGACACGTTTAAATTATTTTATAAGACAAATAATACGGGCTTATTATATTGTTTTAACTTTATTTTACAAATAAATATTAAAAGAAGAACTATTTATTGTAAACCACGCTATCGACATATTTGTTGGACCCCGTCATTTTTTGCGGTGACGATCGCAACATTTTATTGGTTCATCTAGAATCAATCAAACAAAAAAATCATTAGTTTAATAGTTAATCTAGAGCTCGATCGAAGGATTTTTTTAAATCAAAATTTACATTGTTTTATAAACAATCAACTATTGAATTTTTCCTTGAAAATCCAAAAATAAATTATCAGAGGTCGCCATTTTATATATTTTCACAAGAAAATAAAAAGTTTCGATCGGACACTAGATTAAGTATTAAATTAACGATTTTTTTTCGACTGATTTTATGTAAACCAGAAAACTATTATGATGGCCACCGCCAAACACGACTTGTGGCACGGTGTCCAACAAAAATGGTGATAATTTGGTCTACAATAAATATTTATTTTTTAAATTTTTGTCAAATAAAGGTAAACATAATATTATAATTATGTATTATTTACTTTATCAAATAAATTCAACAAAAAAAAAATTATTTAAAATACTCAATTTTTCCCATTGCTGATTACCCGTAACCCCTTAACCAGAGTAACTTCATTTTTGTCAATTTTGGCCATAAATTACGTGAATTTCACCTGTGTGCATCAGATAAAATTTGACATCCCTGATCACCAGCATCCAGTTCTAACCAAGTGACAATTTCTCCTTCGGATAATTGATACTGTTCTGGTAATTGTTATACCAAATAGATAGAATATGACATAGACATGCTGTAAATTATTTTCAGTAATTTCATTCCATGCAACAGCAATAAAATAGGAGTAATGATGCAAACTAACAGACTTTTCGGTGGCAATAATAGCCTCCGTATCTTGTGCAGTAAGCATCAAACAAAGCAGATTTTTCTCATACAACTTCTTCACTTTTCTTCTTCACACCTTTGCCCACAGGCTGAACCAATGATGTTACATTTGGTGATAAGTAAATAACTGTACGAAGAGGATTTATTTGGTTTAAAACTTTAACAGGTGAGTGACTTGGCGTATTACCTAGAAAAAGGATATAGTTTTTACCAGAAGAACCATATGCCTTTCTATAACTGATGAGAGAAAAACCTCATTATACCACTCTAGCATAATCTTTTGGTCCATCTATGCCTTCTTTTGACTTTTGTAAACAATAAGTAATATTTGTACATCTCTGGCGCCACGTGGTTTACTAAATTTCCCAATTAAGAGAAGAGGTATATTGTGAGTTCCAATTGCATTAGTACAAACCATAGTTGTTACTCTTTCTTTGCTTATTTTGCTTTCAGAAGCTTGCCGTTCATATCGGCTGACCAACGTCTTATTAGGAAATAACTTCCAAAAAAAGACCAGTCTCATCAGCGTTATAGACACAATCTAAATTTATGTTATTAGCTTCAACATATTGTTGGAAGTATAAGCAGAAGTTGACATTTCCTCTCCTTGGATGGAAATACCTCTGATGTTCTTTGAAGTCTCTGAGAAAGCCGTTACTGGCTTTGAAGTCCGGAGGACTATTCAAAATAGTATTGAACTCGATAGCTTTTTCTTGAAGAATCGGCCCTGATATAGGTTGACCCATGCTTCTTTTTTGAATGAACCAGCGATAGAGAGCCTCGTCTCGGCGAGTATCATCGATGCCAGTGTACCTCTTCTTTGAAGTTTTCCTCCGTGTTCTTCAAACTTGTTTATTTTCTTCACAATGTTCTCTTTTTCTTTTCTTAGGTGGGAGATAGCGGAGATGATGATACGATATTCAGCTTCCAAGTCTACAACTTTTTCCCCATTGTCCAAGCGATTCAGTATGTTAACCCAATCACCAATGGATAATCTCTTCTGACCCTTCAAAATTCGTGATATCTAGAATAAAAAAAATTATCTTTTTTAAACAATGTAATTTATGGAATTAATAATTCTTAATTATTTATATGTAGAAAAATACAAATTATTAATGCTGTTGAATTAAATCATAATAAAAAAATCCAAGAATTGAAAGCTGTCTACTAAATTACTAAAGCGAAGTATTCAACCTTAGAATTAATTTTGCACCGTCAACAGAAACAATTGTTTTGCACCGTCAACAGAAAAAATGTGATTATTTACAACATTAGTGGCTCTAAAAAGTAAAATAAACAGCTGCTCAGTACGTTTATATCTACTTTCAATAAGACACTAAATTTACAATTGAATACCACAATGATTGAAGATATTTTCCGATTGAAGCAAAAAATAGACCTATTAGAGTTTGTTTCACAAGTAATACAGTTAAAATGTCAATTCTCTAAAGACTGACAAGGAAATACACCCAAAATGAAATTCTCAATTTTGATGGAACTTTGCAGGTGAACGGGACGGGCAAAAATAAGAGACCCGATATTTTTAACGGATCTCTTCCACTTTTAAGGAATGAAACCAACCTCTGAAATAGGAGGCTAAAATTACATTTATTAAAATATCTCGAAAACTATAAAAGATAGAAAATTTGAACATATCAATCCGCGTTATAATTTGGTATAAAATGCTAACGATGTTGGTTCCTCAATCGGTTAGTTGTCTCTTTGTGAGGACTACTACATTGTAATGTACTGTTATAAGTTTTATTTTTATTTTTTTACAATTATATCTATGCTACTTCAAAACTAGTAAATTTTTAACATAGTATCCTGTAACATTTTGAGAAACTGAGCTTCACGATTTATATATTAAGAGATATTATCCAGAGTAGTACAGTAAGTGTTCTTTTGTTAACACAGGTGCGAGAAAGAAAAAAGTATATTTCGTACTCTTTTTAAGAAAGAGGGGAGGAATATATTTTTTATTCTATTTAGACCAACTAAATTACACATAAAGAAAAAAAACGCCGTGAGCAGCGGGACCCCATCACGGAAGTCGAATTTTTCCTTTCATCTTCGGTATTGAATGTCTAGAAACGAAATGTGATTGAAAGTCTACAAGCGATTTGTCATTTTGGTGGTTTCAAAACTAATGATGAGTTTCCGGCTGATCGGGGCTTTAAAAAAAAGTTTTTAGTTTTTAAGGGCTGAATCTCAGTAAATTTAAATTTTGTGCCGATAGCAGTTACAGGAAAAACGTAAACACAATTCGTACGAGGGCATTCCTACCCATGCTTATACGCCAATTTCCTTTGTGTTTTATTTTTAAATATTAAAAAAGCACCTTAAATAGTAAACTGGAAGGTCTAAATAGTAAACTGGAAGGCCTTTATGAAGATATTTTTTCTTTCCGAAAAAATTCAAAATTTCTATTTTATAAATAAAAATTCAAAATTCCTATTTTATAAATAAACAATGACTTTAATAACATTTTCAAATTACATAGCGCGTTTTCGCGTTGGGGCTACCGTAGCGAGGAGCGACGCTACTTTGTGATCGTGTACTCGCAACCATTGATTCCGGTGGTTATTAGAGCTATATTTAAAAATATTTTGAAATGACTAACGCAATGTGGCTCCCGTTGACACATAACCGTGCACATAACTTAAAAAAAATTTAAATTTTTCAAACTGTTTATGTTTTAATAATTTTTGTATTATGCCAAGTTAATTTTAATAATTCAAACATAAAATTTTTCTTCATTACATTAAAAATTGCAACCATTTTAAGAAATTGTCAAAAAAATCTTTGAATGACATTTGTATGCTACGAGAACAACTATAGTGCGTCTCCATGCTTATGCAACGCGAACATGAATGCTACGTCGATCCGAAGTGATGCCCACGGAAGCGATGTAAGCCACAACGCGAATACGCCCTTAATATTTATGTATTGCATTTGCTGAAGCATTTATAACCCATTTAACAATACCATTGAATTCTGATGTAAAAATGGGAGCAGTGGGGGGAAAAGTAATGTGAAATCCCTAAAAGGTACTAGCTGGATACTAACTCAATACACGTACAAAATTTCAGCCCCCTCTAGGTTTCGTTAGAGAGTCCCTAGACATGTTAGAATAAAAGCAAAAAAATCATGGAAATATTGGCGTAAAAATCGTGCGGGTAAGGGTTAAAAGCTGAAACCTCCAAAAAGCAGTGGCTGGCTATTAACTTAACCTGTGCACAAAATTTCAGCCCTCTAGGTTTATTTGGGGAGATGTTGACCCGAAAGAAAGAAAGAAACTGTTAAAAAACAAGAAAATCATGTTATATATATATATATATATATATATATATATATATATATATATATATATATATATATATATATATATATATATATATATATATATATATATATATAGTTAAATAACACGTTTCGCGTTATTTATTAAAAAAAATTTATTTTCTTTTTGTTACAATAATGATACTACAATAATATGCTTTTCGAACAACTCGAAGATAGTTCTTGTATCAAATCGAGACTAAATCTAAATCTTTAGTTGTGGTGACAACTATTTATATGTTTTTTGAGAAGCTGTCTTTTAAATTTGACTATTTCAGAGTTGTTGTTACAATTTAGAATAAAAAATAGAGATACATATTAAAATTGATAATAATAATTAGAACAATAAGTATTATAAGCTGTGATTTGCTTAATAAGTCTTTTCACACGCTCAGTGTGTTTGTATATCGTCAACAATATTATAAGGAAATGAACTTGATACTGTATTTAAAGAATTGCATTATAAGCTTTTTCGCACGTTACAATATTAGATAGCGTTTATATGTTAAATACTATAGTAGTAATACATAACTCTTCCCCCCCTAAGATAAGGCCGATGGCCATAAGAACTTGACCTTCTTATTCTGTGCAGCAGGATCGTAATGTACTTGGATTGGAGTTGTGGTAGTCGAATTTTTCTTAATGCGGCAATTGATTGTGATTATACTTGAAATGACGATTGCTACGATGAGTATGTATGTGATAGACGTATGAACGATTCCTTTTGTTTCCAGGACTTCCAATTTTTCTCGATTTTCGATGTGGTATGATTGTAGTTTTGGCAGATCCAATTTTTCTTCATATTTGGAAACGTTGATTTGTAAATTGTATACAGGCAATAAGTGAACTTGGTTATTGAAGTTAATAACTTGATTTGTGTAAGTAATTTCGTTAATAATTATACTGCAATTTTCGTAGTAAATTAGGACGGTTCCCGTAATGTTTCGTTTATTGATGCCACACGTGGTTGATATCTCCAGATTGTTTGAATTTTTTATAATTATATAGTTGTCGCGAATTGATTTTATTACTGTAGTATTTTTGTCGTTTTCGTAAGGACAACTTGCCTCTTGACCAAGGAAGATGTTTCCAAGACATTTGGAATGTTTTAACTTTATTCCATTGTCCTTTGGTTGGCAGATGAAAAGTTGCTCTATTTTAGGACATTTATCGTCTCTTAAATACAATTCGAACTCATTCATTAATGCATAAGGTTTGGTTAATTTTATCGTTTTTAAATCAGGTGTAGGTAAGGATTCTAACTGATTAAGTTTATATTTTTGGGAATAGAAATTTGGGATTCGAATATTAAAAATTATTTTCGTGTCATTGTAATAAGCTTGTAAGTCCAAAAATTCATAAATTTGTTCAAATGAGGAAATCGGTATTTCCTGATGTTTAAGTGACAGGAAAGCGTGATCTAATTCGTTTGGTAACAGAATAGTTTTGGCTACGACATTTAGTCTAGCTAAATTGATTGATTCGATGATTTCTTTGAAGTGATCATTGAGAGTATCGATATTATAGTTTAGTTGATAAAAGTATTGCATAAATTTGAAATCATCTTCTGCAACCTTGTTTAATTGTGATGAATATGATTTCAAGTAAGTATTAATTATTTCTTGTTGTTCGTTAATGTGTTTCGTTATATTTTCAAAACGTTCTATCATTTGTGCATTAATACGAGTCTGTTTATTTAATTGGTCAATTGCATTTTTTTGATTAGATTGTAATAATTGAATATTTTTGTTAATTTCTATAGCATCATCATTATCCATGTTTCCGGTAATTGTTTTAATCAAACTCCCCAAGGCATTAATTAAAGCCCGTTTCATTAATTTTCTTGGGTATATTATACGAAGGTTATTTTCTAATGTTTTATATTTTAAATGTAAAATATTAATTGTTCTGTTTGCAACTGATTTTTGTGTGAGAAGATTTATTGATTCCTTAATGTAGTTCATGTTTTCCTTATATTTGTTTAAGTCAATTATGTGAATGTAATGGTCATGATTCCTGATTACTCGTGCCTGGCCTAGGTTCATTATCATCAGCCCGGGGTTGTTCGTCAGGTCGTTCAATTCTATTTTTTGTGTTATTGTTACCGTCACTAGGGCGAGTCTGAAATTTAGGAGGTCTCTTTAGTTTTTGTTTATGAAGTTTTCTATTTTTACTATCCCTAATCGTAATTCTATTGTTATTTTTAACTGTAACTTGTTTAAATTTTGAATGCAACTTATTATTATGTCTGTTTTCTGTAAGATACGTTTGTGAGTTGGGATCATAATTTAGCGGGTTTTCTCTATTATTATTTAACTTTTCTAATTTCTTGTTTTTGTTTTGTAAGGTGTGTTGGTGAACTTTGTCAAAAAGTTCTTCCTGTTTTTCTCTTATATCTTGCGGATTAGGTTTTAACTGTATGTTATATTTACGCCCAAAAAATAATTCAAACGGTGTATATTTGGTTGTTGAGTGGATTGAATTATTATAGGTAAAAATAGCTTCAAGGAGTTTTTGTTTAGGTCTTTCGGGTGGAGGATAGTCTGTACGTGTGTTGTGTACTATTCGGTATATTTCCAAGAGCGTACAATGGAACCTCTCTATTGGTGAATTAGAGTTGGAGCTTCTGACGGAAGTAATGTGTAATTGAATGTTATAATTTTCACAGAAAGCTTTAAATCTAGTGGAATCGAATCCTTTTTCCGAATCAAAAATAAGATTAGTTGGTTGTCCGTATGTGACAATGAATTTAGATAGTGCTTCAACTAAATGTACACTATTACGGGTTTCTAGCATATACGCTTGGGCAAATTTGGAAAATTCATCGATTATAGTGAAAATTGAATTTTTCTCAATATAAAAGATGTCGCAATGTACAATTTCTAACGGTCTGGCTGGTGTCTGTGTTAATTCGAATTTCTGTTTAGGAGGTCTACGGTCATACTTATTTTCGTTACATATTTTACAGTGGGAAATTATGTACGAAACTTTAGATTTTAAATTTGGAAAATAGTATTCACGTTTCAGATGAGCGATTGTTTCAACTATTCCTCTATGTCTACTTGTGTGGTGATAGTCATTTATAATACGGTCTTGTTCGTCTTCATTTTCTATATCCGTTACTATTTGAGTGCACCTAATGAGTTTAAATTGTCGTCCTTGGGAAAAGTATTCGGAATAAATGTTTTGAAATTGATTGAACAAGTTATCGTCTTCGCAATAAACAGCTGTTAATTTTTTAGGAGATAAAAATTCTTTAAAAATAATGATAAATGTGCGTTCGTCGTAATTTGGAAATTGAAAATATTGTCTCCGTTTTGTTTTGAAAAGTACCATTAGTCGTCTATTTGGTTGGTCATTATTTTGTTTAAGTACAATTTGTTCGTTGAAGTCGTTAAGTGGATTTTCTGAAATTCTAATTAATGAAGTAGCGTCTTCGTCAGCGCTATGTATTGTGTCGTTACTCGTGTGTCTGGTAGTGTGAGTAGAAGTATTGCTAGATGTTTCGTTATTGTTTGCTTCTATTTGTACTCTAGAAAGGGCATCAGCGTTCGTATTTGCACGGCCTGATTTGTGAATGATTGAGTAATCATACTTCTCAAGCTTAAGTCGCCATCTAACGAGTTTGCTGTTTGGCTCCTTTAGAGACATTAGCCAAGTTGACGGTTTATGGTCCGTTATAATTTTGAATTTTCGTCCAAATAAGTACGGTCGAAAGTACTTAACCGCCCAAACAATAGCAAGAAGTTCCTTCTCAATCGTTGAGTAGTTTTGTTCAGTTTTCGTTAAAGTTCGACTAGCGTAACAGACTGGTTTGTCTTGTCCGACTGGTCCTTGGGACAATACGGCACCTAATGCAATATTGCTTGCGTCAGTAGTCAAATTGAAAGGCCTAGAAAAGTCTGGATATTCTAAAATTGGTTCGTCCGTCAAGAGTTGTTTACACGTTTCAAAACACTTGATATATTCAGATGTTAATTTTACTGTTTCACCTTTTCTTAAGCACTGTGTCATGGGCTTTGTGAGTCGAGCAAAGTCTTTAATGAACTTCCGATAATAGCCAAGTAATCCCAAAAAGCTTTTTATTTCTTTTTGTGTCTTTGGTATTGGAAAATTCATTATAGCTTTAATCTTATCAGGATTTGGTCGTACACCCTTGTCAGATACAATATGGCCAAGAAAAGCTACTTCTTTGTGTAAGAATTCGCTTTTGTCCAACTGCACTTTAAGATTAGCTCCTTTAAGTTTTTCAAAGACCTTTTGAAGATTTACAATGTGCTCTTGAAGGGAAGTTGAATAGACAATAATGTCATCCATATATACAAGACAGACTGACCCTTGGAGCTCTCGGAGAACATTGTCCATTACCCTTTGAAAGGTGGCTGGAGCATTTTTTAACCCGAATGGCATCCGGACATACTCATAATGGCCACTGTCTACAGAAAAAGCTGTCTTCTGAATATCGTTTTTATCGACTTCGATTTGGTGAAAACCACTCGCCAAATCAAGTGTTGTAAAATACATGCTTTTCCCTAATTTATCAAGTATTTCTGTTATGTTTGGTAAGGGATATCTATCGTCTATTGTCTTTTCATTCAATTTCCGATAGTCCACTACAAGTCTCCACTTTTGTTTTCCACTGGCATCTTTCTTTTTTGGAACAATCCAAATAGGAGAAGACCAGGGAGAATAACTAGGACGAATGATTTTTTGTCTTAATAAGTCGTTTATTTGTCGCCTAACCTCGTCTTTGTGGATGTGAGGATATCTATATGACTTGGTGTAAATAGGAATATCGTCTTTTGTCGTTATTTTGTGTTTTATTTCGTTCGTAAATGTTAAGTCTGTTCCTTCCTTATAAAAAATGTCCTCAAACTGATTACACAATTTAATTATAGCCCTACGTTCTTCATCATTGAGATGATCTACTCTGATTTGTGATGTAATATCGTTTGGTATTTGATTTGATTGGGATGAGATATTAAAATTATTAAATTCAGTAAATTCTGTAAGAGGCTGGACTTTAATGGGTTGATTAATAAAAAATGTTTGTGTATTGTTAGATGTATTAGTTACTTCCAGCTGACTATGCCAATCTACAGCTAAGTAAATGCCTTCACTTATAATAAATGTATCGTTAATTTTAAATTGTTTTACATAAATATCTCCGTTTTTTACGTCAACAGGTAATTTTATTATTTGTTTGGTGAGGCCAGGGATTTGGAAATGTGCAGATTTGTAATTTGGTTTAAACAAAAGAGGAATACATGCATTGGGTGTCTCTAGTACTTTGTCTTTTAAATTCACTTTCAAATTCACAATTCCCAAATTAGTCAAAATATCTAAACCAATGAGTCCGTCAAAATAATTGTGAAATTTAAACAATAAAAACTTTGAAATGCCTGGTGTATTAAATTCAATAAAATTTGGAATGGATTTTTGTTCGTCAATTTTGTGTTCATTTAAAACAGATGTAATTATGGTTGGTTCAATTTTTTCTCTATCATGTGGGTCAACAAATTCGGGGTTCAAAAAGGATGAAGATGCACCGGTATCAATCAAAAATTTTAGGGGACGTCCGAAAGGTGAGGAAATGTGGATATAGGGTAGAATATTACCGTGTTTGTTAATATCTAAGTAGTCGAGTTGCTCGAGGCACTCTTCTGAAAATTTTCGTCTATTTCTTGTGTAACTGTATTGTCATCGCCCTGATTTTCGTCAATATGGTATTGGTCTAATTGGGGTTCGTAATTCTGTGATTGATAGTAATCGTCGTAATATTGATTGCTACTTTCGTCTAGGTAGTGATTGTTATTGTTAGCATTACTAGTAGATGGTTGGTCTACATTGTGAATCTCTTTACTAGTAAAATTGGGAGGTCCGGTAGATTTGAAAAAATTGTTTTGGTTTTTATTAAAATGTTGCCGCGTATTGCCTGAACCTATATCCATTGGTTGTGGATACTGATTAGCTCTATTAAATTGAGGTGGTCTAGATGGACCCGGTGAAGCAAAACGTGGTTGTGTATAATTTGGTTGTGTATAAAGTTGTTTGAATGGGTTTTGAGGTGTTACATGCGGTTGAAATTGTGGACGTGGTGTAAAGGATGGATGTGCGGGTGTGTGATATGAATTGGGTGGAATAATTGGTCTGGGCATCATTATTGGCTTTACTGGTTTCTTGAATTGCAAATTTTGTGTCAAGTTATTTGATTTTATGTAGTAACAATTCTGTTCTTTGATGCAATATGAGAATGCATCCATAAGAGTTTTAGGTTGCATAGATCGTATTGTTGAGCCTAATGGTTCCCGTAATCCAAAGAGGAATACGTTTAAACACATGTCACCATACAGTGACTGTTTTGCCCTAATTACTTCTTGATTTGTCTCGTGAATTTTTATGTAGTTAGTTATTGTTGAGAATATTTCAATGATTTTGCTATAGAATATTTCAACTGTGTCTGTGGATTGTTGTTTCAAATAGTGAAGGTCCCTAATAAGTGATGTTTCATTTCTTTTGTCGCTATAGTGGGTTATTAGATTTTGTTTAATTTCTTCCCAAACAATTGGTGTCCCATACATGTTGAGAACCTCATTTGCTTGGTCAGTAATTTTATTCCTAATTGCTCTTAATAAAATTTTGCCATAAGGGCTATTTATTACTGCGGGTGATAATAAAGTAATAACCTCCTCTACGTTGTTAATAAAGTCATAGAGAGTTCTTGGATTTCCATCGAATTTTGGCAAATCCTTTATAGCGTCTGGTATTTTTAAATTAGCAACAATGTCAGCAGGTGTAATTGTCTGTTCAGTCATTATTGTACTTTTGGTATTTTCGTTAACAACTAAATTACTTAAACTATCAACTAAATTATTTGTATTAGTATTTGAAAAATTTGTGTTTAAATCGATATTTAATTCGTTAGGTAAATCAATTTTTAATTCAATAGTACTTAAACTAATAGGTCTAGAAGGTTGATCCTGCTCTGTATTCTGCAGTGAATCAGAATCAATACTAGCTAGACTGTTTTCACCGTAAGCCGCGGTGTTTTGAGAAGTGTCCCGATTATAAGGAGTTGAACGAAAGGATAGCAGTTTACTTTTGATAGGATTTGGCATTAAAATGAATGAGCGAAAATTGCATAAAATTGACTTACATGAACCATAAGTTGAGCATTTCCAGTGATTAACCGTCACAGGTACTCAGCAAGATCCAGGAAGTTGTAGATTCGCTTTGATCCAAACGTTTGAAAACGACCAGAAATCTGTGATCCAGTTGAGCGTGTCCGCGGGGAAAGCCTCTTTGCCTTGGTATACCGCCAAAGTTGAAGAAACCACTTGATAAACCGTCAATTGGTGTAATTCACGACTTTGACCACTCGCGAAAATTGCTCAAAAAATTTCGTACCGACTGCGCCAGTTAAATAACACGTTTCGCGTTATTTATTAAAAAAAAATTATTTTCTTTTTGTTACAATAATGATACTACAATAATATGCTTTTCGAACAACTCGGAGATAGTTCTTGTATCAAATCGAGACTAAATCTAAATCTTTAGTTGTGGTGACAACTATTTATATGTTTTTTGAGAAGCTATCTTTTAAATTTGACTATTTCAGAGTTGTTGTTACAATTTAGAATAAAAAATAGAGATACATATTAAAATTGATAATAATAATTAGAACAATAAGTATTATAAGCTGTGATTTGCTTAATAAGTCTTTTCACACGCTCAGTGTGTTTGTATATCGTCAACAATATTATAAGGAAATGAACTTGATACTGTGTTTAAAAAATTGCATTATAAGCTTTTTCGCACGTTACAATATTAGATAGCGTTTATATGTTAAATACTATAGTAGTAATACATAACTATATATATATATATATATATATATATATATATATATATATATATATATATATATATATATATATATATATATATATATATATATATATATGTTAGCTCGAAAATATATTTAAGCAACGTTTTATAAGCCAATTTGTGATAACTAATAAATAAGACACGAAATATTAATTTACTCAGACGCATGTACACGCAATTAAAATGTAGTTGTAAAATGAAACAAATTCAGCGGCAAAGCACACCGCTCTGTGTGATGGCTATTATACGTTGATACTACTTGTAGTATGGGAGCTACGGGACCTTTTCCATTAGTAATTATATACATATAATTTTGATAATAGTTTATATATTGCTTAATGATAAATCGAGCGTCAGACCGCGCGACCTCGGTAAGTAAAGTTGTAGGAGGCTGACGAAGTTGTCGAAAAAAATTTTCAAAATAGTAGCAGTATAGACGCTACAAATTATTACATTATTTATTCATGGTGTGAATTTAAGAAAAATAATCGTCCGACGTCGATATGCCGGTAAGATTGTCGTCAGTTATGTATGAGTAGTCGTTGTATTATACAAGTTAATGTTAAAATCATGTATATTAGGAATTAAATTTAATCTACGGTAGTCACCACAAGCGCGATAAGTACCGTCAGATTTTTTAACCGTTAACAAGGGTGAAGCCCATTCAGAAGAAGAAGGTCTACAAATTCCTAAATCCATTAATTCTTTAAAGTGTGCTTTTGCAGCATCCAGCTCCTGCAGATTAAGCCGGCGAAAGCGACAATGTAATGGATGAGCTTTTGTAATAATTCTATGAACTGTATTATGTTTAGTTTCACCCGTAAAATTATCTAAACGGGTTAATTTAGGAAATTCTTTTAATATTTCAAGAAATTCATTATTAATTTTGATATTATTAATTTTGACATAATTGTCGGTTTCGCCAACATGATTCACATTAGCCTGTATCAATTTATTACCTTTAAAATCAATCCCTAAATTAAAATTTTTTAAAAAATCAATTCCTATAATTGCTTGTGAAACATCAGCAATTATAAAATTCCATTCAAAATCCCTATTAAATATTCGAATATTTAATTTAATCTTTCCAAAAGTTTGAATTTTTGAATTACTAGCAGCCCATAAATCAAAATTTTTATCAATTTTCCTATTCTTAAATTTATAGGCTGGTACCAACGATAAACAAGCTCCTGTGTCTATCAAAAATTTGATATCATGATATTTATCATAAAAATAAATTAAATTTTGATTATTTCTAGTAAAATTATTATGGAAAATTTTATTTGTGATTGATATTGATTGGATTTTTACTTGCTTATGACTATTACCCAATCTTCTAATAATCATTTTACATTTTTTGATTTTTCAGTCAGTGCTTGCCAGCAGCATGTCTTAATGCACCTTCTTGCGTGCATTCCATACTTTAAATGGTATTAACAAATCCTCTGATGATATTTTGAATTGAAAAAATTCTTTGATTTTTCATAATTCCCTTTCTTATTTTTGTTACTATGGAAATTATGACTTTTATTGGATTTTCCAAAATTTTCTTTAATGACAGTAATTTTTTGTAAAATTTGATCAAATTTCTGATCTTTATTTGTAATTTCATTTATCTGATCTTTTTTTAAGGAATCCAATACATCATCAGCTGTTCTACCCAAATCATCAATAGATAGTTTATCTAATGCACACAAAAAAAGCAAAACATTTGTCGGTAAATTATTTAAAAATATTTGCTTGAGAAAAGCATCTTTCAAGTTCAAGTCATTCGCCAGAAACTTTATTTTATTCATCATTTCTGATGGTCGTAAATTTTCAAAATTTTCTTTCTTGAATAAAGAATTAAATTTTTGACTATCAGTTAATACAAATAACCTGAACAGTTCATGCTTTAATTTTTCATATTTGTTTTCATCACCATTTAAAGTAATTATATGTTTTACTTTTTGTGACGTCTCATTGTCCAAAGCAAGCGTAATAAGAATATATTTATTTTCATCATTCGAAATATTTTTTATTTTAAATAACATTTTGCACTTCAACAACCACAACTCGACATCATTTCTCACAGCCTCACCACAACGGAAATGCTGATACAGCTTTAAAAACAAATAAAAGCAAGAAAATTGTAATAAACTTGTTCACTATTATATCTGATACTTACGATTAAATTTCTTTTATGTAGTTACTTCAATTATTGTAAAATTAGTTAATTTTAAAAGTATTAATAAAGTTATTTGTTATAAATCAACTTCGTGATTTCTTAAATCGTTACGTTACTGATTTATTTCAGAGAATTAAGTAAGAACATTACATTAAAGTATAAGTTACTTGTGAAGTGCTACATCGTGTCGTGAGTCCCAAGCAGTTATACTAGTAGCCTAGTACTATCGGGAATATACTAGTAGTCTAGTTAATATCGGGAATAGTGCAACAACAAGGACCATTGGACATCCGGAGACATATACTAGTAGCCTAGTTACCGAATCAACATAGGACCGCATACAAGTTTACGGAGTTGAACTCATCAACTGCCCTGGTGACAGCCTGCTCTACATTTGGAACCTGTTCATTCATCAGGAATCCAACAATATATATATATATATATATATATATATATATATATATATATATATATATATATATATATATATATATATATATATTGTATATATACATATACATATATATATATATATATATATATATATATATATATATATATATAACATGTTATATGTATATATAACATTTTTTTTCTTCAGAATTGTGTTCTAAGGGTCCGAAAACGGATAGCGTCCCTACTTTCACCTCTTATCGTTCTTATCGTATGTGTAATTTTTTCAGTTGAAAAATTCGACAAAAAAATTGTTATCGTTCATTCCATGGACAGTGCTTTATGTCTTTCATTATTGCATTTACGTAAATTTGAAGATTGATTTGCTTTGAATATAAGAATTATTTAATTTTTTGACTTTGACTCATGCTCAATTGTATTTGGAACGGGGTATACCTAAACTTTTATTAGTAGAATGGTAACGAAAGTTATAATAAACGTAAAAATAATAAATGTGTGACCAGGGACGATGGAGGGCTCACTTGGGGAGTCCCAAAAGGATGAAAAATTATATTTTTGCAATTTCCGGCGAAAGTCGATGTCAAAGAAAAAATTATCCTTAACAAACGTTGCAGATCATGCAAAAATCTACAACTTTTGTAGAGGTCACTTTTTAATAACAACCTCAAAATTTCGAAGAAAAATGCGAATTTTCTTGTTTTTTCTCTATTTCGTTTTATACTTCTCATTTCCACAAAAATAATTTAGTTTTGACGAAACTTGGTGAAACTATACCTTTTTGGGTCTTAAATAACCTCAAATTTTTTCGGGTGTAAAAATTAAGAAGTTTCCGAGATATTCATTTTTTCCGGTCCAGGGCACTTTTTTTTCAAGAAAAGATTCAACTGAAAAAAAATCATCGGACAGAGTTCTGCCGGTGCTCATCGATTAAAAAAAAAACCAGCCACTAGAACGCTGGTGGTCACTTTTTCAATTTCTAACCATTAGTCCAATGCAATTAGATTTATACCTCGGAATACAGTTATAATGAATGGATTTGAATGAGTTTGGATTTTTTGAATTTCTTATACTCAAAAGTAAAAAGTTTACCTCTTTAAAACTTCCGCTTTTTTTTTCCTTTTTTTTTTTTTTTTTAAGGGTAGTTTAATGAAAATGACGTTACTTTTAGTATAACATATTCTTTCTGCAGCTATATTTTTCTTTTCTTTTGAAAATTATTTAAATTCTATATAAAGTATACAAAGGGATAGCAAACGTCTTTGAAAGGTAGGTATTGCATGTACAGTAAGACGCCGATAATCCGGCTTAAATGGGCGGCCGGTAGGCCGGATTTATGAAAAAGCTGGATCATCGAGAGACCGTTTAAAATGTAATGAATTCGAGACCCCTTATAGCTACTCTAAGAAGTTAACAGCAAGCACTGCTGTTCTATGTACTAGGTTTATAGGCAGTTCTGCGTATCGCATGATTAATTACTCCACAATACAATTCTGTTTTGTACTGTACTAATTGACTGCAAATATAGAATGTAAATATGTCTAAAACTGTATCTACTATTTGTTAAATCGGGCAAGATTACTGAAGGGTCCGGATTTTCGAAGGCTGAATTATCGAGGTACTACTGTATAAGAAGAATGGGAATATAGTTTCTTAAAGTTTCTTAAAGAAAAGTTTCTTGTAAACAGAAATAACAAAACGAGATTCATCGAAATGCTGAGGAAGAAATTAGCTGATAATAATATTTTCTCGTGTCAAGCAGAAGGTGATGCAGATACATTAATTATACAAACGGCAATTAATATTGATTCAGAAAATATTGTTGTTGTTGCTGAAGATATTGATGTGTTGGTTTTATTGACAGCTTTAACACCTACCCATAGAGAAATATATTTTCTGAAACCAGCAAAAGGAAAAGTACCCGCAAAAATTTACTCCAATAAAAGTATTGAACAGGCATTACCAATGTGTAAAAAACATATTCTATTTTTACATGCTTTAACTGGATGTGATACAACATCAGCTTTTTACAAAAAGGGTAAAATAAAATTCGCTAAATTATTTGAAAGTCGCACAGATTTACAAGATGCTGCCAATATCTTCACTAATGGAAATGCTGTCGTCTCCGATATTTTGCAATCGGGTATTTTATGCATTTTAGCATTATATGGTGCTCCTAAAAATGAATGTAACATAAATAATTATCGATACCGATCCTTTCTTAAAGCTACTAGTAAAAATACTTGTGTCAATTTGGCTTCATTGATACCTACCCACGATGCTAGCTTAGAACATATAAAAAGAATATATTTGCAAGTACAGTTGTGGATGGGACACGAAAAGTTGCCAGAAGAATGGGGATGGCAAAAAAAAGATAATTTTTTAGTACCAGTCACTATGAACCAACCACCGGCATCTGAAAATTTATTAAAAATGGTTTTTTGCTCTTGTAAAACTGGTTGTAGCTCTGCTTGTGGATGTAGAAAGAGTGGCTTACATTGTTCAGTAGCGTGTTTACAATGTAAAGGAGTTAGCTGCTTGAATGCCCCACCAATAATATTAATGGATGACATCGAAAGTGGCAACGTCGAAGAAAATTAGTTTAAACTAACTGTACCCGCGACGTCGTTCGCGCGACACATTGTTATCAACTCAGTATATAAATGTAATAATTATACAGAACTTGCATAGAACAATAATTTTTGCGTAATGCATGCACATGCTCAAAATGGTTTTTTTTTATTTTTCCGTGGGAATGAGACATTATCCCGGACTAAAAAGTATCTTAGATGTTGACCTAGGTAATAAGTTATCACCACACCAAATTTCATAAAAATCCATTCAATACTTTTTGCGTAGGTAATGTGTGCAGATGCTCAAAATGGTTTTTCTATTTTCCCGTGGGAATAAGATATTTTCCCGAAGTAAGAAGTATCTTAAATGTTGACCCAAGTAATAAGTTATCACCAAGCCAAATTTCATCAAAATCCGTTCAGTAATTTTCCGTAGTGTGTGCACATGTTGAAAATGATTTTCCTATTTTCCCGTGGGAATAAGACATTTTCCCGGAGTAAAAAGTATCTTAGATGTTGACCCAGGTAATAAGTTATCATCATACCAAATTTCATCAAAATCCGTTCAGTAATTTCTGCGTGATGCGTGAACAGACAGACTGACCGACAGACAAACAGACAGACAGAAAGACAGACAGACAGACAGACAGACAGACAGACAAAAATTTTAAAAATCGATGTTTTGATATCTACATCGATTACTATTTACAGTACCAGTACAATTTTCAAAAAATATTCCATATTCAGAAACGGTCTCGTTACAGTTTTATTATACGAGTATGTATAGATAACTGCCCTTTTAACGAAATATAACAATCATTATTTTCGTAAAAAAAATATTCAAAAAATTTCGATAATTGCAGTAGATAGGCTGTAACAGCACGAGCACACCTAGTGTCTCAAAAGTTTGGGTACATCCTGACGCAACATTGTACCCACTACATCCTGACGCAAGATGTACCCAAACGTTTGAGACACTCTGTACCTCGTGTATGGATTGACCTTTGACCCGGCACGTACCGAGTACATGTATCAAAATTTGTTGCTGACATTTGACCCCCACACTCGCTCATACTGTTGGCCTTGAAAGTGATGAGTCATCATCATCACTTCGACAAAATAAATTCAAGTTAACCCATTATGCATCATCACAATTTATTCAACACGATTTTGATTTGTGTTAACCCATTACTCACCAGCACTAACATAGTTTTTGAATGCAAACCTAACGCATGTGCAGACTGAATTTTAGTACACGACGCATGCGCAGACTGAATTTTAGAACCCGACGCATGTGCAGACTGAATTTTAGGCTACAATTTGATAGCTGGGGTACACTACCGCGTCAAAAATGTGGGGATACCCTAACTCGGGGGTGGCCCCAAACTTTTGACACCGTACTGTACTTAAATTTTTGGTACACTGCCATGTCAAAAGTGCGGACCCCCTAACTAAAAAAGGTATCCGATCACTTTTTGAAGCGCACTGTACTTATTTTTTGTGTGTACATGCAAGCCTTAGCCTTTAATCTCACTTAACTGAGTCATCTTAAACGAAAGGTACACTATCACGTCAAAAATGTGGGATTACCCTAACCCAAGGGGTGGCCTCAAACTTTTGACACCGTATTGTACTTCAATTTTTGGTACACTGCGGTGTCAAAAGTGCGGGCCCCCCTGACCAAAAAGGTGTCCGATCACTTTTTGAAGCGTAATGTACGTGCAAACCTTGACCCTAACACGCGCTTGCCTTAATTGCGTCATTTTAAACGAAAATCGGGAGGCCGCTAAATTTTTCTGGGGGCACTGTACCAACCGCTACCGCAAAACTAACTTCATACTCCAGAGTCCAGATTTCTTACCGCTACTGTACTTCCGAAAATTGGATTTCGATTGTACCTCAGGGATATGTGGTCAGCACTTTATAAGTTGTTTATTTAGTAAAAAAACTCGTGACTTTTTATATGGTTTGAGTTTGTTTATTTAAGATTTTTTAGCTGACTATTTGTAATTTCATGATATGTTTGCATCATAGTCGGAGGGGAATTTTATTTAAAAACATGTCACAACTTGCTGAATTCAAATAAATTTATTTACATTAATGTCCTCATAAATTATTAATATAGCTATGGGTTTATTTAAGATTTTGCTGACTCATACTCAGATATTTTTTTAATTTATTTATATCAGACATGTTTTAATTTTAAAAATGTTTATTTAAGATTTTGACAACTCAGCAGTTTCCTTTGTTGGATCTCAAATACGAAATAGTTTTCTCGGAATTTTTAATTTATGGCCTGATAATAATCGGGGGTTTTTTCAATTTGTTTATTTATATATATAGACCGGATGAAATAATTTTTCACAGGACCGGCTTAACGATTTCAGTGTAATACTGTTAGACTGTTTGTATTTATGTATGAGTCTGCTGCAACAGAAATAACAGAATCCTGAAAATTTATTGAAATTCAACATAGAGAAGCAAAAACTTTTTAGAAAAATTTTATTATGTGAGATTTATATCAAAAATAAAAAGGGGCCCCAAATTTTATTGAATTAAAGTTTTGCAATATTTATTTGTCTAACTAGCTCGCAGTTACATATAAAACAAAATTTATTACTTCCGTCCCCACCGACAGCTTTCTTTGAGTATCAATTGACAAACAAACTCCTTATCTCTTTTTAACTTTTTAAAATTTAATATATGTACCTTGTTTACAATTTTTTAAAATTTTTAGTTTTCTACATAGGTACATACACATGCAATGTAAATCAAGCAATATTTAATCTAGTTGTCCATTTATTTCATTCAAACACATAAACAAAACATCATTTTGATGATATCGTACGTGTCGTACGTATAAATATGTACGTATGCATTATTTGTATTTAACCACAGATACTATTGATATTAGAATATTTGTATGGACCATACAATAGAAGTTTTCTAGATATTATTTTTTTGAAGCAAAATCGTCATATTGATTAACACCTTTTTATAATCTACAAACACAGAATACCTACAAACTATCGATGGTAATGAATATTTTTTAATTTTTATGTGATTTTTGTTGTAATTGGAGAGTATTTATTAATAAATGTTCTAAAAATATTTATACTAACAAATATAACATCAGTTAATCTAGAAAAATTTTAAATCCCCTCTTGTTTAACCATCCATATTCGTCAACACTTTTAGTCACTTTTCATTTTCATATAGATTGTGTATATAAGTGTATTCCCACTATTTATTCAATGCTCAAAAGTATATACAAAAAAAATATTAGCAAAAATGAAATAAATACCTACATAATATTTTATTAGATAACACATTATTAACGTTACATTTTTTTTTCTTAATATGTATACTTTTATTTGTGTATAGTTTGTTGGCAAGATATACTAGTTTTGTATGA
Organism: Brachynemurus nebulosus; assembly: GCA_035578155.1. NCBI lineage: Eukaryota > Metazoa > Arthropoda > Insecta > Neuroptera > Myrmeleontidae > Brachynemurus > Brachynemurus nebulosus. Next base: position 66,081,583 of record JAPWDM010000001.1, on the reverse strand, counting down.
ACATTTTTTAAGGAAAAATTAGTAATATTTTCTAAAACATATTATGTTAATTCGATTTAAGTTAATCAGTTTATGTATGTATGTATGTAAAGGAACATTATTTGCTCTAGCAGTCTCATACATAAATACAAACAGTCTAACAGTATTACACTGAAATCGTTAAGCCGGTCCTGTGAAAAATTATTTTATCCGGACTATATTTATATAAGTTTTAATTTTAAAAAATGTTTATTTAAGATTAGTCAGCGATTTTTTAATTAGGTTTTAAATGCGAAATAAATTTCTCGGAATTTGACATTTGACCTTCGGTTATTTGCGTTGTAAAAATTCTGAGTCAGCATTTTTTGTGATTTCCCTCCAGAATTTTTCGAGCAGTCAAAATCGTATAAATTGAGGTTCGCGTGCCCCCTCAAACCACTTCTTCAGCAATCTTCAAGCAGTTAATATTGTTATTGTTGCAAGAATTTGTATCGAGATTAAAACACAACAATGGCTTCATTAAACGACGTAACAACCAGAATGGTGGAAAATGTACGAAACGCGCTATCATTATTGGAAATGGATACTCGGGATGCAGATGAATTGGAAAATGAATAAAACATACAAGTACAAACGTGAGACTAATAAATAAGGCAATTCGTGGAGCGGAAAACTTGGGACAACGCAAACATTTTGAATCATGTGCGGGAAAAATGAAAGGATTTCGAATCAGAATGAAGGCGCTACGAAAACATGGTAAGTTTTTTTCAAATATAATTTATTTTTTAATGATTTTTTTAAAATTTTGATATATCAACACGGTAAGTTTTTTAAATAAAATTTTTTTTTAATGATTTTTTATAAATTTGATAAATATTTTTAATATGTTGATTGTTTTAGGTGCTGGTATGAATCGAAACCAACGGAAACAGTCGGACCGAATCCAGTGGGCGGACGTTGAATCAGCATTTGCGAGCCGGATACGAACGGGAGTGGTTACCAACATAACGCACATAGAACCAAAGGATTTTTTAGAAGACGCCAGGTCAATGTTTACCCGACGAATAAAAAATATACTGAAACAATACCTAACGATAAAAGTCAACACAACGTTTTGCGGGTTATTTGTGAAAACTGATGGTGATGAGGACAAATACGATATGAAACACTTCAATACGCCGAATATCATAATAGATCGTGGAACAAACCTAAAACAATGCTTCGTGGAACACGTACAGGAACCAATTCCAAGAAAATTGAGCGAATTTGCCGAGTCGGAAAGCGGGTGCGCATTGTCCTCCCCAATTAACTTAGCCGTGAACATCAACAAGTATACACCTTTTCGTGGATCAAGCTACATCGAATTGCCTCAATAAATAAAACGAAAACAAGCATGTATCAACATCCAAAACTTCAACGATGACGCCTGTTTCGCGTGGGCAGTGGTATCTGCACTTTATCCAGCAAAGCGAGGGTGTGTTAACAGAACATCAGCGTACCCACACTACTCAACGGTGCTAAATTTAGACGGGATACAATTTCCAATGACGATCCAACAAGTGAGCAAATTCGAGAAACAAAACCCAGCTATATCAGTCCACGTGTTTATGCTAAAGAAACAAAATGGACATTTTGAAATCGTACCTGCTGCGCTAACGAGAGAGAAGAAAGAACATCACATAAATGTACTAATGATCCAGAACGAGTATTACGAAGTTGAGGACAACGAACAGGACAATGATCAAGATTTACGCTACCATTTCTGTTGGATTAAGGACTTATCGCGACTCGTATCAAAACAACTATCAAAATGTGGGGGGAAAAATATATCTGCAATCGATGTCTGAATTACTTTCGTACGGAGGATAAACTGATCAAACATACAGAAGACTGTGTGAATATGAACAACTGTCGGGTGATAATGCCAGAAGGGAAAAGCAAATACATATCGTTCAAGAATTATAGCAACAAGAAACGTGTTCCATTTATAATTTACGCCGACGTGGAATCATTCCTAAAACCTACATTGCATTCACTAAACATGTTACGGGCAGCGAAATTACATTTAGATTCATCGACTCTTTTAGATTTATGGCATCAAGTCTGGATAAATTATCTTCATATCTCAACGAATTCAATATAGTAAAATCGCAATTTCCGAATACCGACTACAAATTACTTACGCGCAAAGGTGTTTTTCCGTACGATTATATATCAGGCTGGGATAAATTAGAGGAAACATGTTTACCATCACGGGAGAAATTCTACAATCGGCTCAACGACAACGATATCACCATGGATGACTATACACACGCACAAAAAGTTTGGGATACATTCAACATACAGACGCTTGGAGAATACTCAGATTTATATATATGAAAACGGACATAGTACTACTCGCGGATGTTTTCGAGAATTTTCGGGATACGGATTAGACACACACGGATTAGATCCTGCTCATTATTACACGACGCCGGGACTTACGTGGGATGCAGCCTTAAAATATACAAAAGTGGAGTTAGAACTGATATCTGATGTGGACCAATTATTATTCATTGAACGTGGTATTCGAGGTGGACTAAGCCAGTGTAGTAACCGATACGCGACAGCAAACAATAAATATATGAACACCTACGACGAGGAATCAAAATACCTGATGTACTATGATGTGAACAACTTATATGGATGGGCAATGTCACAGTACTTACCAAGGGGAAATTTCAAATGGATGGATAATGCTGAGATAGATGTTCGAGAAATAAGCGACGAGTCACCAACAGGATACATACTTGAAGTGGATTTGGAATACCCGAGAGAACTGCACGATAAACACAACGACTTACCATTATGTCCAGAGAGAATGTGTGCACCCGGTACTAAACAGGAAATGTTACTGACAACGCTATACAACAAACAGAAATACGTGATACACTATCGGAACCTGAAACAATGTCTACAACACGGGATGAAATTAAAGAAAATACATAGAGTGCTACAGTTTAATCAATCACCATGGCTTAAATCCTACATCGACTTGAATACAGCTCTAAGACAAATGGCGGGAAACGAATTCGAGAAAAATCTCAACAACGCAGTCTTCGGGAAAACGATGGAAAATGTATGGAAACACTCGATTGTGAAATTGTTAACGAAATGGTATGGACGATATGGTGCGGAAGTTATGATAGCGAAACCGAATTTCCACAGCCGCACCATATTTGATGAGAATCTCATCGCGGTCGAACTACGGAAAATGGAAGTGTTTATGAACAAACGAATATACGTCGGGCAAGCAATTCTGGATATTTCGAAAACATGTGTCTACGATTTTCATTACAACTACATACAGCCAACGTTCGGGAACAACAGCAAATTACTCTACACGGATACCGATTCATTGATTTACGAGATAAAATGCCTAGATATTTACGAAATAATGAAACGAGATATTCAATACTTTGATACGTCAGATTACAGTGCGAATAATCAATATAACATGCCAAGAGTCAATAAGAAAATACCCGGGTTAATGAAGGATGAGCTAAATGGACGAATATTTACAAAATTTGTGGGTTTAAGGTCAAAAATGTACAGTTGTCAAGTGGACGGCGAGGATCACACGAAGAAAGCGAAAGGTGTAAAGAACTCTGTGGTTAAGAAAACGATAACTTTTAACGATTACGTGGTCTGTCTAAAACACAATACAATCATAAACCGACAACAAAACCTGATACAATCGAAAATACCCCTGTCGCAGCATCCTGCATAACATAGCGAATTTCCATTTACAAAAGTACGTTTTTCTCGGAAACTAGTTGATATAGAGTAATAATTGTAAATAAAAAAAACCTTCTTTATGTGATTTTTCCGCCTCATTCCGACAAATTTTTTTCACGAAAAATGTCCAAAAAACCGTAAACGTTTTCACGAAATTTCTTAAAAATAAGATGTTTCGTTCTTGAGTTATCGTGCGGACACTTAGTAAACATATATATAAATGTATCCGCACGATAACTCAAGAACGAAAGATCTTATTTTAAAGAAATTTCGTGAAAACGTTTACGGTTTTTTGGACATTTTTCGTGAAAAAAATTTGGCGGAATGAGGCGGGAAAATCACATAAAGAAGGTTTTTTTTATTTACAATTACTCTATATCAACTAGTTTCCGAGAAAAACGTACTTTTGTAAATGCAAATTCGCTATGTTATGCAGGATGCTGCGACAGGGGTATTTTATATTATGATGACTATGAAAAAAATAATCCGTTGGGCAGCCATCGTGGAATATCAAAATGTGGTGCGGTTTATGTATCAATACCATGCTTGCCACCAAGTTTTCAATCCAAGTGTGAAAATATTTTTCTATTTATAGTATTTAACACATTGGATCGAAAATATATAAAAAATAATATCATCTTTTCTAAAGTTAAACAAGAATTGGAATTGTTAGAACACACTGGTATTACTATCGATCTTCCGAACGGACATAAAAAATTATATTTTCGTTTATCATTAGTAATTGGAGATATTCTGGGGGTACATTATTTACTTGGGTTTACAGAAAGTGTTAATCAAAAACAATTTTGTCGGTTTTGTTTAACAAATTGATTTGAAATTAATAGTGTTTTAAAGGAAGATCAGTGTATCATACGATCTGAATATAGTTATGAAGTAGATTTATTGAAAAATAATGCAAAGGAAACTGGCATTGTTGAACGATGTGTGTTGGAAGGCATAGGTGGTTTTCATCCACTAAAGAATTTCACTGTTGATATTATTCACGACGTATTCGAAGGTATTTGCAGATATGATATAGCTCTTATTCTATCTTATTTCATAAATGCAAAATTTTTTACTCCCGAACAACTTAATACTTTAATAAAAGGTTTTGATTATGGACCCATTAAAAATAAACCTTCAGAAATTCTTGAATCTCATATAAAGAACAAACAAATAATTATGTATGCATCAGAAATGATAACATTGTCATTGCATTTGCCTTTAATAATATCTCATTTAATCCCTGATTCTAATGAAGTCTGGCAGTTAGTCTTATCAATGCAAAAAATTATAAATATACTAATGAGCTATGAAGTTGACGAGAACGCTTATCTTGTCTTGGGTGTTGTAATAACTGAATATTTAGAAATATTGACAACATGCTTTCCCGATTCGTTCAAACCAAAACATCATTTTATGGTTCATTATTCAAGAGTAATGCATCTTTGCGGTCCATTATCGAAAATTTCAACGATGCGATTTGAAGCCAAACATAGGCAGTGTAAAGTTACTGGTGTTGTAATAACTGAATATTTAGAAATATTGACAACATGCTTTCCCGATTCGTTCAAACCAAAACATCATTTTATGGTTCATTATTCAAGAGTAATGCATCTTTGCGGTCCATTATCGAAAATTTCAACGATGCGATTTGAAGCCAAACATAGGCAGTGTAAAGTTACTTCTCATGCTGCTGTGAACCGTGTTAACGTTTGCAAAACTATCGCCATAAAGCATCAACTTTGCCAAAACTACCGTTTTTTGATAAATAAAGTACCGGAGGGTCTATCTTATGAATTTAAAACAATAAAAAATATAAAATTAATACATTGAAACGGATATTCTGAGTACGCACAACTTCTGCCAGCGTCTGTTAGTAATTTAATTTATATCAATTGCATAAAAAAAATTAATTTTTATAGCAATGTTATAGAAATTGGAAACATTATTATGGTACCACATAAAGATGCTCCTATTTTTTACAAAGTAGATAATATTATCGTTTGTAGCAAAATTAAAATGTCTTATTGTTAAAAAAATAATAAGTACATTCCTCTACGAGAAAACTGAATGTTTATCGATTGTACAACGATCAGTATACATGGGATGTACTAAATTTGGATGAGTTATTTAGCTTTAAGATTACGAATCTTGTAAGACCATCTAATCGTGCGAAATTTATTCTTAAAAATTGGTTTTAATTTAAATAAAGATATATTTAATAATCCATAAAAGTGTTTTATCATATCAAAATTCAACCGCGATTCCTTAATTTCCCTAAATCAAAAAAACATTTATAATTTTTTACGTTACAGCCTTTTTTTGAATCAAAAATAAATAATAAGCTGTAGAGAAATTAATACATTGATATATAAATATGATCGTAAAATATATTTTACTTTGGTCGTCGATCGCGCACGCATTATAAGAGAGCATGGTAATTTTTCTAAAATTTTCTCTACAAAAATTACATGATTTTTCTCTCCGTGTATAATGACAAAACGTCCAACTGGTACACTACTTTGACAGCTAATACACCTTATATGTATTTGTTGACGTGCTTCGACGTGGTGGGTGACTTACAAGTAAACGTCCCGAGGCCGGACCTATCGATTTTGATGAAACTTGATATGTTGTAGAACACTAAAAAATAAGCGACACGTATTTTTCTTTATCGGCGGAAAAACGGTTTGAAGGGGTGAAATCGCCCTCCAAAAATTGGGGTAAAAATTTAATTTTTTAAATATTTCGAAAACGGTAAGAGATAGAGCAAAAGTTTAAATTGGCGATATTGCTCTTTTTTGAGTCAAATTGTCTCAACAGGGGTGGCTGGGGGTTAAAATTTAGGGGTTAATTTGGCAAAAAGGGGGTGAAAATTAAACAATATAAAAATTTTGTTTACAGATTTGAAATCTACGTCAAAAAATCTAATTGACCTGTTTTTGCTTAATGTCCTAATATTAAGTCTAGGGGTAGTTAACTAGGGGGTGACTGTGTCGAATAGTCGTACAACTTGGGTATTTTAAGAAGTTTTTCTTCATGGAAAATAGTTTAAGACATTTAGAATAACGTAGAAATGAAATTTTCGATTTCAAAATTCAGTTTGAGCAACATTGGAGAGGGGGTGAGTCATCCTCTTAAATTACATATTGGTTAACATACACTCATTTTTAATATTAACACACTGACAGTGGGTAATAATGTCACAGTAAGTGGTTCTGAAGTTGGATTATCGTATGTAAGGTTTTTGTTAGGTTTCCATTCATTTTCAAAATATCGTTATTTTCGGTATCGATAGCTTTCGATAACGAAAACTATAACATCCATTTAAAAACAAACCTTATGAAAACCTTACATACGACAGTCCAACTTCAGAACCAGTTATTGTGACATTATTACCCACTATCAGTGTATTAATATTAAATACCCCTGTCGCAGCATCCTGCATAACATAGCGAATTTCCGTTTATAAAATTTAGTTTTTCTCGGAAACTAGTTGACATAGAATAATAGTTTAAAGACCTTTTTTATGTAATTTTTTCTCCTCTTTTAAATGATGTAAGAAAATTTGGCAAAAATTTTTGAATAAGTGGAAATTTTGGCAAAAAACTAATTTTTTGCAAGAACAAAAACCATGTTCCTGGCACCCGACGTGTCTGGCTGAAGAACTCATCCGAGATTTTTGGACTTCCAACGTTGTTACCAAATTTCGTAAACCTAGGACATTTCGTTCGAGAGTTATCGTGCTAATACATATATACATACATATATATATATATATATATATATATATATATATATATATATATATATATATATATATATATATATATATATATATATATATATATATATAAATTTTAGTGAATATTATTTTCGGTTTCTAGGGACCTCAAAACAAATTTCTGCCATAGTCCCGGGCTCAAGTCGCGTCATGGCACCTACTGTAATAGCTGAATTTCCAGAATTCTTTCTGGAAATTCGCTAAAACATAACGTGTGTAGTGTAACTCAGAACAAGGTGGCGCTCAGCCCGTATGATACGAAACGATATATTGTGGAGGGGGGAAACGGATACTTTAGCATGGGGACATTACTCGTTAAATTAGTACTCAAGTGGAAATGACATCGTCATCGTCGGCTTACTGGAAACGGCTACAAATATTTTCAAGTGAACTGGATAAACTACGTAAACGGATTGATACCTACGAAAAAACAATTGATGCTATTGTAAAAATGCAAAATTTGAAATTGTCTGAACCGGAATCAATGGACTGGGATAAAATGGATGTTTCAATTGGTGAATTTTTCGAACGTGAACCAATGCTACTGAACGAACTGACTTTCGAAACATTTCTTCAAATCTACAAGTGGATCAGTTTGAATGTGCTGAAAAGTTATGGTGCGAAAATCATATAACGCGCCTGGATTTGGTTACCATCCGATTATCGAGCCATGTTTCAAGAATGTGAACCATGTTTTGAACATTATAATCGATCATGGCAACAAGATCATATTGATGGACCACCTGGTTTGAAAATTCGCTGTGAAATGTGCAAGAATGGCGTGAAAATGGAGGAAAACTTTCAACCGCCCGTTGGTGAACCATTGACATTTGCAACACGGGTTTCACACGTTGAAGACATATTTCTGACTCATCCTTATTTGTATACAAAAGTCAGAAATTTCGATATGTTATTATACTTAACAAAACAACTATTGAAATATGATATTTGGGTGCAACATCTGTATGCATATATGATACCTGAATATGCACAACGAATTTGTCAAGTATGGGATCAGTTACCTGAAAATATGAAACAGTTACGTTCGGATGTTATTGAATATATAAACAAATCATACAATTTTTAATATTTATTTATTGTAAAAAATATTTCATATACATTTATTGTAAAAAATATTTCATATACAAAACATTTATTGTAAAAAATATTACATATACATTTATTGTGAAAATATTTTGCATTCATACTTATATTTTAAAAATAAAGAACAATAAGTATTTACGTATATGTGTTATTTATTTGAAAAAAAAAAAGCCTTTTTATCTTACGGGGTTAAAACATATAAAAATAAAATATACACTTCAATGAGGGATAACTGCTGCTTCTTATACGGTTATGTTCTTCAAAATTCAGTAAATTCTTAGTGTGGATAATCAATTAATCATCATCATTACCATCATCATAATCGCTAGCATCTTCTTTATCAGTTTCATCCAGATAATCACCTAGTGGCTCAATAACATCAGCCTTTTGAAGTTCGCGAAGTATAGAGAATATTTCTCGACCAACAGTAGTTTCTTTTAGAGCATTTAACTCTTTGATTAAATCTTCTCGATCGTAAACGTTAAACAACAACATATTTTTATTTTCCTCTAAACTTTGAATAATATTGAGTATTTTTTTCACCAGTCTCTGAAGTCTCGTATAAACGTTGTAATTCATCTATTAGAGTATTAGGGTTATGCCAGTATTTTATTTTTTTCGATTGTATGTTAACATTTCTAGACTCTTAAGTTGCTTGCTTAAAATGCTTAGCTAAGGCCCCGTTTTCGACATTTTCATTTGAAGCTATATGACGTTTTAGGCTTATTGGTTTAACCGAATTAACAATTTTCGCTTCAGTTTCTGAATCAACGTTTCGAACCTCTTTTAACAATATAATATCTAAAGCAGTTCCTAAAAGTTCAGTTAGTTGTGAAGAGCAGGTTGTTTCATTGCAATTGTTATTAATTGCTGTTAAGTGATTTACTTGCTTACTTTCATTAGACCAACTATCTTTCTCGTTTTCAGATTGACGACGGTTTTCTCCTCTTTTCAGAGAGTTAAATTTGGTTTGAATCGCTTCAGTTGCAGCAGCTATCCTTTTTTGGTCAAACGGATTCAAGATTGCTTCAGAGTAATCAATATCATGCTGTAGTTGAGATGTATTTTTATCAATTTTTTTTGCTTTAACACTATAAGCCGGAGTGACTCATTTTGCTCCCGGAGTGACTCATTTTACCCCCAGAGTGACTCATTTTGCTCCCGGAGTGACTCATACACCTTATAATGGTTAAAGAGCTCATACACCTTATCATGGTTAAAGGGCTCACACACATTGTCATGGTTAAAGGGTATAAAATAGTTAAACTTACACAAAATATTGTCAATTTACCGGTGGTTGTCAAAGAGTTAACATCTATTTCGCTGAAAAAACAATTTCGTGGTAAAACAATTGCATTTCGAACCATGATAATTTACAATTTAGAGCAGTCCACCGCTAAACAACCTAGCAAAGGACTTTCGAAACCTAAAATCATTAAACGTAAAACTTTTAAGCGACAACACATTTCACCCGAAAATTTAGCATTCCTTAAATCACTAGGTCTTAAAGTGAAAAGAACATGGTACGCACCAATGTGCTAAATATTATTAACAGTTTGTAATTTGATGGTCAACTAGCAATAGCTATTAGTATCCATTTTCGGATACATCCCACAAATTAACTATCCTCACCAATTTTAATTATTTTATGTAAAGTTGTGGATTGTGTGAGTAAATTCAGTTCTACGGCGGCGATAAAAAATGGCGTTTCTTGATATACAAGGCTATCAAGGAGCTAACAACCAATTTTATTTTAAAGAAGTTGGTATCGTTGCGGAAGATTCGGATGAAATATTACATCTTATATTCGACGCACCGTTTGATTTCAACGAGTTGCCGAAAAAATATGAACGGGTTGCTGCACGTTGGCTTTGCCGAAATTGGCATGGGATACCTTGGTCATATGGATTTATTCCGTACAAAAAACTTCATACCATATTGAAACCTATATTAAAGAAGTTTGATGTCATATACGTCAATGGCAGTGAAAAGAAGAAATGGATTTCAAATTTGTTTGATGGTACCAAAATTTGTTCATTAGAAAATTCTATTCTTTTAAAAAATTTTTATATGGGAAAATAAGTAGATTTTATGTAATATATAGATTTAAGCAATTTAATTTCTGTATACATATTCTATAAATAAAATTAAAAAAAAAATTATGTGCGTTTTATTTAATTATTACCCTAAATTCCCCTATTTTTTACGGCAAGAAGTTACTTTCGTTAACCTATAAAAGTATTGACAAAAATCTTATGAAATTTATTATTCTAATCGAAATGCATATTTCATGATACCCCTGTATAAGAAAACATTCATTAAAAATACTAAATATACTCCCATTATATACATTATTTTAGATGTGAATTCTCTAATATAGATACTAATCTATAAAAATTTAGCAAAACTCAATGCTGTTATCATTTTTATATTAAGCAACGTGTTTATAGTAATTTAAAACCGACACGGACGAACACGGTAACTGACAGTAATGGTCTACCGGAGAAGAACGCACTCCATAGTTTCTGGGCGAATATATGGTCCAACACCATTGACCATAATGACAAAGCCAGCTGGATCGATATAGAGTGCAGGAATAACGAACATCTTCCGGAGATGCCCTATACGGACATTACTACAGAGGACGTCTCCAGAGCTTTACAGAGATCGCATAACTGGAAGGCACCTGGCATTGACAACATACAAAACTACTGGCTCAAACACTTTACATCAACACACAAGTATTTCGCTGAACACTTTACACTATTTATAAGAACACCAAACCTGACACCGAAGTTCCTAACGCAGGGTATCACATACATGAAATCTAAAAACAGTGATACAAAAAATCCTGCGAATTATAGGCCTATCACCTGCTTGCCTACAGTGTATAAGATTTTGACATCCTGTCTGGCAGAAAAGATCAATGAGCATTGTCAGATTAACACCATACTGACAGAAGAACAAAAGGGATGTCGAAAGAGGTCACAAGGCTGCAAAGAGCAGCTTCTGATTGACTCCGTAGTACTGGAACAAGCGAAAGGGAGAAAACGTAACCTGTACACAGCGTTTATTGATTATAAAAAGGCATTTGATTCGGTCCCGCACTCCTGGTTGCGGAGAGTATTGGAGCTGTACAAAATACACCCAAGTATCGTGAACTTCCTTGGAACGATCATGTCCGACTGGCGAACGACCTTACATTTGAGTATTGGTAATGAAAAAACAACAAGCGACCTTATTCAAGTAAGACGCGGCATATTCCAAGGCGACTCATTGAGTCCATTATGGTTTTGTCTCGCAATGAATCCACTTTCTCGCCTGTTAAATGAAACCAAATACGGTTACAATGTAGGTACGCAAACGAATTCGCGCCATACCATTTCACATCTAATGTACATGGATGATATTAAGATCTATGCAGCTACTAAACATCAGTTACAGCAGCTGCTGGGACTTTCTAACGAGGTTTCGCGAGACCTCTGTATGGAGTTCGGAATCGATAAATGTCGAACACAATGTCGTTCTGGAGGAAAACGAGATGCGGTCGCATTCGAACTCGAACCAGAGTCTGTTATGCAGCCCATGGACGAGGGAGAGTCGTACCGGTATCTCGGATTCAATCAGGACGAACGTATAGATCACAGCGCTGTAAAACGACACCTGATGCAGCACTATCTAACGCGTGTACGGAGATTACTAAGCATCCACCTTGATGGAAAAAAACCACAAAGCAATTAACACCTACGCAGTTCCAGTGCTAACATACTTATTTGGGGTAATCAAATGGACGCCTACGGACTTGACAAACATCGAGATCAAGACCCGCGTCCTTATGACCAAATACAGAATTCATCATCCCAAAGCAGCGATAGAACGATTGACGCTGCCAAGAGCCGAAGGGGGTCGAGGTCTTATAGACATAAGGAACACGCATAATAAACAGGTTCATAACTTGCGTGAATACTTTTACACCAAAACACACACATCACACTTACACAATGTAATAATCCAAGCCGACAAGGCATACACACCATTAAACCTCTCACACACAGAAATGCCAGATAGTTTTTGCCGTTTGGTCACGAAAGAGGACAAAATCCAGCAATGGATCCGCAAGCCTTTACATGGAAGACATCCACATAATCTTAATCAGAGTAACGTCGACAAAGCAGCGTCGCACGCCTGGTTGAGTCAAGGAAGTCTTTTCCCGGAGACTGAAGGATTCATGCTAGCTATACAAGATCAAGTAATTCATACAAAGAATTACTCAAAATACATACTTCGTGACTCGTCAATAACATCTGACTCATGCCGGAGATGCCATTCCAAACCTGAAACGATCCAACACATCACAGCTGCCTGTACTCAGTTCGCTCAGTCCGAATACAAACACCGTCACGACCAGGTTGGCAAAATCATATACCAGAAACTAGCGGTTAAGCACCACCTTATAACCGATAAAACACCTTACTACAAGCTCACACCAAAAGTAGTAGCGGAGAATGACTCCTGTAGACTTTACTGGGATCGGTCGATTATTACAGATAAGACCATAAATCATAATCGACCAGATATCACCTTCGTAATGAAAAACACTAAGACAACCTATCTGATCGATATTGCGGTTCCAAATACACACAACTTACAAAAAACACACGCAGTTAAATTGGATAAATACACTGACCTCGCAGCCGAAATAAAACAACAATGGCGAATGGAACATGTCCACATCGTTCCAATAGTGCTCAGTGCCACCGGGGTCATTCCACACACACTACATAATAGTTTGAGCCTCTTGGGTCTCCCAAAATACACATATGTCACTATGCAAAAGGCAGTGATCATAAACACGTGTCGTATAGTACGGAAGTTCCTCAGTAATACGAATCCGACTGCGATATGTGAAAGCACAAGACCTGCTTCTACTCCATCTGAGCCATCTACAGTGAGCGAACAATACACTGACACTCATCCTACTGACACACAGCACACATACATAAATACACAATACACTAACACTGAAAGACAAACACTTAACACACATACAGATCCAGATTCGTCTGATGGAGAGGGGGGATCGAACAACTGCCGCACTGTCACTGTTACCGCTCTGGTGCACAATCCTCCCCAATTCAATAACACATAGGGTCCGTCAACCTCTGTACCATCTAAACGCGCAGTTCCAGGAACACCCGATCTTAATGAGCAATTTGATGAACCAGAAAACATCTACACCAAGAAACGTAAAATAGAAAGACACATCCACACACATACACAAACACACACACAAACACAAACAGTCCTTTCCCTTCCCTCTGTCCCTACTCCTACCTACCATCTGAGGACACGAAAACGAACGAGGCTTTCACAGCCCTCTGTCATTGAGCCAACATCTACGCTCCCACAAAAGTCTCGCCGTACGACCCAGTGTACACCAAAATAGACGAATAACACCTCGTTTCAAGTAGCAATAACAACAATATAGGGAGTGATGTGACAAACCCGTCCGTGAATGTACTACGGTACTTTTACGGATTGGTTTGGCACATTACCCTTCCACAGAGCCTAATACCTTGCATAATGCCGGTATAGGTGAATGTTACCCAGTACCGTCCTACTGAGTAGTGAGCGCCAGGTTGGCGTAAAAGTCTATAATAATAGTTTTCCGCGCCATCCACCGGCAGCAGTACCTCAATTTTAAGTAAAAAAAAAAAAAAAATAATAATTTTATTTGTGGAGCTGAACTAACAGATACAAAACGTCAAGAAGAAAACAAGACCAAATAATACAAAAATTGTACATATAAATAAAATACATATTAACATAAACATAAATATAAATAATACATAAATATTAATATTGACATAATTGAATATTATGCAATATATATGCATATCTAATGTAATATGTAAACAGTATGATGTATCTATAAATACACATAATTACAAAAGTTATATAATTATATTAAAGAGAAAAATTCACTAACTGTACTAATTATGCAATACCCAATCATATTAACCTAAATTTAATGAATACAAACATTTTGATAATAAAAATAATTTTATTCCTTTTTTGAATTTATTTATATTTTCAATCTGAGTTATGTGCTTGGGCAATCTATTATAATAAATGCAGCCTTTGCAGATTGGGCTATTGGTATATCTAGTTGTATTGTATTTATCTACGTGTATATTTTGAGAGATTCTGGTATTATACGTATGTACATCATGGTCCATATTAAAATTTTTAATATTATTCTTAATGTACACCACAGCTCAAATAGATATATGTCATAATATGTTAAGATATTATTGGAACTGAAACAACTTTTACAGGACTCTTGGTGTTTTAAGTTATAAATTAGTCGAATTATTCTTTTTTGTTTACGGAATACACGTACAGCTTCTGAACTATGCCCCCATTGTTACGATTTTTTTATACTTTGTTGAGTAGCGCACTTTTATAACTCACCCGTATGGAAAATATAGGTTAAATGATCGAACAACCAATTTTGCAAATAAATTTATTGAACAAAATTTTACAATCTCATTTTATTAAAATACTGGATGCTTCCACTGGTTCCTGTTGTGGGCTTGTTTCAGTCATCTTTGAACCTAAAAAAAAAGGAAAATTAAGAACATTGTATTAATTTTTATTGTAAATTAAAATCACTGTTAATAAGAAAATATTAATACCAACACAATTGTAAATATATTAAAACAAAGAAATTAAAATCAAATTAACTAAGAAGTTACAGTGAAAAAAAATAGGTTACAATGTTGATACTTAAAATGTAAACAAGTGAAATGACAGTTAGACGGAAGTGTCAGTAGTGACTCAAAATCAGCTTTGCAACTAATGCGCGGACGTGGAAGTACCGAAAGAGCTAGAAATTGATCGCGGAAGTGAAATAAGCAAAAAATTGAAAAGACGAGCTCTCTTTTCGTATCTGGTACCCGGACGGCGAAGGTGGTCAGGAAGAAGGAGGCACCTTCGACACATATGAAGGGACAAGCTGTTGTAGCGTATCAGTTTTACCGTTATTGGGATTATGGAGCTACAAATTGTTTTAGTATTGTTTCGTATGTAAAAAGTTAATTGTAACTTATATGTTAATTTTTGCTCCGTCAAATTTCTGGATTTTTCTACGGAAACGCTTCATTCATTCATTACTGCTGGAAGATTTGTTAAAATTATATTGGAATCTGGACCACGTGGCGAATTTCGTTATTTGGCTGGTTGCCGTTGTTTGTGGTATTGGAATGGTTCCATGGTTCAATAAATCTCCTGTTGGAAATAAATCGCTGTTCCGGAATGTGTTCTGAAATGGTGAAAGATACGAATTTAGATAATGGGAAGATGAGTTCACGTCATATCGGGTCATTTCAGTGAGTACTTTGTTAAACTGAAGTTTTGTTCTATAAAACGATAAAATAAAAAAAATTTAGTGCAAGTAGAACTTTTCTTGTTAGATTTTTGTTTTTTACTATTTTAGATCTAGTCATTTTGTTAATTCATATTTTTAAATTAAACTTTGGACGGAAATTGCTACTATCGATCATTGATCAGAAATACGTGTAAAAAGAAAAATATTTAAACTTACCTGTACAGAATTTGTACGTGATAGAAGCACGCTCCGTCTAAACTTATGTATGTACTCTAGGTTAACTTGTAATTAAACCAAAATAATTTTATTATTAAGTAAAAATTTTTTACGCCGGCTATATTTACCTAAAACAAAGGAAATATTATTAATGAAAATTCACAATTAAATCTTTTTTATGCTATTTAAATGAGTTATACTTACCGTTTTAAAAATTTGAGTGGATGAAATTCTATTTGACACATGTAATTTTGACATTCATATGAAGGCTCCATTCTGATATTTTTCATGTTGTCCAATTGAATTTTCATTCTCTCAACATACTGTTATTAACCTTCTTATAATACAATTTACTACATTTTTTTGCAAATAATTAATCACTTTTTAAAAAAAATAAATCATATCATTGTACAACAAATTTTATGGCTAAAAATGTATTGAAACAAGCTAACATTAATAATAATTTTGATAGATAGCAATGTTGGTTGTTTATATCACTACAATTATTTTCCAGTTCTAATTTTTCAGCGTAGGTATAGTCGTTAACAACTTGAGATTCTTCCGTGTTTTTTTTCTCTAGTACAAAATACGGTGGCGCTCAACAAAAGTAATTAAGACTTCATGGTTAATTGTTAGATTTCTTTTGTTAATTTTTTTGTCTCTCAGAGGATATAACCCCTCACCCCCCCAGTTCTACCAAGCTAGTCGAGTAGCGTCCAGTGTACCGCCGAAAGAGGTAACACCAATTTGGCGCCCAACGTGGGGCCGTGAATAGTAAAGTATATTCAATTAGCACCATCTACGTGAGATCGAAATTTTTTTGAAATTGAAATAATATGTTACGTTAGATTTTTGTGTTCACAATTTAGAAAGTAAATTAGAAGGTCGTCTTATTTAAGGTTGATTTTTTTGTTGCTCAAGTTAGTTAAGCTTAGATTTTTTGAAACCTTATAGTTAGTTATTGGTTATTATTAGTGAGAAAAAAAAATTGTCGGGTAAGAAATTTTTTGAAATTGTATTTAAATTTTTTTGATTAGTTTAGTTATGGATATTAATAGGCTCGCCAAAGACGAACTATCTTACGAACTACTTGTTAGAGGAGTCCGCGACATAGACAATGTCGAGCGCATGCGTAAATGTCTTAGGGAACTTTTAAAAGCCGAAAAACGGGGGTGTACTACTAACGCGACTGGTACTATTGATTCTCTTGACATGAAGAATGAACTGAATGTATGTGAAGCTAAGTTAAAAGAATTGCGCACTGCTGTAAATACATTCACAGGTTCCCGGAACGATGGAGCGTATCGTTCAATTGAAACCAAATTGCTTCATGTATTAAATCGCGTGGGCCACATAAATGCGACACAACTGGACGATCCCAGCATGGTGTCTACCTTGCTGATTGCTGTATCTGAATTGTTGGACCAGTTGGAAATGAAAGCTATTCCCACTCCTGCTGGACCTGAAACTGAACCGGTACGATCACGTCGTAACTCTATTGATTTACTTACCGAACCTACCGCTGCTCCATTACATATGGCTACAGCTAGTAACACATTAGTTCCACCTATAACTATTACCTCTCCGGTAATACAACCTGGTGGTATGCCATTAAGCAATTCTCCAGTCAATCGCGTTGTGTCATTACACAAATGGGAATTAAAATTTAACGGGGAAACAGAAAAACGGAGTGTACTAAGTTTTATTGAACGCGCTGAAGAACTAGCTTGTGCTAGAGGCATAACTGATTCTGAACTCTTTCGGGGTGCTGTAGACCTTTTTGAAGGAAAAGCTCTCATATGGTTGCGCGCTGTACGCTCTAAAATTAACTCTTGGACCGAACTGAAACGACTTTTACTTAGAGATTTTCTACCCTCTGATTATTATGACGAGTTATGGCAAGAAATTCGCCAACGAAAACAAGGGGCCAAAGAAAGTATAGTTTTATATTTTGCTAGTATGCAAGGGTTGTTTAACAGGTTAAGTGAACCTCCTAGTGAGTTAGTCAAACTTAAAATTTTGCGGAAGAATATTTGTAGCTTATACATAGACCGCCTTGCTCTGTATGATGTTTAGTCCGTTGATGAATTGTTAAGCCTATGTATGCGTTTAGAAGATGCATTAGTTAAGAGTGGACAATTACCAAGTGGTACTCGACCGACACCTGCTATTTTGGAACCTGACCTGGCATATCAGGCTAGTGGCTCTCGAATTTCGGTTTCGACAATCCGCTGTTGGAATTGCCAACAAAATTGTCATTGGTTTACTGCGTGTACTCAACCAAGACGCCGATTCTGTTATCGTTGTGGTAAGCGTGGGGTCCTCAGAGCCCAATGCACTTGTGACTCGGAAAACGGAAGTACGGAACTTGTACGTACCGAGGCAAGCCAAGCTCCGTCCTTTCAGACCGCAGTCTTGCCCCAACCCCCGACGAGTGGAAACAGTGGTTGAATCACGTACATCGATTCACCCGAACTACACAACTGTCTCCTATTCTGTCCTCTTTTCGCAATGATAATCGTCCATATTTACACTGTTGTATAGGTAACGAAACAATTTTAGCACTCATCGACACGGGTGCGAATAAATCAATTGTCGGAAATCGTCTATGGTCTCGTCTGAAACACCAATACTAGTTACAAGACGCCTATTGGAACGTCGTCACAGGTGATGGGTCTCCCGTCACAGTAGAAGGTATTACTACTTTACCCCTCTCATTTAACAATTTTTCAGGTCCTATATCGGTTCTTGTCGTCCCAAGTATAGAACACGAACTGATTATCGGTATCGAATTCTTACGTAAATACCGATCAGTATTGCATCTCGCACATAACCCATTTAGTTTACAAATCACTAGCAAGGCTCAAGTTAGTGCTATCACTGACCGAGTTCATCTTAGTGATGACCAGTCGATCCGCTTGCAGCAGATCATTGGTAGGTTTGAAACCCTTGACCAAGGTCGTCTTGGCCGCATACATCTGGTCGAATACAATATTGACACTGGTGATGCCACACCTTTTAAACAACGTGATTATCCGTTGCCGCCCGCTATCGCTAGCAAAGTCAACGATGAACTAGATCGCATGTTGGAATTGGACGTCATTGAAACCTCTAATAGCCCCTGGAGCTCGAATGTGGTTGTTGTCAAAAAACAAAATGGCGATCTCCGCCTATGTTTTGATGGACGCTCTTTGAATGCCGTAACTAAAAAGGACGCGTACCCCCTCCCTTTCGTCAACCGCATATTAGATAGCTTGCGCGATGCTAAATACATTAGCAGTATTGATCTTCGAAAAACGTTTTGGCAGCTACCTCTTTGTCCAGACGCCAAAGAGAAGACAGCTTTTACTGTCTCAGGTCGCGGGTTATTTCAATATAAAGTTGTCCCGTTTGGCCTTTGTAACGCCCCTCAAATGCTTCAAAGATTAATGGACCGCTTATTTCCGGGGTCTGAAAATATTTTCTGTTATCTAGACGATATTGTAATAGTTAGTAAAACTTTTGCAGAACATGAGCAATTATTAACGCAAGTTTATCACCGTCTTAAAGAGGCTGGCTTGACCGTTAACCTTGAAAAATGCCAATTCTGCCGGAAACAATTGAAATACTTAGGTTACGTAGTAGATGAGAAAGGACTGCACAATGACGAGGAGCATGTTTCTGCTATCAAAAACTACCCCTTGCCAAAGAATTCCACTGAACTAAGGCGCTTCTTAGGCATGTGTTCTTGGTTTAGGCGCTTCATTCATAACTTTGCAACCGTTGCTAACCCGCTTACCCAGTTATTATCGGGACATGGAAAAAGAAAAGGTTCTAAGATAACCTGGAACGAAGATGCTAATTCAGCCTTCACAACTTTAAAACGACTTCTTTGTGAAGCTCCTGTTTTACGATGCCCTGATTTCAGTAAATCGTTCACTGTGCATACCGATGCCTCCGATTTTGGTTTAGGTGCTATTTTAACCCAGAATGATGACCAAGGGGAATATGTCGTTGCGTACGCGAGCCGTTCCCTCACGAAAACGGAACGAAAATTCAGTGTGACCGAAAAAGAATGTTTAGCCGTAATCTTCGTAGTCGAAAAGTTTAGGTCTTATTTGGAAGGACTGAAATTCACCGTAGTCACAGATCACTACTCGCTCTTGTGGCTAAACAAACTCAAAGACCCAATTGGACGTCTAGCCCGGTGGGCCGTTCGTTTGCAACAATTCGATTTTGATTTAGTCCATCGAAATGGGAAAGAACACGTGACGCCTGACGCTCTGTCTCGCGCAGTTGTTGAAGTAGCCGCCCTTAACATTACCGTACAACCTACGGACCGCTGGTATCTAAAAATGGTTCAGAATGTCGAGAATACACCTCATTTATACCCTCCCTGGCGTGTTTCAGACAACTTACTGTATAAACATGTGGAAAATTCTTTTGATGCCGATCCTGACTGGTCCTGGAAATTAGTTATCCCAAAAAGTAGTCGACCTAGGATATTAGAAAAGTGTCACAGCGATTCCTTAGCTGGCCACTTTGGTTTCTTTAAAACATTACGTAGAGTAGCACAACGCTATTATTGGCCTGGTATGCGCTCTGATATAAAAAAATATATTGATCATTGCCACACTTGTCTGGCACATAAAACTCCCCGTCAAGCTCAAATGGGACTCATGGGACGTTTTAGACATGTCTTTAAGCCTTGGCAGGTCATTTCTACTGACCTCCTCGGACCTTATCCTCGTACTAGTAGAGGTTACACTTTCATATTGGTAGTTTGTTGTTGGCTCACGATATTTGTCCTAACTTTTCCTCTGCGCTCAGCTACCCCGAGCAGTATTAGTAAATTGATAGAAGAGGAAGTATTTCTTAAATTTGGAGTACCCCAAACCGTTGTTTGCGACAACGGGAAACAATATATTAGTTTAGCATTTAAGCGTTTAATTGATACTCATAAAATTCCTAATTTGTGGTGTAATGCGTTATACACACCCCACGTGCACCCCACGGAACGTACAAATCAAGTGATTGTAACAGCTCTCGCGTCTTATGTAGGCGAAAACCATACTAAATGGGATATTGAGTTGCCAAAAATCACCTGTGCTATACGTACCGCTGTTCACGAAGTAACAGGCTATACACCATATTTTCTCAATTTTGGTCGAGAAATGGCTACTAGTGGTGAAGATTATGGAGATGCGCCTGTTGATAAAACTCACTTAGGAACACTCAACCGTGACGAGTTACTATCCCGATTAAAAGAGTTGAAAAATCTGTTTTCTAAAGTGACAAGAAACATGCAACAAAGACACGCTCGAAGTACTCAGAGGTATAATTTACGCAAAAGACCCGGTTTCTTATTCGTTGGACAGATAGTTTGGAAATGAAATTTCATTCTTTCTAATGCTTCACAACGTTTTATTTCCAAGTTTGCGCCAAAATTTGTAAAATGTAGAGTTACCCGTAAATTACCCGACCTTACATACGAACTAGCTGACTATAATAACGGTCGTATATTAGGACGATATCACTTAAAAGACATAAAGCTCCATCCAGCCGACTGAGTGATAAAAGTTTTCTGGTTGGAGGGGATGTGTTACGATTTTTTTATACTTTGTTGAGTAGCGCACTTTTATAACTCACCCGTCTGGAAAATATAGGTTAAATGATCGAACAACCAATTTTGCAAATAAATTTATTGAACAAAATTTTACAATCTCATTTTATTAAAATACTGGATGCTTCCACTGGTTCCTGTTGTGGGCTTGTTTCAGTCATCTTTGAACCTAAAAAAAAGGAAAATTAAGAACATTGTATTAATTTTTATTGTAAATTAAAATCACTGTTAAAAAGAAAATATTAATACCAACACAATTGTAAATATATTAAAACAAAGAAATTAAAATCAAATTAAACACATATAAAGGGACAAGCTGTTGTAGCGTATCAGTTTTACCGTTATTGGGATTATGGAGCTACAAATTGTTTTAGTATTGTTTCGTATGTAAAAAGTTAATTGTAACTTATCTGTTAATTTTTGCTCCGTCAAATTTCTGGATTTTTCTACGGAAACCCTTCATTCATTCATTACTGCTGGAAGATTTGTTAAAATTATATTGGAATCTGGACCATGTGGCGAATTTCGTTGTTTGGCTGGTTGCCGTTGTTTGAAAACAAAGGAAATATTATTAATGAAAATTCACAGTTAAATCTTTTATATGCTATTTAAATACTTACCGTTTTAAAAATTTGAGTGGATGAAATTCTATTTGACACATGTAATTTTGACATTCATATGAAGGCTCCATTCTGATATTTTTCAAGTTGTCCAATTGAATTTTCATTCTCTCAACATACTGTTATTAACCTTCTTATAATACAATTTACTACATTTTTTTGCAAATAATTAATCACTTTTTAAGAAAAATAAATCATATCATTGTACAACAAATTTTATGGCTAAAAATGTATTGAAACAAGCTAACATTAATAATAATTTTGATAGATAGCAATGTTGGTTGTTTATATCACTACAATTATTTTCCAGTTCTAATTTTTCAGCGTAGGTATAGTCGTTAACAACTTGAGATTTTTGCGTTTTTTTTTGTCTAGTACAAAATACGGTGGCGCTCAACAAAAGTAATTAAGACTTCATGGTTAATTGTTAGATTTCTTTTGTTAATTTTTTTGTCTCTCAGAGGATATAACCCCTCACCCCCCCCCAGTTCCACCAAGCTAGTCGAGTAGCGTCCAGTGTACCACCGAAAGGGGTAACACCATATAGCTATACAATATTTTATAGTACTATAACCAAATGCGTAATACACAGATAATAAAGTCTCTCTATTGTAGTTTTCACTTAGACTTCTTATATAGTAGTACACACTATTTAATTTCTTACATACATTGTCAATATGCTGTGACCATTTTAGACTGTTGTCAATTATCACTCCCAAAAATTTTTCATTGTCCACCACGCTAACAATATTGTTTCGGTATGTCACTTCTAAGTTCACATTATTTACTTTTTGTTTTTTAAACACCATATATTTTGTTTTTTCCATGTTTACGATCAGATGATTATATTTGCACCATTCACTGAACTCAACTAAACAATCTTTAATTTTAGATTCAAGTTCTTGTAAATTGTTAGCTTTGGAAATGGAAAGTGAACATAAATCCAACAAAGTGCGTAGGGAAAATATTTACCCTTCGAAATGCTAAGCAACCTGAGATTAATTTAAAAATTTATAATCAGAGAATAACCTGCAATAATGATTTTGTTAGATACCTTAGCATTTACCTAGACCAAAGACTGACATGGAAAACCCACATCTTAAAACTTGAACAAGCAAATAGACGGCTCATTCTACTTTATCCTGTAATTAATAGAAAGTCCCGTTTAAAAGCTCACATTACAATCTTCTTCTACAAATCACTTCTCCGACCTATCCTTACCGACGTTTCCTCCATATGGACAACGGCTTCTGCGACACATATCAAGAAAATTCGAATATTTCAAAAAAAAAAAAAATTGAGGATAGCTGTGAGCGCACCTTGGTATATTCGAAATAGACAGTTGTATCGTGAGCTGAACGTGCCAACAATAAATAACTTTTTGACCAAACTAAGAAATGAGTTTTTCAGCCGCCTCGATAGCGGTCTTGGTGTTCGTCATTACAAAATAGGTCGCATTCCAACAACAAGGAGACTCAAAAGAAGACTACCACACTCTTGTAATCATTGACATTCATCTCTAATACGTTACTGAGGGCCCTAATTGAGTGACCTCTTACTGACCTGTGTACCATCATGCTTATTTTTGTTAACAATACAATATATAACAGTTTATGTTGATCTTGTATAAAACAAAGAATAAAAAAAATGTTTTCGTTCCTCAAGTGAAATCATATCTTAAATCGAAACCGAAGGTCAAATGTCAAACCATAAATTACCAGAAAATTATTTCGCATTTGAAACCTAATAAAAGAATTGCTGACTCATGAAAATCTTAAATAAACATTTTTAAAATTAAAACTTATATAAATAAACAAATTGCAAAAAACGCCCGATCATTATCAGGCCATAAATTTAAAATTCCGAGAAAATTATTTCGTATTTGAGATCAAACAAAGAAATTTGCAAGTTGTCAAAATCTTAAATAAACATTTTTAAAATTAAAACTTGTCTTATATAAACAAATTAAAAAATACCCGAGTATGTGTCAGCAAAATCTTAAATAAACACAGCTATATTAATGATTTATGATTACATTAATGTAAACAAATTTATTTTTAATTCCTGGAACTAACCAGTTGTAACATGTTTTTAACTAAAATTCCCCTCCGACTATGATGTAAAGATATCATGAAATTACATCATCCTAAATAGTTAACTAAAAAATCTTAAATAAACAAACTCAAACCGTAAAAAGTCACGAGTTTTTTACTAAATAAACAACGTAATCTTATAAAGCGCTGACACATATAGAAAAAAATCCCCTGAGGTACAGTCGAGATCCGATTTCCGGCAGTACAGTAGCGGTCTGAAATCTGGACTCTGGAGTCTGAAGTCTGAAATTAGTTTTGCGGCTTAAAATTTAGCGCTTGGTACAGTGACCCCACAAAATTTAGCGGCCTCCCGATTTTCGTTTAAGATATCGCAATTAAGACAAGCGCGTGTTGAGTCAAAGGCCAAGGTTTGCATGTACACAAAATAAGTACAGTACGCTTCAAAAAGTGATCGGAAAAAGGGCCAAAAATTTAAGTACAGTACGGTGTCAAAAGTTTGGGGACACCCTTTGGGTTAGGGTAATCCCACATTTTTGACGCAGTGTATCTTTCGTTTAAGATGACGCAATTAAGGCAAGCGGGTGTTGGGGTCAAAGGCCAAGGTTTGCACGTACAAAAAATAAGCACAGTACGCTTTAAAAAGTGATCGGATACCTTTTGGGGTCCGCACTTTTGACACGGCCGTGTACCAAAAATTTAAGTACAAAACGGTATCAAAAGTTTGGGGCCACCCCCGAGTCAGGGTATTCCCACATTTTTGACGCGGTAGTGTACCCCATCTATCAATTTGTGGTCTAAATTTCAGTCTGCGTATGCGTCGTGTACTATAATTCAGTCTGCGCATGCGTTAGGTTTGTATTCAAAAACTATATTAGTGCTGGCGGGTAATGGGTTAACACAAATCCAAATCGTAATGATCAAATTGTGATGACGCATAATGGGTTAACTTGAATTAATTTGGTTGTTGAGGTGATGACTCGTCTTAGGAATTTCAAGGCCAACAGTATGAGCGAGTGTGGGGTCAAATGTCAACAACAACAATGCCAAACTACACGGTTCTAAACACTGTCAAAAAGTAGTCCGGAAATTGGGGTCCTACGGTGCGGCCGCTCTCTCAAAGCCTATCTACTCCTATTACTATATACCACTAGTTAACAGCAATTTAAAATTGACAACACTGTTTTTCTATGATTTGTAATTACCAAAAATATCAAAGAGAGGTGATAATATTGAAATATAATGTGAAAGAAAGAAACATGTATATCAAGGGTTTATTTGCGTTTTACAAAATTTGAATAGGAGGCTTTTGCGCTTTTATTAAAATTTTGATTGTCATTTGAATAATTATTTACGAAAGTGAAAAGTGTTGAAATTAGATTAAATTATTGATTATATTTTACTTCTTTTACTTCATCAAATAGGTATGTATATTGAAAGGCCGCCCTTAGTGCGAGGTCCAGTATAAACCGGATTTTCCTTACAGGTTGCAGGTTTTCTACGCCTTCGCGATGATGTTAATCCTTTTTAATTTGTCCCCAAGGTCGTAACAAGTTTTTTCATTTTTGGATCGGTGTCACAATTACTTGACTACGCGTATTGGTGAATTGTAAATAAAAACACTCGCGATATAATTAAATAAATGTAACTTGTTTATTAAATAATTAACTGAATTAACAAACATAACATTGATAATACAAAAATACGTTGCAACAATAACGAATTAATATAAATTTGACTGTAAAGCGTTTGTGAGGGAAAGCGGACCCTTGAAATAATGTTGTTGTTGTTATAAGTAAAAACGAAATTAGAAACCTCTAAAATTTACAAAGTTTGTTATAAAATTTCTTATTTTCTTCTAATCGAATGTTCCATAACATTCCATTAGAGTTGCGACATATATTTTCCTATATAAAAGAATGAGATAACAAATTTACTTAAGTATATATTTTTTCTTCTTAGAAACCACCCCTAACACGTTCTCGTCTGACCAACCAAATTTGTCCTCAAGACACTACTACGTCATCATGTTCCATCTCTCTTTATTTGAGAGAAGGACACTCAAATTTCGTACACTCGAGTTTTTATGCAATTGACATGACATATGTATTTAAACTATTACAGACTTTGTTAGAATATAAGTTATGAACTACAATATAGCCATTTAACAATATCTTCACATTACACTAAATTCAACATTAGCATACGTGACAAACAACAAGTATAATTTCAAGTGAAAGGAAAGTCCAACTTCTGACCTATATTCATTAAGTATATCCGCAGGACACACGACCAATGTCATTCCAGAAAGTAACAGGAAATTCAACCGTATATAAGTCACGATACAAATGGGCCAAACAGCAGTTGCTCACCATCCGTCTTACCGAAGTCAACTACGTACCAGATGGTTAACTTGAATACCGCGGCGGTGATAAAGTAAATTATTTTATTTCAAATTATATTGTAAAAAATTGTATTCTTGTAAAAAATTGTATTTTGTGAAATAAAATTCTTTTTTTAAACATAAACATAAATATTTGGCGCAGCCGGTAGGATAGTGCAGGAAAATTTCGTAAACTTCCACTATCTAAGCGCTCATCGTAAAGTTAACGCGACAGTTAAACTACGAGTGTCTTTTAAGACTTTGGAGCCGAACCTACAAACCAAACAAATAAAATATACAACTCGACTGGAACACCAACAGTGGTTTGGAGCAACATATTCCCGGACAACGACATTCTCGACGGCTTATCGAGAAGTAGTGGGGATACATCAATTCACGACGGTTTATCGTGAAGAAGGTCGACTTCGCTCAGTCAACGTCTAGAACTGCACTTACGCTGGTTCAACTGGATATGTGGAAATCATCAGTTCTATTGTTGTAAGTCTTTACTTTCCTATATTATTGCATGATTTCCGATGCCTAAACCTTACCCCACTGCTAAAAGTATTAAATTCCTGAAGAAAAACGACGGTTTATCGTTTAATTCAGATTCAAGTACATCAAGTAGTTGTGACTTCGCTAATAATATTGAAATTATTAATAATATTGAATCAAACAATTTAAGTGAAAATTTAGAAAATATGGCACAACCTAGACTAGTATCTATCGATCAATCAGCTAACGCAGTAGAAACTTTATTAAAAAACTTTCAAATCCCTGATATTATTAAAACAATTATTCCTTATGACGGCAATAGAAGTAATTTGTTTAATTTTATCGATAGCGTTGATATGGCTGTTGGTCTATTATTTAGTTTAGTTGACGATAATTTAAAAAACCGAGTTTCTGCCGAGTTTATATTTTATATGATTTGACAATTTCCACGGGTTTATTTCCAAGATTTTCATTTCTTGGAAACTCTCAATGGAAATTTATTTGACATTACCCAGCGCCTGTCCCATGCGGCGTTAAAATATACACGTAAAATTTTATGAAATAAATTATAATTTTTTTTTTAAATATTTATTATATTTAAAAATTTATTCAAATAACTATTATTTAATACGAGAATTTTGACCAATATTACCCTTGAAAAACCAAGTAACTTGGTTTTTCAAGGGTAATATTGGTCAAAATTCTCGTATTAAATTTGAATATACCGCCTTTAAAATTCATCAAGAAATAACTATCATTGTTATTTCATTTCAATTATACACTAACAAATAAAAAAATGAAATATAATTACGTCTATTTGTTACATATTATACTTCTTATTTAATGTATGCAGCATTAAATAAACACTATGATTTAAATTCATATTGAAATTAAATATTTTATTGTTGTATTGTAGGATGGAACCTAAAAAACGTGAATGAACCGAAAACTGGTCGAAAACCGATAAAGAGTTGCTAGTGGAAGCCATTGCTTCAATTATAAATATAATAGAAAAAAAGAACCAGGACGGTAATGCTATGCGTCAACGAAAAAAGCATGGTTTAAGATAGAAAGGGTTTTAAAATCAAATAATGTTATTTATTTTTTCTTTTTGGAGTATTTTCAACAAATTGGTGGAAAATACTCCAAAAAGAAAAAAAAAATAAATAATATTACAATTTATCCACCCAAAAATCATTACAAATCAAATAATGTGTGGTATCCGTTGAAAAGATTAAAAGAACAATAGATAAGGATCAAAACTGCAGCGAAAAAAAATATTTTAATTACAAAAAAGAAATAAATAAAACTGGTGGTGGACCACCACCAGAATTGAATAATATCGATAGGCGAATTATTATAGATATACTACCGCAAATTTTGGAAAAGATGAAAATGATGTGATGACCCTAAGTATGTGTTGAGCTATATAATGTATGTATATTTAGTCAAACGCATGGTATATATATATATATATATATATATATATATATATATATATATATATATATATATATATATAGAGAGAGAGAGAGAGAGAGAGTTTTTTGAAAGTTACCATTTTTATTACAGCCAAACTGTTTATTTAATTGAAAAATTGTTCAAATAAGAGTTGTAGATATCGACGGGGGCAACCGATTGCTATAGTCAGAAGCTCGAATTCAGTTAAAATATGCATATGTACTTGAGGCTACTACAACCGATAGTGTTCTGGTTGGTTACATTTCCATTACATCCAAGAAAAGAACCTTGTCCAGTACCATTTATATATATATATATATATATATATATATATATATATATATATATATATATATATGTATATATATATATAAATATATATATATATATATATATATATATATATATATATATATATATATATATATATATATATATATATATATATATATATATATGTTACTGTGAATGTCCGAAATGCAGTGTATCTTAAGATACACCGGTGCATGTTAACAACCACCAAGCTAGTTGGCGAATGAGCGTTATTTATTCTCTTCATGGCGATTTCGGTCATACACCGGTGAATGTTAACACCACGACGAGTTGGTTTATGTTCATTATGAATGAAATTATGGCTATTAATGATATAAAAAAACCTGTTATTGTTATACAAAAAATTGTTACAATAAATAAAATTAATAGTCATTTTTAAGTCCACTCTGAACACAGTATTCGAAATTCTAGATAAAGAGAACTTAGTTGTTTTTTGAGATATTTTAATAAAATTTTGGAAAGACTATTCAATAAAGATTCATTCATTCAATAAAGATTCATTTCTCGACTATTCAATAAAGATTCATTTATACTCGTTGTGCTACTTTTTGTTTGTATCTCAACCATTTTGAAAGTACATGTTTCTAGTTTTCGACTTCGGTAACATGATATTCTGGCGATTTTTAAAGGTTTAAAAATTACTTGTACAAACGGGTAGAAATTATAGTCCTTCCAATGCTGTTTTCAAGTTTTGAGTATCTTTAGAAACAATGGAATTCATTTTACCTAGAATACCTAGCACTGTGTATCTCCGAACGGATTGAGGTACAAACGAAATGAAAAGATTTATATCGGGTACAAATCATATTCTTTCAAATGCGATTTTAAAAAATTTCAGTATTTATAAAAACAGTAAATTTGGTTCTACCTAGAATTTCGAGTATCGTGTATCTACCAACTTTTGATAGTTTTACTATGACCGTTATAGTGAGTACATCGTAAAAAATTTTAGAAATATTCCTAGTTTTTAAATCTAAAAGGTAAAATAAAGAAAAATAACATTTTTCAAATTTGCTGCAGTTATAACTCGAAGACAAATAATCCGATCGATTTGATTCTTATTGCAGCTTCTTTTATATATGTTTTAACTCCACTCTTTTTTAGCGGATCAGTTTTTTCTTTTGCGTTAAAGAGTGAACGGCCGAGGTTTCCAAATGAACAGAAGGCGGGTGATATATTATATTTTGAAAATAAATTGCCTATTTTTTGTGAGATGACACCTAGGAAAGGGAGTGATACATAATGTTTTGGATCTGGACCAGCAGTAATAGATGGATATATTTGTTCAATGGTGATTTTGTGTTGTTTTTTACGAATGAGTTCATTTATTAAATGGGTTGAAAAACCGTTGTTGAGGGCGATTTGTTTTATTGTGTTAAGTTCAGTTTCTCGGTCTTTTGGTAGAAGAGGAATAGCGAATGCTCTGTGGATCATTGAACGATACGCAGCTAGTTTATGGGACCTGGAGCTAAAGGAGTCAGCAGGTATAGTTAAATCTGAAAATGATGGTTTACGGTAGATATTATAAATGAATTTATTGGTGTCTCTAAGGATGGTTATATCAAGGAAATTTATGGATTGGTTTTCTTCTATTTCTTTGGTAAATTGGACTTTTTGGGTGGATGCTGTTGAGATATTTTAAATAGTTGTCCAGCTGTCGGTCTGTTCCTTTGAAACCAACTAGGATGTCATCTACATAGCGAAACCAGAAAAGAATGTGTTTTTTAGAAATAGGGTTTTGTAAGATAGAAGTTTCGAGGTTATCCATAAAGAGTTCAGCTAAGAGTGGGCTTAGGGGGGAACCCATTGGGAGACCAGAATTTTGGATATAAATTTGATTATTAAATTGAAAATAGTTTTGTTCCAGACACAGTGAAAATGAATCAACGATTTCTTTTTGTAAAAGTGTAGAGGAATTATTATTTACTAAAATGTTTTTAATAATTGGGATACAATCCCTAGACGGAATATTCGGGAACATGTTAGAAACGTCAAATGAAATTAGTCTGAAACTGTTGTGTTGTATCTGTAGGTTGTCTAATTTTTTGCATAAATCCACGGAATTTTTTACTGAATGTTGTGGCTAAAATTCTGTTATTTGTTTAAAAGTGTTATTTAAAAATTTGGCAAATTTATATGCAGGTGCTTTGGTGTAGGAGACCACTGGTCTCACAGGATATTCTTTCTTATGCAACTTGATGAGGCCGTAGAGTTTAGGGGCTTCCGGGTTCATTGGAATCATTTGATATTTTTGAGTTAATGTCAACTGAATATGTTTTAGTTGCGTTATATGGGTTTTTAGAGAGTTCGTAAATTTTGTTGTGGGGTCTTTGATTGGTGTGAGGTCTTGGCTATTTAAAAGTGAGAAAATTTTGTTTTCGTAATCTGTTTTGGGTAGAAGAACTGCTGTATTCCCTTTGCCCGCCTTTGTGAGTATTAAGTCGTTTTGAGCAATTTTATGTTTTAGATTTTTTATAGATTTATTTAAGTTGAATTTAGGGAACTGTGTAATTGTATTTGTGACTAATTTAGCTATTTCAAATCTCAATGTGTCTGGATTATCTATGAGAGATTTATTTCTGAGGATACCAAGTTCACAACAGACAGAAAGAATTTCTTTTGATAAAATTGGGTTCTGCGGGTACGGTGTGAATTTGTTGCCTTTTTCAAGAAGGGTTTGTTCGTCTTTTGAAAGAATTACAGAAGAAAGATTTACGACCCTTGGAAAAAATTTTATACTTGAAGACTGACTTACCAAATTACCTTGTACTTTTTGTTGAGTAAGTTTCAAATTTTCTAGTTTATTACACTGTTTTAAATATTTTTTATGAATTACGACACTCACTTTATCATAAACTAAATCTTGTAAAATATCAAACTGCACTGGGTGTAGAATAAAAGATAGTTCGGAATGTACTATTTTGAGATGTGTTCTAAAAGCCTGACGTTGCCGGAACCAATTTTTGTTTTCTTGTTTTAACCAAAACACTTTTGCCAGATCTATTGTTTTTAGAGCACTATCACTTTTTGATTTTGTTTTAATATTTATGTATTTAGGAGTAACTTTATGTTTTAAACACTGTGAATTAAACCAGATATTTTGAGCAATCACTTTTTGTTTTAAATTAAACCGGTAAAATAATTTAATAAGAGTTGCCTGACTGGCATTCTTTAAATAATTTACTGTTGAGAGGTTTACTTTGTGAAATTTCATTTTAAATATTAAAAATATTTAAAGTTTCAATTACTTTGTCAATTTCACTAGAATTGAGTAGAATTTACTAAACGCGTTTTCAATCTCGCGACCATCATCAGAGTAATTGAAGAAATGTATGTGGGAGTGTAATAAATACTCTTAAAAATGAATTTGGGAAAAACCCGTCATTATACTATTTCATATGAAATAGGCTGTACAATAACGTACCTAAAAGACGATGTTGATAAACCAGTTTTGAATAATAGAGATAATTATTTTTATCTGTGTAAGGTAAAAATTTTTAACCAATATGTTTAAGATTAAAGGAGGGGTGTCCAAAATGTTAAAGTTGCTGAAATTATATTTTTTCGTTTAGAAGTTCAGTTTTAATAAAGGTGATGGTCATTCAATCAAAGGTTTTGATCATTTAAAACCTCCACTAGTGGGTCACTGTTCAATCTATTAATTTCAAGAGCCTCCAAGAGATTCAGTTTTGTACCCTTTTGACAAATATGTAGAACTTTTGGTTTGTGATTTATATTGGGGAAATGACCTGTTTCTAAGACGTGTAAACCAAAATTTGAGCTATGAATTTGAGATCCAACATGTTCCTTATACCTTGTCTCGAAGCTGCGACCCGTCTGTCCCACGTATTTAGCATTACACTGCGAACAATCTAAGCGGTAAACTCCACTCTTTTTTAGCGGATCAGTTTTTTCTTTTGCGTTAAAAAGTGAACGGCCGAGGTTTCCAAATGAACAGAAGGCGGGTGATATAGTATGTATATCCCACATACATTTCTTCAATTACTCTGATGATGGTCGCGAGATTGAAAACGCGTTTAGTAAATTCTACTCAATTCTAGTGAAATTGACAAAGTAATTGAAACTTTAAATATTTTTAATATTTAAAATGAAATTTCACAAAGTAAACCTCTCAACAGTAAACCATTTTTTGTAATTTTCAAAATTCATCTCTTGATGATAATCTCCTGAATTCGAAGATCTCCAACGTAAGTATGCATTTGGCACAAAACCATTTTCACCACCAGCATTTACAATTATTAATCTTTCTCCTTTCCCAATGGGTTTATGCAGTCCTTTATTGCTATTATCATCCCAACTTTTTTCATTCGTGTGGGAAGAATGTATATAAGTTTCGTCCATATAAATTATGGGCCTGTCCTGCTCTCTAAACCTTTTACGTTTATCACATATGTCATGCCGTTCTATCAAAAGTTTTCTGTTTGTTTTTGTCTTGCGCCATCGAAAACCTATCTTCCTTACCACTTTCCTCAAACTTTTGATGGAACCATTATATCCTGTAGCTTCAGAAAATTTTTTGTGAATCCCCGGCATGGTAGGAATTCTCTTTTCAGTTAAATAAAAGTCATGAATTGTCCTTCTTAACACATCCTCATCAAAACTATCCATTTCTGTTTTAGGTTTTTGTCTACTCTTTTTTTTGGACTTTGAAAGGAATTACTCGCCCCTTCTTCAATGTTAATTCCTTCCTCCTTTATTAGTCGGATAGTTCTGATCGAAACTCCCGTTGCTGCAGCTACACGTTCTTGCACCTAGTAAACATATTATGTTAATAATGGAAAGTCAAATGTGGGCGAAACAAAAAAAAAAAAAAAAAAAGAAAAAAAAACGGTTAACCGATAAATCACAAAAAATGCCTAAAAATTTTTACCGGCACTTCGCTGATTCTTTACAAGTAATTTGAGTAGTTAAAAATAATATATTTGGAAATTTTGGAATTTCATTTTGCTTGCAAGAATGATTCAGGTATATTGAAAGTAAAAAGATTACCCCTTAGTGTGTGCCCATAATAAACAATTTTATGATACAATAACATCGCAGAATGCAATAGTCAGTTTTAATATTGTCATATTTATTTACATTGTATTTAAATCAGTTGTACATTTTACAAAGCAGTCAGACATTATGTTAAATGATTAAATTTTAAGATTTGGTACATTTTGATTAAAGGCATATACCCATATAAGAAAGACGAGCATAAAAACTGAGAGACCATTTTCTGCTATCGGATTATTTTTGTGCCAAAATTATATCACAATTAGGTGACGAAAGTATAAAGTTATGTTTTTTGCATTTCTGTTTATTAAAAGAAATTGATAAACGAAAAATATTTAATTAAGTTATGTATGTACGTATGTATATAAATTAAGAACTTTTTCTTGTATCTTTTATATTAATGGTAGACATAAGTTCACTTTTTTGTAAATTGTCTTTATTTTTTAGAACTTTTTCTTGTATTTTTTATATTAATGGTAGACATAAAAGTTCACTTTTTTGTGAATTGTCTTTTTTTTAGAATATTTCATTATCGAATTACCGACAAATGAAAAAACGGTTAATTTACAGTTCCTAAAAACCGATCACTTCGTATCCTACGCTGAAAATAATTATTCAAAACTTACTTTTGTAATGGTATAGATACAGTTCCTAACAATGCTTCATTTTCCATCAAGTTCAAAACAGAATTTATTATTTCCCGAGCTTGTCCGTGCAAAACCTGTTAAAAAAATGTGAATTTAAACACCAATACAAATAAAAATCACAAAAATAATGTAACTATCGATTAGTTTATAGTTTATAAATTCAATGGTTTACTCGTATAAAACATTTTATAAAACGTTAAATACATTATGTGCATTTAAAATTAAATTGTTATTTTTGATAAATTTTAAATAAAATTAAATAGAACGTATTTACACTTTAATTAAAATTAAATAGAACATATCCTACTTAATTTTACTTTTAAACTCCATTATAAATTATCTTCAACACACTTTTATATTAAAGATTACGTTTTATTTTTGTTGTGTCCTGTATCAGTGTTCGCACTTTCAAGGTAGATAAACAAATGATTTTTTCTTTAAGAAGCGGGGGTTTGTTCACTGCGCATCCGACCTTGAGAGGCCAGCATACCTTTGGGTGACTGTACATATATATATATATATATATATATATATATATATATATATATATATATATATATATATATATATATATATATATATATATATATATATATGTGTGTGTGTGTGTGTGTGTGTGTGTGTGTTCCACGATAACTCTCGAACGAAACGTTTAATGCTTATGAAATTTGGTGTGTGTCCGGTTTGGCTCGGTTAAGTTCGTTAGCCAGACAGGTCGGATGCCCAGAAGTAGGTTTTTCGGGCATTTTTTGTCAACATAATAAGTTTTTGCAAGAATTAAGCAATTTTTCAAAATTTTCTTTACCCAATCGAAAGTAAAAGGCAATATGTGTAAAAACCATTTCTACACCGTTGCTCTAAGTTAATTACTTTTTGAGAAAAATTAGAAAATTCCATTACACTCACACTCACAGTCTTTTTTTTCTGTCTCATTTTTTTGCGATACTACATTCGAAAAAAAGGCTTTATAAGTGGCGTGTCATGATTTTTTAATTCAATTTAACGATTCAGCTATATTCTATTTCTCTCAGTTGAATAAGTTTTTATAATCTATTCAATTTTTTTATAGGAAAATTATTAAGAAAATTTGTTTTGTGTGATATGGTCAGAATTTAGGTTATGTTTACACCTTACTAAAATTAATAAGAGTTTGCTACAACCGCATAAAAATTACGTTAAACCATATTCAACTCATAATATTTTAACGTAATTTTCTATCCAAATGACAATACAGTAATGATTAGAATTTATAAACAGAGCATTATACTTCTAAATAATTTTACATATTCAGTTTTTTTTTTAGACAAAAAAAAAAATAATTTTAAATTTTGACATATTTTAAGGCGAAAATATATTGAAAAGCTGAAATTTGTTTAATAAAAGCTATACATCTGCTCATTTTACCTCAAAAATGTCTGAAAATAGAATATTTTTCAATAATTAACCCAGAAAAAGCATATAAGAGGTAACTTTTATTTTTTTGAAAATTTCAAAATAAAATGACGTTTGATAAGAGGGTTACAAATGATTTTTTTTTATTTTGTAGAATCTGATAAATAGAAATCGTAATAAGTACTATCCTTGAAAAAATCAAACAAGTATTTAAAAAAAAATACTATTTCTTAAAGACAATATTAAAATGATGTACAAATGCCGTCCTGATCAACTGATATACTGGAGCCGATTTTGAGGAGCTGGATTCCCTCCAGGCAAAAGCTCATGCCGAATACACACATTTTTATAATATGCTTTTGAATTTTGTAACTCAATCATACCAAAATAAAATTTAAATAAAAAAATCTATATGACCTGTTTTTTCTCAATTTTCTAGTATTAAATCTAGCGGTAGTTAACGACCGGGTGATTGTATCGACATTTTAATGTAAAATATAGTAATTTTAACCGTCTTCAAAAGAACGTTTCGATTTTAACAATAAAAAAAAATTTAAAAAGTTTTTAAGTTCTAGCAGGACTGTCAAAAGGGACTGAAATGTTTTTAAATGTTGATATATACAAAAATATTAATGTGTTAAATACTTGCTAGACTTATAGGTTTTTTTAGTAGGATAACTTTTTTTAGGTAATGTGTGATTAGGGTTCCCACCGTTTTTTTAAGAAAATAAAGTATTTTAAAATTTTATGCAAAAAAACAAAATACAATCAACTAGAAAAAGTACGCGTTCCCCTTTGTAGTAGTTTTTTTCAAAAACTGGCTAAAATTCAACAATTTAAATTTTTAAGTAGACCATCGAAAAGAACAAAAAAGGTTACATAAAATAAGCTTTTAAAGTATTGCTGTATGTAAACTAATTTTCAAGATAAATTAAGAAAATTATCTTTAGGATTAGATTTGTATATTACTATAGGTACGTATAATGCTATTTATGTCAATATTATAAAGTGTATGTATTTGTGTTTCACAAAAATTAAATTTAACTAAATTTTTTCCTTCGAGTAGCTATAAAAACGTTACCATGCAATTATTGTCTTGTATTAAGCTTTGTACTTAAGCTCTTTGCTACTGATTTTTTTAAATTTTTTTTACATAAATTAGTACTTATGCCCATTATCCAACATGCTGGACATTATTTTAAATAAACGTTTTGTTAATTAAATTTTTTTTTAATTTTACGTCTTTAAATATGCGTAATTTAGTAATTTTTAATTGTTTTCAATTAAAAAATTATGTTAACGTAGGTACCTCTAAAATTGTAATTTGATGTACAATATATTGGATAAGTACATATATTATACATGTTGTACATCAGTAATGAAGAGGTTAATTAATTTGTTAATAGATTAAAAAAAAAATTGATGACTGAACTTCAATAAGATAATATTTATTTTAATTGAAAGTATATTTATTTTAATTTTTACACTTGTCCATTTACATTATTTTACATTGACCTTAATTGACAATAATAAAATTTATTAATTTTATTAACACTTTCAGTGGTCACTAACAACAAGTGGTCAAAAATTTCCCATTTGTTTTACGAAAATAACCAAACTTTCTGTAAAAATTGATAAAAATACATTGCAGAATGTTGATGCTATCAAATTTTTTAACTTTTCTGGTAAAACCTTTGGGTAAATTGCAGTATAGTATATGGTGCGATATTCTCGATGTTTACCATAAAAAAGAAACAAATGTGGCTGGAAATTATTGTAATTAAAGAGTTAAAGCGCGGACACATGTTTTTATGAAAAATAATTGCATTTTATTATTAATTATTACACTTTAAAAGAGGTTAAAGTATATTGCTTAGGACAATTATTGAAAAACGGATTTTGATATACAAACTAATTTGCCTAATATATTAAATGGCACCGCGTGAGCGGGGCCGCTTTACTCACTTGTGTTTTACATTATTCTGTAATTTTTATCCTGTTCTATAAATAAATACTACAATAAGTCAATAATATCATACAAATGTCAATATTAAAAAAGTGTGTAACATATTAATAAATTTGAGTTTTCGAAAACAAAAATAGGCTTCTGCGTTTTAACTTTTTATAATTAAAAATTTCCACCACCTTTGGTTCGTCTTTACCGGTTAAAAAAATAAATATCGCACCATATACTAGACTGCAATTTTCCCAAAACCTTCTAATTGAGTTCAATTAAAATAGCAGTTTTTCTAACTAAAATAGATTATAATCTAAAAAAAGTAAATCAATAAATTATTGATTTTTTACCTAGTAATTATAATACAATATTAATTTTACCTTTTTTTTAGGTGAATTGTTGACAAACTATAAATTACGTAGTGCGGTCCATAAGTTCTTAGCCTCACATAGTTAATAGAGGACAATCTACAATATTCTTCTTTTATAATATAGATACAAGTCTAGTGATACACTGTGTTGAGTTTCAACTTATTCCGATAGCAACTTGATTGTTGAGAGAACTTTAAACATTTTGTAGTGAAGTAATTTTTACTTCACTACAAAAGTAGTAATTTTTGAAAATGTTTAAAATTGAGTATCGTGCAGTTGTTAAGTTTCTATGTAAAGAAGGTTTAACGCCAATGCAAATAAAAGAAAGAATGACTGTCGTGTACGGTGATTCTTGCCCATCGTATGCAACAATAAAAAACTGGTTTAAGTTGTTTCGTTGGGGGGGAGAATCATTGGAAGATGATCCACGTGAAGGAAGACCTGTAACAGCAGTTACTCCAGAAAATATTCAATTTGTACAGAATATTGTTTTGAATGACCGTCGACTGAAGTCAAAAGAAATTGCAGCACAAACTGGACTTTCAAAAACAAGTGTACTTCGAATCCTTCACGAACATTTAAACATGAAAAAAATTAGTGCAAGGTGGGTACCGCGAATTCTTAGTGCAGTTCAAAAGCAACAACGCGTTGAATGTTGTGAGAAATTTTTAGAGCTGTGCCGTGAGAACCAGGATGCAGTTATTCAATCAATTGTGACAGGCGACGAAACTATGATTCTTTACTATGATCCAACATCCAAAAGGGATTCAATGGAGTGGCATAGAAAGGGAGAGCCAGTGCCAAAAAAGCTAAGGTCACCAAAAGCTCGAAAAAACTCATGGCTACAATTTTTTGGGACTGTGAGGGAATCCTTCTGATTGATTTCAAGGAAGATAACACAGTTGTAAACGCAGGTTACTACAGTGACTTACTACGACAGCTACGCCAGAAAATTGTTGAGAAAAGGCGAGGAAAAATTACACGAGGTGTTCGACTGCTTCATGATAATGCTCCAGTTCACACAGCTGCAATTTCGAAGTGTACAGTTAAGGAATGTGGCTTCACAGAGATTGATCACCCGCCTTATAGCCCTGACCTGGCCCCCTCGGATTACTTTTTGTTTTCCAAATTAAAATCGAATTTAAGAGGAAGAAGATTTACCAATAATGAAGAAATTAAACAAGCTGTTTACAACCATTTCAACAGCAAAGATTCGGCATATTTTTACAGCGGCATAGAAGCATTAATTAAACGTTCTGAAAAATGTGTTGCAATAAAGGGAGACTATATTGAAAAATAATATATGTTTTTTTTATTTATACTTATCCTTATATGTTAGGCTAAGAACTTATGGACCGCACTACGTATATTCCCATATAAATTGTACTGAATATTTGTAATATCACTAAGTCGATTTCAAATTTTATATACGTAGATAATTTTACATGAATTAATTTAGATTTTATGCAAGACTTCCACGAGCAAGTATATTTGCATACAAATATACTTTTAAGTAAAAATTAAGGCTACTTGCTCGTGTAAGCATCATTTGCATACAAGTATACTGTTATATAAATTTACTTGCATAAGTAAAAATATTTCTACTTTTGCTGTTAAAAGTAACCCCCCACTTAAATTAATAATGGCGAAAACTGAATAAGGTGAGGAACTGTCAAGTAAACTGTTTAATAATATCAAAACAATAAACAATAAAATTAATAAATTTATATGAAGAAAATGAAGATTTATGAAACGTTTGAAATAAAAAGTACTGAAAATATAGAAGAAAATACTTATAAGAAAATTGTACAAGAAATGAATTGAACCCCAGAGCAAATCAAAAAGCAGATTGTATCATTCCGGAGAAAATTTTTTTTTTTTTTGAAAAAAAGGATTCAAACGGACTGAGATCGGGAATTTTTAAAATTTGATGTGTTTAATGTTTCTGTTAATAAAGTATCTTCTATATTAAAAATATATTTATAAAGTTTCTTTTACCCAAAAGTGTCTTTTTCCCGAGAATTTTTCTTTTCTTTGGCGTTTGATATAGTTAGCAGTACTAAAGCAAGGCATTTTTTGATGTGATATTTTTATTATTGAATTAAAAAATCAAATTTTAAAAAATATCGTGTTTTGGCGCGTACCTACTTTCATGCAAGTGTACTTTTACATGATTTACATGTAACAGGTCTTGCAAGTATACTGTTATAAAAACTTTGCTACACCCCCTAAAAACATTACTTTTAGGTAAGTGTACTTGCTCGTGGAAGTGTAGCTTTAAAGTACAATCAAATATGATGTGTATTATAGTTTCAACACTCACAATATCATTAATAATAAATACCATGAATATTAGGTTTTAAATATATAGTCAGGAAGATTAATAAAAGTATGTGGACATGCTGGACAAAAGTACCAATTTTTTTTTACTAACTACCCATACCTTAAGCTTCAAATTTTGGGTAGGATCCACTTAACCCTATCAATCACATGGCGACCATTTTGAAATATATGGACAAATTCTGTTTAAAATATTTTTATTGAATTTTCCCATGCGGAAATGTGCAATTTTTATGAAACTTGGTATAAACATGAAATGTCACATAGCCTAGGTTAAGTCCGTAAACCAAAATGATGGAATGATGCAATAGGGTTTTATAGGACCTTTTTTCCCGTCAAAATTTTTTTCCCATTTTTAACCGACTTCAAAAATGAGGAGGTTCTCAATTCAACCCGTATGTTTTTTTTTTTTTTTATGTATGTATGATACACCGATTTCTCCCACATTTCTCAACCAATTTGCGCCATTCTTTTTTTGGTTAGTAGATAAAGCCCTCCAGATGGTCCCATAAAAATTTTATTGACATTGGTTGAATAATTTTTTAACCATCTTCAATAATATGAATAATTATGGCAATTTTATATGAAAATATTGTATGTTTCATTTGGAAATAATACCGCTGACGATACATATTTTATATCTTTTTTATCAGACTTAATATTAAAAAGCATTTATGTATTTCTAATACTACCAACACTTCAACAGATACATATGTATATCTAATAATAAAAATAATATAGATAAGATATTATTTTTATTACGTACCGTCAGTTGGGACGAATGTAGACGATTTTTCAGTTTTTTGGCAATAAATTGTTTAAAGTTTATCTAAAAAATTCTAAAAAAATAATTTAAATGCTTAAATATCACGAGCATATAGGGCAGTAATAAAAATATCAAAATTGTTACTGAAACATTTTTTTTTTTTTTGGTTATAGTGTCTAGATTCGCCCCTATGTGTGGGGCGAATCGAGACAGTGCTTTATTTGCAATATAAATCACATTTTACTTTAATTAATAATAATTATTACATATGTTACATACATACATACATACATACATTATAAAGATTTAAAAATTGCAATGGGGTAGGCTGATATGCTTGCCACCAACAGGTATGAAATAAAAAATATTTTAAAAAACCGACTTCAAAAGGTAAAAAATAATGAAAGTATGTATTTTGAAGTCAGGCGGCGCGTATCATAAAAAAAATTGCGATCGGATGTTCTTTCAAAATTCAGGAATTCTTCAAGATCTACATTTTCTTATACTATGCGTCCCGCCTGACTTCAAAATACATGCTTTCATTATTTTTTACCTTTTGAAGTCGGTTTTTTAAAATATTTTTTATTTACAAATATGTAAATTTAAAAATAACTAATAGATAACAATTAGCCATGGATACTGTAAAAAAACCTTCTTGACATATGCAGCTGCAATGTTCTGTGCACTTCTAGTCTTTCCTTTTACATAAGCAGCTTCTACTACAACCATTATTGCTATTTGACAAGTTACAAGTTCGCTACAGGCTTTCGATGCAACAAGAAATCTAATTCAAAATGCATATTTAAGTACCTTCATTAAGGGAGTGTTCTTATTTTTTGACCAAAAAAATCGCAATTTCCAATCCCTTTTTTCTCAGTTATTTTATAACTAGAGGTACATTTCTTTCCTTATATTATTAAACAAATATTTAAAATTACAATTTTTTTGGTTTTTCCCTCATTTTTATTATAAAGGGGGTTGAAGTGGAGGTCGCAAAAAAAGAGGGTGAAACGCTAACACCAATAAGTTCGATCTAAGACATTTGAAACAAAAATTTCACAATTTTATTACAAATTGTGTTCTCCAGTGTGCAAATTAGTCAAAATTTTAAAAATTGTAACTATGGCGCTTCTTT
Source organism: Brachynemurus nebulosus (assembly GCA_035578155.1). Taxonomy (NCBI): domain Eukaryota; kingdom Metazoa; phylum Arthropoda; class Insecta; order Neuroptera; family Myrmeleontidae; genus Brachynemurus; species Brachynemurus nebulosus. Next base: position 66,038,761 of record JAPWDM010000001.1, on the reverse strand, counting down.
AGAAAAAAATCACGTTTTAGGGCATAAAAATGCATCTACGGGAGGCGATAAATTTTGAACAAGTGAATATTAAGCTCATGATTTTAGTTTGCATACTGGGCAATACATTAGTGAATACAGTGAACCAAGATTTAATTTCATAAGCTAGTTACTTTTTGAGATCAGTATTACCACATTCAAAAAAGTTATTTCGTGGAAACTCCGCGAGTGCAAAAGAAACGGTTACTTCATTTATAAATTATAATTATGTAAATATCTCCGGAACCATTAGGAATTTGCGCTCGACTTTATTTTTACGTTTTCCATTAAAATTATGGAAAAAAACCGATTTGCTTTGTATTTTGATACTTTGATTTATTTACTTTACAAAGTACTTCGATTTATTTAAAATGAAATTTAATACAACATAAGGCCTTTTTAAAAACATAATAACTCAGAAGTCAAATTAAGCTCAATACACAAAATTAGTATGACTTCAAAAATTGGGGTAAAACTTTAATTTTTTCCAAATATCTCGAAAACGGTATGACATAGATAAAAAATTTGAATTAGCCATATTGCTATATTTAAAGACTTATAATTATTGATATGAAATATGTTGAAATTACAACAACAGGTGTAGATTTAAGAACAGGTTAATTTTAAGGTTAGTTAATTAGAGGGCAACTGGATCGACATAATCGTACTATTCGGGCAATTCAAGAACTTCTTCATGGAAAGTAGTTTAAGACAATTAGAATAACGTAGCATTGAAATTAGGCTTGTTCTGTACCATATTCAAATTTCATCAGAATCGATAGGTCCAGCTTTGTAAAATAATTAATAATTAAATTTTAAAAATGATGATGTAACAAAATGTATGTATTGAAGTGGGAGATAACATTAAAATATGTTTTTGATTAGCTGATTTAAAATAAAAATTGTAATGAATAACTTCACACAACTTTCTGCGGACTGGCGAAATACTTTCGCGGACCTGCGATTGAGAAACACTGGTGTAGATAGTGACCGATATAGATGTACCAAAACAGCAATTTTTAAGAACGCGAAAGACGTTGCGGGTTCATTTAGCAAGTATATTTACTTGTCAATAACATTACAAGTTCCTACTTAAGATGGCCGCCTCGTAGGTGATGAAATTGAGTGGATCCTACTCAAAACTTAAAGATTAGAACTTAACCAATATGTAAACCAAAATTGGTGCTTTTGTCTGGCGTGTTCACATCTAATCAATATTTTGCATTAATCTGCCTAACTAATATTTATTATATGAGGTTAACAAAATAGTGGAACACAACTAAGTTTTTTGTCATATAAAAGTTAGTAACTATCTTTGTTTTTTATAACGAATATGACGTATATTCACGGCATACACACATTATATTATGGATACCAAGGCAATCTATTTAATTTTTTGATAGATGAATGTGACGTCATCCGGACCGATTTACTGAATGAGATATATGAATGTAGACACAAAAACTACCAAAAAAAAAAAAAAAATCAAAAAAGTTGATTTATTTCATTTTATTTTATTTGTGCATTAGGATTTATTAATTAACCTTAAATTTAATGTTAAATAAAAACACTCATCCGATATTTGTATAACTTACTGCTCATTATTACATTTGCCCCTTTTGACGGGGTAAATGTAATAATGAGACATGGTACTTAATTTCAAATCTCATGTTTAGGAAAATCTACTTATATCTTTTTTTTCAATACTTAATAGCCTCATATGTGCTTTATGGCAGACATGTATGTTCACTCTTAATTTCTAAGAAGTAAATGAGCAGTATGCAATTGAATTTATAAATTTAGCTATCATACTCGCAATTGCCCCACTGGACCCTACAAACGTATTTTGAAGTACAAATTTTTTACCTTCAGTGGTAAATCAGTAATTATGTTATGATTGATTATGAATTATCAAGAAGATAATTTATAAAATATTTATCAGTCTGTATACGATTTTTATTTATTAATACAAAAATGCAATTTATAAGTAAAATGTAAACTAAATTTAAGAATATTTACTCTGCACACCAATGTCCTTAAATGTAACTTCATCGTTTTTAGTACACACACCAGCATAATTAGCGGAACATAAAAAGAATATAAAAACCTATTTATTAAACAAAGTTGGCTGTTTTTTTCATTTTTACTTAAGATAATATTGAAGTAATGAATCAGTTGACTTTCAATAGAATTGTTTTTATTTATTATTTATGCAAACCTTTTTAAGAGGTCTGCCACTTTCGTATTCAAATGCCGCTTCTTCTCAATGTGGTCGAGCTTCAAACTGCCGTAATTGAAGAATGGTAAAGACTGTCCCATGAGACTATAGATAACATCATTCTGAGTATAGCAAGACGAATAGAAGCTTTGACAAGAGCACGGGAGGAACCAGGCGGTATTAAAACACTGTTCTTCATTTTCTATTTGTTAAATAATCTTTAACTTAAATTATTCCTAGACGACATAAGAGTCCAAAAATTTGCCATTTTATATGGTTACTTGCTTTGCTACCAAAAATAAAGGTATATCGAATTGTGAACATGTAATTTTAAGGTACCATCAGAGTGCGATTCTGCCGAAAAGTAGTCAATTTTCACAATTTTTTTTCGGATGGATAGGATGGGGATGAATTTTTTTACGATTAATACCACTATTTGACAATACAAAAATATTTTTTTATTTATTTTAATTTATTTTTTATAATTATTATAATTTTTAAAAAAAGTGTCTTTAAAAAAGGCCGAAATTTGGTGCCCACGATTGCGGCCGCAGTTTTTATCCGAAAAAAAAAAATCAAATAGATTATCAATCTGTAGGTAAACCGCTATGTCCCTATGGGAGCTTTTTTTTCTTTTGGTACCTTAAGTGAATAATTAAATAAGACTAATATTGTCTTAAAATTAAATGGTTTGTTTGACTTTTGCTATATTGAATAGTATTTATTTGATTTATAATACATCAAGTTTTACAATATAACTTACAGTGGTGTATTACATACAATTTATAACTTTCATGTATTATAATTACCAATGAAAATTATATCATTTTATTTTTATTAAGTATAATTATATTATAGATTTTTTAGTTTAAGGTAGACATCCTTGGAACTTATGGTTGCTTATTCTTTATAATATCTAAAAAATCTCTTATGAAACGGCGTAGGTTTGTTAAAATTTCAATATTTTTCTGATTAAATAGTTGGTAAACATCATTTTGATCTATACAGCTTATTGAATATTTTACTCTTAACAGCTCTAAACTACGACAATCTATAAAGAAGTGCTCCGCTGTTTCAAGCTCGTTACACAGCATACATAGTCTGTTTTCATCGTACTTGCTTCTACTCACATTCCATATCCAATTTCCAGTTCTAAAATTTGCAAGTACTCTTCTTAGATCATCTGACAAATTATGTACATAATATGCACCTTTATCATAATGATTTAAATTTTTTAAAAATCCAAGAATTTTTCTTTCTTAAATTTCTGTAAATATTTTTATATAATATTCTTCCATTAGAGCATTTCTAACTGTCTTTTTCATTTCTGTACCGTAAACTGTTTTTTCTAGAAGGTGACTTATTTTTAACTCACGAAGTACTGCACATAATTTATTCACCAAAAATCTTGTCCTATGAGGTCATATTGGTATTTTGCACAGTATTTTTGTAGCGGTCTTGTGTTTTCATTTTCTTGGTATCGCAGTTTTAAAAAGTAATTTATATACCTCTCTTTTACTTTCACCGAAGTTAAAATATGTCCAAGCTCCATAATCGCCGCGCAATTCGAAGAACCTGTTTGACTTTTGCAGATATTTTGTATGTTCCGCTAATTATGCCGGTGTGTGTATTATGTTGCGCTTTCGTTTCCTTTGCTTCATATTTGTAATTGTTACTTTTTTTAAAATTTAATATTAAAAACGCATAATTTTAAAAGCAAACCGTTCAGTAATTTCCGACACTTGTCTCTTATGTTCTCTACTCCGTTTTCTATTTTCCCTTTCAGTAACTGCATTAAGCTTGGGAAGATTTTTAGAAAGTAAAGCACCTTTAGTTAAATGTCGTTTTTCTACTGGAGTATTTCATAGTTTATCTTTTAAGTTAGTGTAGCCTGACTCTTTAAATTGATCAAAGGAAATTTTTGTTGTTGTTAAATTAAAAACGACGTTTTCCTCACATGCTTTTACCCATTTCGCACAAATAATCCCATCAGACTGAAACGCAAAATATTTAATTTTTTAATAATTTTCAGATTTTTTCCACTATAATTATTTCATATATTTAACGTAAATTTAACTATTTTAAATATATCATAAACTTTTACAATTCAAAATACTTAAATAATTTAAATTCAAAATATTTAAACAATTTTGACATAAATTATTTATCTCGGTCAAAATGACGTCACAAGATGTATCTAATGGCGACTGTAAGCTTCTAATTACAATGCCTCTTATAATATAATATGTGTATGCCGTCAGGTATATTATAATTTATACACATATTGGCGACGCAAAGTTTCCACTCGCACCTCTGGTGATAAAATTAGAACTAGCATCAAGTAAAAATATACGTATACGATTAATGGGTGATATAAAATCTAGTAATCCGTGCATAATTTGTATAGTATTTTTTTTTATCGACAAATAAACATATACAAAAAATTTTACTTGATACAGCTTCTAATTTAAAAAACCAGGAGCGCTCTTGTAATCTTTGCGTCGCCAATACACATTTTTAAATCACATTTTTAAACAAATCTATGAGTGTGCGATATAACTATATTTAGCGAGTAGCAACATTTAAATTAATGTTCGACAATGTTAAACAATTGATTTCAATTTATTTTCCAAATTATTCAGAAGAGAGAAAAAGCGTAAGTAGTCAAAATTATTTTTAATTATTAAAAAATTAATTTTTTAAAGATTTTAATTATAATAGTTTATTTTTAAAATTTAAAAAAGGGTAAACGTTCATAATGTATCTACTTATTTAATGATTTATACATTGCATGTTATTTCAGTCAAAATAAATGTTCAACTCACATGAGTTTCACATAGGTACAAACTTTAAATACTTCATTATAAATAGAAGAAAAAATTCGATTTCCTAGACTCGACAATTAATGTTGAATACGTTTTAGTGTTTTTTTTTTTTTTAAAGTTAATATTTTTTGTATAAATTTCTTTATTATTTCTTATTCTATCTGTGTCTAAATATATATATATATATATATATATATATATATATATATATATATATATATATATATATATATATATATATATATATATATATATATATATATATTTACATCTTCCTATGAATATGACGTCCATACTGAATCCGTACTTATGGCGTCCACTAGAAGGCATGTGAATATATACACTTTTATTCGTGTATATAGCATAAAATTGGTCAAATATTGTAATATCGCTCTTAATTTAAACCAAAAAAAATTAATTTTACTTTCATATTCCTATGATTACGAACTCCATCTGTTTTACGAAGTTGTGGACTCCTGTTTGTATATTTTTTTTCATATTGCAGTGGATGATGCGTCCTAAATGTATATATTTTTCATATCACCGTGAAAGTGACGTCCGACAACGTTGTCACATTATTTGTTTATTTCTTTTATTTGTTACAGAAACATTTTTATATCTCATTTATATCTCAATGTATAGGTAGCTATTTAATTTGAAAACTTTTAACGGATGTATAGGAAAGAACTTTATATTTCAATAGAAATTAAAAAATTAAAAATATTTTTAAAAAATTTATCGACTCACGCTAAAATTATAGGATATCTCGATTAAAAAAGAGAATTTAAATATTATAACTTTGTTCCTTTATTATGTCTGTTATGATTAAATATCATAATTATTAGTAGTCTTCATAATCTTTGTTAAACATGCTATAACATGTTAAATGTGTTATTTCGAAGAAAAAAATTAACAAATCGAGAAAAAATTAATGAAATTCGACGATAACAAATAACAAGGCCAAGAGCATGTTATTTGTTAAATTGAAATCGAGAACTGGTTTAAAACTATAAAATAACTGTCGTAACTGTCAAATATGTAATAATTAACAGTATTAATAGATTTAAGTGTTACTTTATGGTATTCCCTATTTGTAAATAATAAACAAATATTTTACTTTGCAAAATACCACTTTTATTTTTGAAACTGTGACAATATTGTTTCGAACCGTTAGTTCATTTTCAAACAGAATTCTGTTAAACTTGTAAAAAGTTGTTTATGTTATTCTTCGAAATAGATAAAAATCATGAACGACCTATTTGCAACTCTGTTAATTATTATAAATAATAAACAAATATTTTACTTTGCAAAATACCACTTTTATTTTTGAAACTGTGACAATATTGTTTCGAACCGTTAGTTCATTTTCAAACAGAATTCTGTTTGAAAATGAACTAACGGTTCGAAACAATATTGTCACAGTTTCAAAAATAAAAGTGGTATTTTGCAAAGTAAAATATTTGTTTATTATTTATAATAATTAACAGAGTTGCAAATAGGTCGTTCATGATTTTTATCTATTTCGAAGAATAACATAAACAACTTTTTGCAAGTTTAACAAATTTAACCAAGATTATGAAGACTACTATTGTTTTAAAAGATTGTCAAGTCTTTACGCTATTACAGTACTAAAAACCAATTTTGAATAAAATAAAGTGGGCTCTGGAATATTTACGAGGTTCAGTTTTTCCCGAAAATTGAGGGTATAATAAAAGTTATGAATAATTAGTGTCCGACTGAAACTAGTTTTTCAACCAAAACCGAAACCGAATTTCGGTTGCTGTCTCAGTTTCGGCCGAAACCGAAACCTTCTTTCAAAATTACACCGCATTACTACACCGTTATTTTCCATTTAAGTAAATGAAAATTAGCAAGGTCAAGACCAGATTAACCCAGCCTTAGGCCCTAGATAGTTTCTTCTTACCCCTCTTTCTCTCTCTCCATGCCGGGATTTAGCTTTGGGTGGCCCTGGGGCGTCTGGGCCGTTTCTGAGGTGAAGGATTTTCAGTGCTACTTTTGCCAAAATTTCCCCGAAAAATAGAGCTGACGAGAAAAAATTTAAATAAAAAAAGAACACTATTCTACTCCTGTTTTGAGAGTTTAATTGGAAGTGGAAAACATCGTCCGAGTAATGCCGATCGTGACCGAAGGCAACGCAACAATGGAGTTTCGGTTTCGGTCACAGAGTACCAGAGACAACATATCTATCTCTATACTACTGAAACAAGTGTAACCAAAAAAGGATAGAAAATATGTATACATATATTTGCACTGGGTTTACTTTGTATTTGTGCGGTGATCTGTCTTTGTGTGAGTGATCGGAGGTATGTTGGCCGTGTTGTCGCATACATATGTATGATATTACAACGCGTGTATATGGCTCCGTGTGGGGGTTCTAACAATGCCAACAACAATCAACACAATTGGTTTGTGATTGACCTACACTCATCCACTGCTACGGAGAGAGTGACTACTAAGTAGCCTAACTTGCACAGAACTGCAAACTGCAGATTTCATGAAAGACATAGTTGCATTACCTCTGTACTCTAGGGTTTCGGTCGTAGTTTCGGCCTTTTTGCTGCCGAAACCGAAACTCCAATTTTGCGTCGAAACTGGCCGAAACCTAACCGAAATTTCGGTCGGACACTATGAATATTTATCTAAGTTACTTATTTTGTTTAATATTCACTGATCAGTGAAAATTAATTTGATAGGGCTTTACTTTTATTAAAAATTTGAAGCAGAAATATTCTGGAAAAAGTAATCAGTGAACACGATTAAATTGTAGTAAATGCACAGCGCGTAGACCCAGTTTGTAGGTTATTTCACTGAAGCATCTAACGAAGTGTAATATGAGGAACCTAATGTATTGTTTATTGTTCAATAAACAGGGCCATATTTATTGCAAGATATAATTTTTATCCATGTTATATTTTGAAAATAATTATTTGTGAAGGCACTAAAAATTGTTATTACGGAAACCACAATTAATACACTGGTTACAATATTACAAAGTAGCATTTGGTCGTATTTTGGTGTATCTTGTGGCTTCATTTATTCATTAGTACATTCGGTCTATATAATACGTTTATTGGTCTATCGATTATCTGACAAGGTGACCCACACTGTATATCTGATAGCTATTTTGGCATTGAGATATAAAATTTTCAAAATTTTATTTTTTACACAAAGAAATTTCACATTAATAAAACATAAATCATACAGGATGAAAACAGATTTTTGAACATAGAACAAATATAATGGAAAATTTTTACAATTGATTGAAGAATATTAAATTTTAATTTCGAAAAGTTTCCGAGTATCGTCATGACGCCACTGACGACTAGCATCTATTTTAAAAAGTATTTTTTACTTCTAATCGCTTCCGGAAATGGACTCTAATTTTCGAATTGCATATAGAACAGAATATCTGTAATAGCAAAATCAATTCCTTTTTGATATTTAAAATAACTTTGATACAAAAATATTCTATATTTAAGTTTTTTAACGGATTACGGATTGACTGACTGTGATCTACTAACTGTAATTTTTATTGGAACGCAATAAAATTACTTGCATAATCTTCGCTTAAAATTCGTTTCTAACTTAATGAATTAGCTTGCCACATTTTAAATTAAAATTTTACCACGTTGCTTCTGCATATCAAAAACAAATATCTTAAAATGAAGAAATGAACATATAATATTAATAGTTTTGAATAATACGTTAAGTATATTATTTGAACTATAAGTTTGCCGGTACGAAAGGTATTAAATCCTTATTATTAATAAAAAAGGTGTATCGTACTGCAATAAAAAAAACATAATCAGAACTTAAAGAGTACAGGTTCACAGTAGATTTAAAAAAAGAAATCAAATAGCATAGCCGATATAGCTTATACAGGGTTGCCGCTACAAATGTAGTCACATCCACTGGGACATGAATGTGAAATATACAGTTGAATATATGGACGTGTGTGGCGCTACCCGTCCTCGTGGTAAATGGCTGAACTAAAAATATACAAATTTTTCAAGTTCTCCTATTATATGACGTCCGTCTCAAATTCTCAGTTATTACTTCCTATCACTCACTGAACCGATTGCACACATCAGGTGGATCTGACGTCCGTATACGGACGCCACATTGTACCCGGACGTCACATTAAATGCAAATGGTCAATTGATGGACGTCACTAACGCAAGAAAATATATATATATATATATATATATATATATATATATATATATATATATATATATATATATATATATATATATATATATATATATATACATATACATATATGGCTTATTTCACGTACGATCACCACATCCCGAAATCTTGATGTCACCGATTTTGATGATATTCTGTAATAATGTTCTACTATAGCAATAGTTTTGAAATGTCATATTTTTTTTCTCAATTTTAATAAATATGGAAGTTACGATGTAATGAAGTTTGCCTAAATTTTTACCAATTTTCGACACTTTCTTAAAAAAAGTTGAATATCTCCGAAGTTATAAAAGATAATTTAACCAAATTTGGTACGTACTTAGGGAACATTATAGGCAAAGTACGCGTATAAGAATTATTACCGTATTTAATACATGATTAGATTTATAGGTATCCAAACATGACCAAATTTGTACGTTCATAGCAAAAAAGAGCATACTTTGATTTTCTTAAAATTTATACAGTATATGCACCATTCCCTACAGAATATATGAAAATTGTGATGGAATCTTCAGGACTTTCCATGGGAATGACGATAATGTGACGGGAATCCATGAGGTACAAAATGATACGGGTCAAGTGTGATTGTTGGATATATCGATTTTTCAAGTGAAAATAAGTAAAAAAGTTCCAGTCAATATATATTCTAAAACTCACCGTTTTCGAGTTATACGTTCTCGAAGTTTCACTAAAGTGATAATATTGACTAGTAAAATGTTATCATTAGATTGACTTTTTGTTCATAAAATCAATTATACCTTTTTAGATCAATATAAAAATGCGTTTTAAATTAATTCCAATAAAAATTTTATTAACACCTTGACGGTCGTAACACTAACCAAGTGACAATCGCCGATTTTCTTGAAACTTTTCTGGTGTGTAGAATAGGCCAAAATAAGGGACTCGTATTTTTTTTTATCGGCAGCCGTTCACTTTTACGGGGTGAAACCAGCCCTTAAATTTGGGGGTTCAAATTGTATTTATAAAGATATCTCAAAAACTATAAGAGACAGAAGAAAACTGTAAATTGATGAAATGTTCCTCTTTAAAAAACCTATCCACCTGTATAGGTTAAACCAGGATTGGGTTTATAAGAGGGATTGGAGGGGTGAAAATGGGGGTAAATTTTCTTGTACAGGTCGAGTGGTTCAATATATCAAATTTTTACCATCATAAACAGAAAGAGCACCAAAAATTATGGAATACGGGTTTTTGCGTTTTTCCGAAATATGTGTGGTAATCAAGACATATACCTAAGAAAGAAAAAATAGGATAGATTATATTGCATTATTATTTATTGCAAATACCTTCTATACTTTTTATTTTTATGTTTATTTCATCCTGAAAATGTAAATTTTTACTTTCCGATAATGATTCATGTATTTTTCAGTACTTACTTAATTGGTAACTTAGCCATGTGTAGGTTTATTTGGATACTCCTATTCTATATGTTTTACACCTGTTTCTGCGAATGTTATCTGGTTTGCAAGTGTTACACATACATGTCACGACTCTATTTATTATAAGGACTCTATTCTTCATATATGTATTATACCAATATTGCTATCAATTTGCATTTTTGGTCGCAAACATTAGAGTGCAGATGATATTACTCTTTCTTTCTATTTACTGTACCTATTTTCATTGTTCGCATGCGCTGGCAATTTAAAAAATGCCTCCATTTTAGCCACATAGGTTGCCATTGTCAAGTACGAGTATAAATGACAAACTTTATTTAATAAGCAATAAATGTGTTTATTTATTATTTGGATAAATAAAATTGTCATTCACGACTTAAAAATTCAAACAATAAAATATTAAAAATATGAATAAGTTTATTTATTCTTTTCATGTGAACCGCTAGACATGCGCAGAACAGAAATGGTACACTATTTTCCAAGCCCGAAGCGTGTGTGTAAAAAATTGTGGATAGCAGTGCCTGTGTTTTGCTTGATACCGCTTAAGCTGATTAGTCACACAGCAACTGTAGCCGTGTTCAGATCGATTGTTATCAACCAATTTCAACAATAAGCGAATACATATATACTAATATGCATATACCCTAACACTGGCATACATATACACTGCAGTCGTCTCCCTCCACGGACAGAGTGTGATGTTGGTACACACACAACTGTACATCACACGCCTACATTGATACGAGATTTATGTTGTAACATGTTGTGCGTTTGGAGGGGACAGAAATTAGATCATTTGTGACGTAAGCTATTGTTCACATTGAGAAAGCTAGTATAGAGATACGAAGTTTGTTTCTGAATATTCTGTGCTTATTCTGTGCTATTTATATATATATATATATATATATATATATATATATATATATATATATATATATATATATATATATGTTGCAGCGATATTATCAAAACCGTTTTATTATAATAACGCTAGTCAAATTATAAAAAAACGAAATATTGTCAACTGATGATGTTTCTTATAATACACCTAGTAAATTTCAGTGTTATTATAATTTCGCTAAACCCATTTAGGGAAAATGTGAAGTGTAATGCTTTTGGATAATATAACTAATTCAGCGTACAGGAAAATACTGTAAAAATAAACATGATATGAACACGAAACTAATAATGTCAAAACTGATGAACTGATTTCAATTAAATATAATTTAGACATTTTTGTGCTTTGGAATAATCGATAAGAAGCTTTTATCCTAATTAAAGGTTCCCGTGGGATGTGAATATTAAAAAATAAATAGTGTCTTTACTACCAAGTCCGTTTCAACGAAGTTTTGTAAGAACACTTATATGGTATAGAATAATTAACGGGATAATTTATATCCTGACTGAAAGTTATTGCGGGATATGAATACAAAACTAATCAGTGTCAAAACTACAAAACCAATTTCAATCAAATTTGGTATGGATACTTTAACACTTTGGAAAAACGGAAAGGGAAATTTTTATTCCGATTAAAGGTTTCCAAGGAAAATAAAATAAATTATTCAGTTAGGTCAAAATTATTGAAATTATTTCAGTCATTTAGTGCGGTTACAGTAGAAGCCCCGTAAACTTGCGCTCCATAAATTTGCTGTCTCTCTAATCTTGACTGAATAATTTCTCTACTCTTGACAATATTTTCTCCCACCATGATTCTTCCGTAACCAATTAAATTCGTAATTAATGACGCGTATAGCGTATATTTGGTATCCTTCTCTACCTATCTTTTTTTTTTTAAGATTTAAATTGCGTATGTTGCGCTTTCAGTGCGCATAGCGGTAGTAAATAGTGGGAATGTCAAGACTAGAGAATGGTGCTAGACATGCTTGTCAAGATTAGAGAACTGTACTTATATACTATGAAACAACACTTAAGGAAATTTTCATCCTGATTTAGGATTCCGACGAGAAACAAAATAAATTATTCAGTCACGTCAGAACTATTAAACAGATTTCAATTAAATTTAGTTCGGATATTTATGTATTTATAGTAACTGGTGGGGTAGTTTGTATCCCGACTGAAGGTTTGTATCCCGATTATAGGTTCCAATGGGAAACCAAATAAATCATTCAGTCACGTCAAAACTACAGAAGCGATTTCAATCCAATTCAGTACTGACGGTCATATGCTTTGAAAGGCTGACGCATTTCCTATTCATTGATTTCAAATTGTTTGTTAACAATAGTTTAAAGTATTCACATTCGTTCTTTATTGTTAAAGAAGGTGGTAAACGTGGTCAGAGGAGGGCAAGAGAAGACATGTTATTTAAAATTTCTTTTTAAATTTATTTATCTTTATTCTGTTTTTATTGGGTCTAAATCTTGCATAAATCCTCACGTGTCTAAAAATTTCAAAATTAACCAGTTTTCAGGAAATAAAGAAAATCTTATTATGTGTCAGTTCTTCCCATCAGAAAACCGGAATAAAACTATCGTACGTATTAATTCACAGTATAGTGATTCAACCATTTCGATGTAATTACAGTAAATTCTATGCCTCTTCGGACCGATATCTCGAAAAAAGAAAACGGAGCAGTAATTTAATATTAATTCTAAGTTCTTTAGTCAATCAATAAACAATCTGAAGAAAATACGTATAAATAATTTATGAAATAGTAGTTCATTTTCCACGGGAACCTTCTATCAGTATAAAGATTATGCCATATATTATTTCAAGGGATATCTCAATAATAAATTTGATTGAAATTATTTCAGTAGTTTTGATATGAATTTTTATCATAATTATACGCCACGGGAACTTTCAAACAGAATATAAATTATCCCATTTGTTATTAAAAAGTCCATATTTAAACCAAATTTAATTAAAATTAATTCAATAGTTGTGAGGTGACATAATAATTTATTCTGTTTCCCATTGGAACCCTTAATTGGGATAAAAATGTCTCTATCGGTTATTCCAAAGTGTATAAATTTATAAACGAAATCAAACTGAAATCGCTCAATAATTTTGACCTGACTGAATAATTTATTTTGTATCCCTCGGGAGCCTTTAATCGGGATAAAAATTCTTCTCTCCCTTATTCCAAAGCATGAAAGTGCCCTTACCAAATTTGATTGAAATCAGTTTTGTAATTTTTACACTAACTAGTTTGGTATTAATATCCTGCAGGAACCTTCAACCAATATACAAATTATCCTATCAGTTATTTTGTGCCATCTTTACAAAATTTTATTGAGATCGATATGGTACTTTTGGTACAAATTACATAATATAATTTGTTATTCACTTTAGAATTTCTCTAAAAGTGTCTAGCGAAATGACAATAACACTGAATCTTACTAGCTATATTGTAAGGAAAATCATCCATTGAAAATAATTCGTTTTTTTATAATCTGACTAGAGTTATTATAATAAAACGGTTTTGACAATATAGCTGCAATATATATATATATACATATATATATATATATATATATATATATATATATATATATATATATATATATATGTATATATATACATATATATATATATATATATATATATATATATATATATATATATATATATAGATATATATTATATATTATTATATTATATATATATTATATATTATATATATATATATATATATATATATATATATATATATATATATATATATATATATATATATATATATATATATATATACTACATATATGCTATTCTTTAACAGAGTCCCTATAATAGAGTCGTGACATGTCATCCGTGTTGTGTCTAAAACAGTGCGGGAAGCTTCAAAATTAATTATCACATGTTTGAGTAAATATTTTTGAGTACATAATTATTGTTAACAAGTTATGAAATAATGAACAATTAAAAATTTGTGATTTAATTATTCTTTCTAAGTTAAACTAAATGGTTTTTGTTTTAATTTTATATAATACATTTAATTTATTTCCAATGTATTTTACGAAAACTTTGGATAGAAAATGCCGCAACCAATCAGCGTTCAGCACACATGTCACGACTCTATTTATTATAGGGACTCTATTCTTTAATAACACTTAGTGTCATCTAACAGTGAATATTGTAATCACATTTTAATAGTTTAATCTAGTTGAGACACAAACCACACATTAAAGTAGCTAGCTAATTCAAAGTCTTTTAGGAACTCAAATATGTATGTCATGACGATGTGATATTCAAGCTATGACGTCATAGGGCGGTTGGTTAGTGAGGCAAAATTTTAATTTAATGTTGGTCCGCAACTAAAAAACAAAAATAAATTTAGTATGATTCTCGTGTGGAATGATTTCAAGTAACAGGATTACCCGGCTTATACTTTAACAGAGTTAAAATTTCAATAGAGTCAGTAGTACAATTTTTGCTAAGTCAATTCAATTCGAGAGTTTTATATCTAAATATACGATCGTTTCTTATTAACGTGGTTTTAATTATACCCCTTTTCATACACAATTGATTATAAGTCATCGTTAAAAAATTAAATAATTCTTATATTTAAAATAAATCAATCTTCTATTCTTTTTTAAAAACAAACTGCAAATTTAGTATTTATGTAAGTGCAATAATGAAAGAGATAGAACCAAAGAAACGGAAATTATTTAAATTCATAAGTGATGAATTATGGTTAAATTTAAGTGGAATGAACCATACTAAATTCTGGGCGATGAACATTTTGAAAGTCAAAATAGGGAGATTTTAAACTATTCAAATTTTTGTAACGAGTTTTATTA
Source organism: Brachynemurus nebulosus (assembly GCA_035578155.1). Taxonomy (NCBI): domain Eukaryota; kingdom Metazoa; phylum Arthropoda; class Insecta; order Neuroptera; family Myrmeleontidae; genus Brachynemurus; species Brachynemurus nebulosus. The sequence continues at coordinate 66,023,292 of JAPWDM010000001.1, read as the reverse complement.
AGCAAATATCTTTGTTGAACTTTTGTAAAACTGTTTCATTTCCAAAAACAAATAATTTTAGTCGAATTTTTCCTTGAAAAAATTAGACCTATACAGCCTATACGATAAGAACGGCGAGAGTAGGGGCCCTATCCATTTTCGGACCCGTAGAACACGATTCTGTAGAAAACAAATGTCTGATATATATATATATATATATATATATATATATATATATATATATATATATATATATATATATATATATATATATATATATATATATATATATATATTAAAATTACGTTTTACAACAATTAAAAGTACTTTTTAAAAAATTTATTTTAATTAACTTTCACAAATTTTATTAATTTTAATACAATAAAATATTACAAAGAATTGAATAATGCCCGAACAGAGATTACGCCTAGCTTAACTGCTAAATCGGAAGCTAAAAATGTCTTTTGTTTTAATCGTTTATATATGTTTTAGAATCATTATTAAGCATAAAGAATTAATACATATTACATGTTGTATATAATTACAATTTTAGATAATAAAATAAAATGATATGAATAATATTATAATATGATATGTTAATGTTCATAAGTTTGTTATAATTGCCCTATGACACTAAATTCTATGAAACGTATAGGCAACTGTGTGAAGATGCTGATGTAGCTTATATGGCGGATGTGGTCATTCCATAACTCCTCTCCGCTGAGTTTGAGGCCTATTCCAGATGAGTATTGGCTCGTTTGGACGGGCCGATAATGTATTACGCTTAAGTAGTCGGTTTTTGATGATTTTGTGGATGGTGATGTATATAACGATAGTTACAATGACAAAAATGATAGTTATGTACAGACTTGATGTATGAACATATGTTGTAATCCTTATTTCGTTTATTTCTTTGTTGTTTTCGATGTTAGCTATGTTAAGTTTATTAAGGTTGATTTTGGGCAATAGCTGATATTGTTCAACTTGTAGCTCATGAGAGGGTAGAATGTGAAGTTGTCTGTAGCGCTGAATTCCTGGTTTCGATACAGTGTCCCTTTAGTCGTGATTTCGCATTTGTTGATAAGTTGATAAAATTCGGGTTCAAAAATAGGGATACGTACATTGAAAATGATATTAAAGTTATTGTAGTATGCTTGGAATGTTAATAGTTCATATACTTGATACAAGGAACGAATGGGTAGGCTTTGGGATGGTGAAATTTCGTAAGCGTGATCTAATTCGTCGGGGGACAATATTAGTGTAGGAAGTACATTCAGTTTTGCAAGATTTATTACTTGAGCTAGATGAATCAAATGCGAATGCAAGAGATCGATATTTGATTATATATTATATGATTAACATGTTGAAAAACATTCAGAAAGTTTTGTTCCCGATTATTTAAACTGCCCGCTACTTGATCTCTCATTGTGGAGAAAATTTTATTTATGGCATTTTGCTCTAAATTTATGTGTTCTGAAATATTGTTAATTCTTTGGAACATCATCTCGTTGATTTTAATTTGTTTATTGCTACTAGAAATTAAATTGTGTTGATTCAATTTGATATTTTTTATATCTTGGTTTATTCTTAGCGCATCTTCGTTGTCCATATTACCAATTATAAATTTTATAGCAGAACTTAATGCATTTGTGGGGGCCCTTTTTAGGCGTATAGGGTAAATTTGTTTAAATGTGTTTTGTAATTCTTTGAATTTTAATTTGACTATGTTTTTAAGAGAATTATTTAAATAATTATTGTTATCGTTATCGAGATATTTTAAAGAAGTTTAAATTTTTTCCAAATTTTCCTTATAAAGGTTGAGATTAATGATGTGTAGGAATTTTTTATATCCTTGGTTGTGTAGCAATAATTATTGCTACATGTGACGAATCAATTCAACACGTTATTTATTTCATTTACTTTGGAAAACGGTAATAAAACTTTAATCTAATTAATAATTAATCGATTTGTAAAAATATCTAAACACTGAAATCTAACATTTTACGTTTGAAGTTAATATCAATTTAATATATCAAATGATAGAATTTAATAAAATCAATTATATATATATATATTAACGACATCTAGTGTTATAGTTTCAAATTGATATCTAGGCACAATGTAAAAATTAATTACACGTTTGCAGAAATCTGAATTTTAATTAACTTTATAACAAGTGCGTACATTATTTAATTAAACATTTATTTTTCAAAAAAATAATTAACAAAACAAATTACATAACCAAATAAGTAACTTATACTAATTAAAAAGGCACACAAGACAGTTAGTGAGAAGTTCTCTTCTCGCGTGGCCTTTGGGCCGCTCACATCAAAAATGAAAGAAAAAAAAAAATATATATTTTAAAATTAGTTTAAGTATTATTTGTTTAAGTGTATTGTTGAAAAGGAGAAACTCCTCGTAGTTAAGATAAGTATTATTTTATTACAACATGTATTTGGAAATTTACTTAAACGTAGTCAAGAAATAATTTATATTTAAATGATTAGAAAATAATTAAACGTAGCGTGTAGGATAAATTCAAATTTTGAAAAATCGTATAATTAATTTAAGATAAATATATTTTGGAAATTTATTTAAACTAAAATAAAAGATAATTTATATTAGATATATAAAAGAAAAAATAATTAAGTGTAACATGTAAAAATAATTTATATTCAAATATTTAACGTCGTTTGTACTTTCGCATTCATCCAGATTTCCAAAAGATTTCTGGGGATTTAGCAAAAAAAGTCTGCGACTAAAAATTCAGATAACTTGTAGTTTAAGAAATAGATATATTTAGTTAATTGCATAGATTTATATTTTAGATTATCATTAAGTAAATTCCCAAACAAATATATACAGATTATGTTTACAGTTTAATCATTATCAAATCACGTAACTATTTCCGGTTTAGATAAACAAAATGTTGAACATGTGCGACCTTTACGATTATTTCGATATCTGCTTAAATCTTTTAAATCATGTAGCTCATTATTAATATTTAACTTGCGACGTAACTTTCTAAAACATTTCAATTTAAATCTGAATTTATTTTTGCCATCTGGAATTTTTGAAATTTCAAAAAGGCGTTCAATTGTGTCTGGACAGGGGTAAACGCTGGCAGGCTAAATTTAATTTAGTTTGCTCCCTCGTATGAAATCCGACACGTGTATCACAATAAATTTTTGCAATAGTTTCTCGTCGTAAAAATTTTCTTTCCGATTTCTCTTCAAGAAATCGAAGGAGCACGTTTGGGTAAAAGGAAGCCGTATTTTAGGCCCCACTCGTCTCGTGTTTGAGCGTGACTTAGACACTTTTATTATAGCAAAAAAAACAATTAAAGATAAAAAAAAAATAAAAAAAAAAACAAAAAATAAAAATAAAAAAAAAAAACAAAAAAATTTAATTAAGGAACTCAAACAAAATTAATATCGACTAATTTACAATTTCATAAAATTTGATACTTATAAAATACTTATACAGGTTATTCTAGTCATAAATTTTAAAGATACAATTATAAAATTTCAAATAGTGACATCAATTTAATTTAATTAATAACATACCTTTAGAAAATATATTTTATAGCAATATTTAAAATTGTTCCGTAAAATTCGAAACTTCAAATTTATATTTAAGTCAAAAGTGTATAAATTTACCAACTGATGTGGTGATACATTCCCATAGCCAGTACACACCATATACTTATATCGTGCGTCTCGGTTTGGAAAGTATGGCCACACCAAAGGCTAAGATGCAAATTCTATTTTAAAATATATTATGTAAATTTATTTGAATTGGCTTATCAGTCTTTCAAAATATGTATAAATTCTCAAAAACTTGTAATAATTTGTTGTCGTAAATTTTAAAGATTCCAAATATTGTAATTCAAAAATTGTTTCGAGTCACCCTTTTATTGTAATAAATTGTAATTGATGAACTTTCGTATTTCTAATTCAAAACCACCCTTTGGTTGTCGAAAGGAAAATTTCAGGTTATTTGGGGATCTTGTGGTTTTGGGAAAACGCTCTGCGACCATAACCTTCCACTGCCACACACTCTCGTCTCCGTAACACCTGGAGAACGCACTGCTGATCGAAACCCCAACCAAACCCGAAAAGTAGCACCCAAATTCAAACCCGAAGACATAACCCCCTATCAATAAATAATCATTCAATTAATAATATATATTATTAATTTTTAAAATTTATTTTTTGCTACAGTTGAGTCTGCCCTGCCCTAGTTGTACAGCCACTAGTCCCGGATTGTTCGTTAAGTCCCGTATTTTGAGTCTCTGCATTTTCGTTATTTTCGTCAGGAGTAGCGTTATTCTGTAACAAGGTAGGTCGTCTTGATTTTTCGATTTTTAGTATCAGTCACTGTTGCCCTATTGTTAGTTTTAATAGTGATTTGTTTCAATTTTTTATGTAACTTATTATTTTTCTTTATTTTCCTGAAAATAAATAACTTATTTGGTTGGGTGAATAGTTCGCGTTTAATATTTATTTTATTAATTTTGTTTTCTTTGTTTTAGACCTGATTTTGAAATGATTCGCGTAGGAACTATACACGTTCTTGTTGTACCATTTCCACGTGGCGAGTTAATTTAGAGTCATATTTGCGTCCAAAAAATAATTCGTATGGAGTGCCATTTATGACGTTATGTATGGAATTGTTATATATAAAAATTGTATGTAACATTTTCAGGCTAGGTGAAGAGGATTTGTCTGTGGCGTGAGTGATACGGTATTTTTACAGGAGTGTTGAATGAAACCGCTCAACAGGAGAATTTGACGTTGAACTTCTAATAGCCGTTATATGTATATTAATTCCGTATGTTTCACAAAATTATCTAAATTGTATAGAGCTGAACCCTTTTTCGGCGTCAACTACTATATTTTTTGGTCGTCCGTATTGCGAAATGTATTGCGCCATGGCTTCAAGAATATGGGGTGTGTTTCTTGTTTCAATTTCATACGCCTGCCCGAAACGTGAGAATTTATCAATGATGGTTAAGTATTTTAAATTTTCCAAGTAAAATATGTCCATGTGAACAATTTCAAGAGGTATCGGCGTTTGGGTTAGTTCAAAAGTTTGCTTGGGAGGTCGTCGGTCGTATTTGTTCTCGTTACAAAGCTTGCAATTGGTAACGTAATATGATATTTTTGATTTTAAACTTGAGAAGTAGTGGTTGCGTCTTAAATGATTAAAAGTCTCATTAATGCCCGGGTGTCTAAAGTCGTGGTATTTTTTTTATAAGTTCGTCCTGCTTGTCTTCTAAAACGTCTTCAAGGATTTTACTGGCTCTAATAATACGATATTGTTTGCCATGTGAAAAGTAATCAGACTATATTCTTTGTATTTTTAAGAACAATTCATCGTCGGGACAATAAAGGGCTAAAAGGAGTTTCGGTGGAACATTTTCTTTTATTATGGAGATAAGTGTATCGTCATCGTCAGATGTAAAGTTAATCGTGATACGTCGTCGTGTATTGAAAAGTATTTCAAATTTACGTTTCCTAACATTTTATTATTTTATTGATTTATTGATAATCAATTGATTTTTAAAATCGTTTAGGGGGTTTTCCGAAATTCGTCTTAAAGATCAATCATCTTCGGAGGCACTGTGTACAGTTTCAATAGAAGTACTATCTTCCGAATTGTTATTGGTATTAGTATTGATATTAGTATTAGTCTGTTAATACACGAGAGAGTGCATCTGTATTGGCATTTTGACGTCCTGGTTTGTGAATGATTTCATAGCCGAATTCTTCGAGTTTCAGTCTCCATCTTACCAATTTACTATTGGGTTCTTTTAGAGACATGAGCCAACGAAGAGGTTGATGGTCAGTATTTATAGTGAAACGTCGTCCGTAAAGGTATGGTCTAAAATACTTTGTTGCCCATACGACGGCCAACAGTTCTTTTTCGATTGTCGAGTAATTTTGTTCCGTGTCAGTCAAAGTTCGGGATGCATAACAAATAGGATGGTCTTTTCCTATTGGGCCTTGTGATAAGATTGCACCAATTGCCACATTGCTAGCATCGGTTATCAAAAGAAATTCCTTGTTGAAATTAGAGTAAGCGAGGATAGGATCGTTAGTAAGAAGATCCTTACAGGTATCGAAGCACTTAATGAATTCAGGTGTATGTTTGACAGTTTCACTTTTCTTCAGGCACTTGGTCATGGGTTTTGTCAATTTATCGAAGTCTTTGATGAACTTCCTGTAGTAGCCTAAAAGTTCAAGGAATGATTTGATGTCCTTTTGAGTTTTCGGGGTGGGAAATTTTTGAATATTTCAAATTTTGTCCGGATTTGGCTTAATTCCTGCGTCGGTTACATGTTCTAAAAAATCTATTTCACGTCAAAGAAATTCACTTTTGTCAAGTTGAATTTTTAGATTTGCGTCTTTTAGTCTACTGAATACTTTGTCTAAATTAACTATGTGTTCTTGGAATGATGTCGAGTAAACAATAATGTCGTCCATGTATACCAGACACGAAGTTCCTTGCAAGTCCTTTAAAACGTTATCCATAACTCGTTGAACGGTTGACGGAGAGTTTTTTAACCCAAAGGGCATGCGTACGTACTCGTAATGCCCATGGTCTACTGTGAAAGCAGTATTTTCTATATCGCGTGGATGTACTTCGATCTGATGAAAACCAGATACTAAATCTAAGGTGGTGAAGTACATGCACTTTCCTAATTTATATCTGTAATGTTGGGAATGGGGTGTTTGTCTCCTATCGTCTTGTCATTTAATTTTCGGTAGTCCACTACTAATCTCCATTTCTGTTTTCCGCTCGCGTCCTGTTTCTTTGGAACAATTCAAATGGGACTATTCCAGGGCGAGTAACTAGGTCTAATTATTCCCTGCTGTAACATTTTGTCTATTTGAGTTTTTACTTCTCTCTATGAATGTACGGATATCGATAAGATTTTGTGTAGATTGGTAAATCGTCAGTCGTTTTAATTTCGTGCTTAATTTTGTATGTAAAAGTTAGGTCTTGTCCCTGTTTATAAAATATATCTTCGTATTTACGACAAATTTTTAAAATTGCTTTTCTTTCTTCAGTGTTTAAATGTTCTGTCCAAATTAGAGCTTCTATAGGAGGTTGAATATTATCGTTATTCGAAACGATTTGGTTAAAATTGCAATCAATAAAATCATGATTTAGAATTTCGACTTTTAGTGGTTATTCAGTTAAAAACTTTTGGCTACTATTAGTCAAACTGATTCTAAACTAATCGTTTATATATGCTTTATAATGATTAATAAGCCTAAAGAATTAATACATATTACATGTTGTATATAATTACAATTTTAGATAATAAAATAAAGTGATGATATGAATATTATCATCATTTTATTTTATTATCTAAAATTTTCATTCATCATCAAGTCCACTTTAGTTTAGTTAATATTAATTTAGAACCAATTAATCTAAATATCGAAACAAATACTGAAAATATTAATAATTGTTCAGATTTAGAAATAAATAATATAAATAATACAATGACGCGAAACGAAGCTAATGAATATTTAGAAGCTCTAAGATTACCCGATACTATTATGCCCGGTTTTTCAGTGATGGTTTAAACCAAAGATTATAGTTAAACTCGAGTTTATCTCATTTTTCAGTTTTACAGTGTGAGTTTAAATATGGTCGTCAGTTTAAACTACGTTTAATTTAAACGGCCAATATTCGTGGTTTAAACTACACATTTAGTTTAAACCTAGGAAACGTCAAATATTGTGTTTAATTTTTGGTTAAATAAAATATAAAAATAATGTATTTCGAATCCGATTTTGAAGATGAGAGCGTCCAAGAATATTATTTAGATTTAGTAAATGTACGACGGGTAAAAACCATACGTTTCCGTCCTAATCATTTTGAAATTTAGGATAATTTTGATTTTTATTCAAGATTTCCAATCCAAGATTCGTTCTGGAGAAAATCCGCCCTCATACACAGCATATAACAAACTGGCATTATTTTTTTTCTTTTTAAATAATAATCGTTAAACTGAAAACTATTATAATAGTAATAATTTTTAAGAATAACGCATTATCTCCTGAAATAATGTTCTTGTTGACATTAAGATATTATTTAAGTGGGGGTATGCTTATAATATGTGGAGATTTCGCCGGAGTATCGAAAACTACTACTAGTAGAGTAGTGAAACAAGTATCTCACAATATTCCTCTTGAATTTATTAAATTTCTTAAATTTCCAGTGTCAGACATGGGAAAGACTCAAATTATGGGAAATTTTTATAACATTGCGCGGTTTCCTAAAGTAATTGCCGCTTTAAAAATTAGAAATGTGACGCACTGAATCAGAAACACTAATAAATGTAAACAAATTGCACAGCCCATTGCCTTTTTTGATGACACGCTTTAAAAATTGCATTCTAATGTAATTTTTAAAAATATATTCAAATATATACATTTAAATTATTTTCACATAGTAGGAGATATCATCACAATTCAAACAATCTGTTTTGACATCTATTAAAAAAGCCAAAACTAGTAATTTGCTATGGTTACTTAGTTTAAACTCCGTTTAAATAAACTACGGTAGTATTGACACTGTAAAACATCGGTGGTTTAATTGATTAGTTTAAACTTGAGTTTAGCTAAACGTGGTTTACATAAACTCAAGTTTAAACGGCCACTGAAAAACCGGGCATTAAAGATTTAACTCCTTTTGACGGTAACCCATGTCAATTATTTGGTTTTATTAGTAACGTAGAAGAAATATTAGTATTAGTACCCGGAATGAATGGGACACCGGAAGGTAAACTATGGTTACGGGCAATTAAAAATAAAATAACAGGTGTCGCTAGTGAAGTACTAAACATGTACGGAACTAGTATAGATTGGGGTGAAATTAAAAGTAATCTTATTTCCCATTACGCAGACAAGCGAAACGAGACTAGTCTAATACGCGACTTACATAATTTACGACAGACAAACCAAACCATTGAACAATTTTACGGTTCAATTATCGAAACATTTTCCGCCATGACAAATTTTATAAAGTTACACGAGACAGACCAGATAATAGTTAGGGAAAAAATTAAGTTGTATTCAGATTTATGTAAGGATGCATTCTTAATAGGACTTAAAGAACCAATAGGTAGTGCAATTAGGGCTTGCTAACCCAAAACCCTTCACGAAGCATTTTCAATGTGTATTCAGGAACAAAATATTTATTACGCTAGAAGTAATTATATTCAAAAACAACAACTTGCTCTCAAACCAAAATCCAAACCAATTAATTATCCAATTCAATTTTATCATCAACCTGCTAGGCATAACAATTATAATTTCCCTAAACCTACATATCAACCACCTAAACCAGTGCAAAGGCAACTACCACCGCCCCAACCTCAACAGAATAATTTCATGCAAAGATCTGGACCATCTCACTACATCCTAACACCGTGGACATCGGAAGTAACAGGATGTCAATTAGAAATCCACAACAAAATCAACCAAAACCAATGGGACACTTCTTTTTCAGACAACAAAGTAAACTAGCTTTCACCAGTCAAGAAATTCATCACACAGAAGAAACTAAATATCAACTGGACGAATACGTGAACGAAAATATCCCTCAAAACGCCAGTTGGGAACAACCTGTAACCGGATATCAAACTGAATATCAGGAAACGAACGACTATGGAAACTATGACTATCCATACGAAATCGAAGCTGAAATTGACGATGGAGATTTTCAATCGACCTGCCCGAGCAACGAGGATACATAGATCAAAATTTGCATGGATCAGAACGCCCATATATTCTTATCCTACATCCTTCCGGAAAACAATTAAAGTTCCTTATTGACAGAGGATCATCAAACTCCTTTATAAACCCCGAATACGTGCACCCCGGCGACTTACAAACAACCCAGACTGTTCAAATTAAAACAATTCTAACGACACATAAACTTAATAAACGAGTAACATTACCAATCTTTAACAAATTCAAAACACAAGGACAATTAGACTTTATTGTATTTAAATTTCACAACTATTTTGCGGTTTACTTGGGCTTGACACTTTAAGTAAATTAAAAATACAGATAGATACATTTCACAAATGCTTATACACACCTCACACGACAACTAAACTACTATACAAACCAAACTTTATGAGCGGACAATACAAAATTCCACCTAATAACAAAATTATCACTAAGCTACCCGTAGACATCCAACATGGTGACGTTATTCTTCCCGGCAAGGAAGAATTACGTCAATCTTAATAAACTTAATAAGAAACATCAAACTTAATAAAAATTACGCACTCGTAAACGAGGAATGTTTGTACTTAATGGAAATGTCGAAAAATTTGCAACATCTTCGTCTGCGATAACGATCTCACAACATTGACGAAAACCCAGGAAAACCAATGTCTCGGAAACATTCTACTTAACAACGAAGGACACTGTGTCTACACCGAATATCTCAAACAGGAACAACTTAAATTCCTGTTAAACGAGTACTTACTCTTAATCAATTTCCCAAGTACGTTATTATCTACGACATGTGGTATCAAGGAACGTGAAATCAATGGGACAATATTAATAAAATTCCACCAGTGCACCGTTACCATAAATGGCATTGTGTACGAAAATAGGGAACAACTATTCCAAAGCAACCTTAGAATCCTACCGCTTCATAACTTATACATAAACGAAACGAAGTTTGAAGAACCGCTCAACATGGAAAAACTAAAAAATTATCATATTGAAAACATAGAAGAAATTCAACTACTGAAAACGCACGGAATCATCCACATTTCCAGCACCTACATCATACTTGGACTTATTATAATCTCTATAGCCGTCATCACATTTGGTTACTTAACGAAGTCAGGAAAACAAGAAATAAGTCTTGGCCACTACAACCACTACAACCGAGCATCCACAAGCACCGTCAGGCGAAGTAAAACTTCTATGGCCGGCGCTTCACTAAGAGGGGAGGAGTTATGGATTCAATTTATTAAGAATTAAATAAATTTAATAGATCCTATTTCATTTTCTATATTTTATGTAAAACCAATATTAAGCATTTTCTCATCAAACTATTGTACATCAAAAAGTATAATATTCATTTCCTGTAATTTCATGTAATTGTAAAATCAGATATTTTCACACCAAATAAAGAAATCTTATTTATAGATAATTCCCCCTACTTTTGACATGTGTAGGGCCCCCCTATGGAAGTTGAGAGTTGAAATTTGGTAAATGGGGCTAATTTCCGATGCACCTCATATTATCAAAGTGGGGTCAAATTTTGGGCAATTTTGGATCCGACCCAACCTTTAGGGGTGTGGTGGGGGGCAACAAAACAAAACTTTTTCAAACCGGTTGGAAATAATGTTTCGGTCGATTATCTACAACATATCCAAAATTCAGCTTACTAGGATGATTTGGAGGGAGTAGAGCGGGGAAAAAAGGACTTTGGCTGGATTTAACACGCCCACAGCCCCTCAGAATTAACGCAGAGGGTTGAAATTTGGTATGTTGAAAAAGTTCGTACCTAGGTTGTGCTTTTTGGTGGTTTTAATATTTTACCCCCACCACCCTCGTTTTTAAGCTACAATTTCATGCTTTTTTGACGTTTTCGAAGTTTGTACCACTCGCACAGGTCACCCAAATAAACCTAGAGGGCTGAAACTTCGTATTCGGATTGAGTTAGTATCAAGGGGTGCCTTTTAGGGGTCTCAGTTTTTAACCCTTACCCCCACCATTTTTATACCAAAAAGAACATGACTGTTTTTTAACAGTTTCGTTCGGGTCAAAATCTCTCCAAATAAACCTAGAGGGCTGAAATTTTGTGCACAGGTTAAGCTAATAGCCAGCCACTGCTTTTTGGAGGTTTCAACTTTTAACCCTTACCCCCACGATTTTTATGAAAATAGTTCCTTGATTTTTTTGCCTTTTTTTTAACATGTCTAGAGACTCTCTGAGTAAACGTAGAGGGCTGAAGTTTTGTACGTGTATTGAGTTAGTATCTAGTTAGTGCCTTTTAGAGATTCCACATTACTTTTCCCCCCACTTCTCGCATTTTTACATCGGAATTCAATGGTATTGTTAAATGTGTTTAAAATGTTTTATATATACTATAAGACAAGTAGGCGAATAGTAAGTTTAAAAACTTAAAAAAAATTAACTTACTTTTATAACAAATGCAATACATACATATTTATAAAGTAGGAATTTTTGATTTTTTGATTTATAAAATAGAAATTTTGAATTTTTTTGGATAGAAAGAATATCTTCACAAAGGCCTTCCAGTTTACTATTTAAGGTTCTTTTTTTAATATTTAAAAATAAAACACAAAGGCAATTGGCGGATAAGCATGGGTAGGAATGCCGTCGTACGAATTGTGTTGGCTTTTTTCTTGCTAACTGCTGTCGGCACAAAATTGAAAGTTACTGAAATTCAGCCTTAAAACCTTTTTTTAAAGCCCCGATCGACCGGACACTCATCATCAGTTTTGAAACCACCAAAATGACAAATCGCTTGTAGACTTTCAATTATATTTCGCTTGTAGACATTCAATACCGAAGATAAGGGAAAAATTCGACTTCCATGATGGGGCGCCGCTGCTCACGGCGTTTTTTTATATACATCGAATGCGTTTTTCAGCGCTAAATATAAGTTTTACACCGAGCGAAACATCCCAGCCCTTACATTATGTAAGACATTACCCCATCGGTATAGTAAGTTTTAGAAATCTGACACGTACTATCTCAAAAACTAAACAGGATAACGAAACAATTTTTTTTTTCACTCATCAAATTCTGGAAGAATTTGACTTAAGTTTTTGTCACCATAGTAACGAAAACCGTTTTTTATGCTGCCTGTAAGTATTCAAAGATTTAAAAAATATATTTTCGGCCAATGTTCTCAAAAATTGGTCTAGGAAAAAATTTTTTAGGCCAAAGAGAACATATAAAAATTTTATTTTAAATCGAAAGTGTTCGAAAGCATATTTGTCTATATCTCCTATACTAATTTTTTTTATTAATATTTTAAAGCCTCGCAGATATATAACTTTTAGTTCGCGTCGCTAAAAGTCTGTTTAGGAGGCCAAAAAGATTATGTAGAAAAAATTTTAACTCATTCGAATATACTTGGTTTCTGAAACTCCAGTCTATACGTATTTTCACACACATAATATATTTTTATAAAATTTTATAAATACAAAATAAAAAAAAGACAAATAACGAAAATATTTTAGCCAAAGATTCTTCAAAAATCTTTCAGATCAAGATTCATACATAGACCAAATTTTTAGATTTTAGCATTAGCAGAAGTTCTTTAACAAAATAACAATTTATTTAGAATAATAAAATAATATTTGCCTATACTATATAGCTTTTTTTATTTTTATTTTTTAATTTATTTGTGTTACTATAGGGTAAAATCCCCTATTCTCGAACGCAATTCAGTACTCGAACAGTTTTGATATTTTATGTATTAGTGAAGTTATTTCTGGAAAAACCGATAAATATCAAAACTCTTCGAGTATTGAATCGCGTTCAAGTACCTATAGGGGCTTTTACGTTAGTATTATTTATATTAAATACATACACGCATACATATATTTGCATAAAAAGGATGCAAATAATGAGAATATATTAGTTAAAGATTTTCTAAAATTCTTTTAGGTCAAGGCTTGCACTCATACCAAATTTTAAATTTCTATCATTAATAGAAGTATCCTAACAATACATTTGAAATTTAACATATTTTACAATATTATAAATTTCAATTGATCTTATAGTAAGATTAGCGAAAGTTTGCGCCTCGAGTATACTCGGTTTTTGACCCCTTCCTTATATATTTTGGCGTATTACCATGTTTATAGTGTGTGCGCCGGCTGAAAGTTAACTGCGCATGAGCATAAATAAATTTTAAGGGAAAGGGCTAAAAAGTCGAGTGTACCCGAGACGCAAACTATCGCTAATCCCACTATACTTATGCTAAAAATTTTATTCAAGGTCAAAGTGTATACTATTCAAAGTATTACTTTTTGAAATTTTAAAATCACTATATTTCATAAAGAATAGCTCATAGGGACTTTTATTGTAGGGATAAAGACCTTTATCGTAATGATGTATTTATATAAAACAATGATACTCATATGTATATTATGTATATACACATATTAGGTTATTGGCTATGTACAAAAAAACAGGGAGAAAACGAACTAATTTGTAACACGTGTTTTATTGTTTCATATGTTAAGTTGTATCTCGCAGATGATAAATTCGCAAAGTGCTATTAAAGGGCATAGCCGGGTAAGATAGGGAAAACGGCCCTTGACGCAAAATTGATTGTTTTTATAGGAAATAATACTTCTTAGCCCCAGATACATTCCTGCCAAATTTCAACCCTCTGAGGCTAATAGTTTATGAATACACAAACAGACAAAAATTTTCAAAAAAAATTTTTTTTTATTAAATTATTGAGCCGATTTATTTGAGTTTAATATATATTGTGTACCCACCTTAAACAAAGTAATAAAAAAAAAAATTAACGTTATATCCCTTTATTATACTAATTTTTTTAAATTTTTAAATTTAAGTAAATTTTTTTTTGGTACTTACGCGTTAGCGACACCCACCATTTTTTGTTCAATAATATGTCTCTTAGTACTCTATAACATATATTTTTACGGAAAAATTTTAGTTGGTAGAACATAGTAATATTTCAGTACAAATGCATGTCATGTTCGGTACTACATATATTACTTATGTATAAAAAGAACCATAAAGTAACGCAACTGCCTGGTTTCTAAAACACAGTAGAATTCTGAGGAGTGAAATAAAATGTTCTCTTACCCTCTGAGTTGCAGTTCTTGGAGTTCCTGTGACGGTCTAAAAAAATTTATATATTGACATGTTATAAAAAATATGTTTTAACTTGTTAAAAAATAATTTTCAAGGTTAATTTTACCATGAATCTGAGTATTTGAATGAAATCAATAACATTATCTCAACATACTTACTAATTAAAATTACATCAAACTCAACAAAAATTATAAGTTTTAGAAACTTTATTTAAATAAAGATAATAATAATAACAATAATACGTCTTAAATGTTATATTGTTTTAATAATAATAAACAATAACTTAATAGATTGGAACAAAAAACTTCAAAAATGTATAGTAATGACAACAGTCCGGCTAAAACTTGTTGTAGCTATAAACAGGGCCGTGGAGAGAAATGCCGGGCCCCGGGAATAAATCACATTTTTAAAAAAAATTTCCCCCAAGAAACGTGACGAGCAAAAAAAAAGTTCTTTTTAATTTTTCTTGGACCCCTTAACGACAACTACGGGCCCCCTCTTCCAGTCCGGGCCCCGGGGCTGGAACCCCGGCTACCCCACCCTCTCGTCGGGCCTGGTTATGAAAATATGTAGGTAAATTACATGTAGGTACATATAACTAACTTGAACCGACCGTCTCACTTGATGTTTTGTTACACTTCTTAAGGAGGTGCAGAAAGTGGATTTTTTCTGTAATAAAATTACATACATTCATAACAACGAGAAAGAAGCTTAGGCAAACGTCTAGCTTTATCTGCTGTTTGTCTTCTTTTGTTAACGCGATGACGGGTTATGGGGAATTATAACGAAATGACCACCTGGTATACTAGTTTGACAGCTAACAAACCTTGTATGAAATTGTTGACGTCGTAATACGTAGTGTATGAGTTAATAAAGTTTCACTTGACGTCTTACAAAGAAAACAACTTTAACAAAAGAGAAATCAACATCTATTTTGTTATTAATAAAAAAAAGACAAACGGCAAGTAATGTTAGACTTGAGTAAACTAGTTTATCGTAGTTATGAACGTATGTAATTGTATTATTTTAGAAATAGGGTAGATATTTTACTTTATAGCCCTTTTTATACATACGTAATATATGTAGTACCTAACATGGTATGCATTTGTATTGAAATAATACTATGTTCTACCAACTAAAATTTTTCCATAAAAATATATGTTATAGAGTACTAAGAGACATATTATTGAACAAAAAATGGTGGGTGTCGCTAACGCGTAAGTGCCAAAAAAAATTTACTTAAATTTAAAAATTTTAAAAAATTAGTATAATAAAGGGATATAACGTTAATATTTTTTTTATTACTTTGCCTAAGGTGGGTACACAATATATATTAAACTCAAATAAATCGGCTCAGTAATTTCGTAAAAAAAAATTTTTTTTGAAAATTTTTGTCTGTGTTCATATACTGTTTATATACTCAATTCATAAACTGTTAGACTCAGAGGGTTGAAATTTGGCAGGAATGTATCTGGGGCTAAGAAGTATTATTTCCTATAAAAACAATCAATTTTGCGTCAAGGGCCGTTTTCCCTATCTTACCCGGCTATGCCCTTTAGGCGTGGGTTTTTACGAACGACGTAAATTTATCGATTCTTAAGTTTTTTAACTATAACTCAAAAACTATGCATTTTTCGTAAATACACACAATATGATTTTTTGTAGAGAATTAAATTTCCTATCGAAATGGCATTTTATGAACTCAAAAAACTTTTTTCTCAACAAAATACGTCAAAAAAACTATTTTAAAAAAAGCGGAAATTTTTCAATTTTTTTAAATTTTTGTGCAGCACTTTTTTCTGAATGAATTTAGGTATAGGCATTGGTTCACAAAAAAGAAAGCTGATGCAATTCCCGCCAGAATGGTGACCGATAAAAATATTTTCAATAAAAACTGGCTGAGATACAGTCGTTCAAAGTTGCCTACTTTTTTACAATTTTATTACTTTTTATTTACTTTTATACCAAGTTACTTGTAATTTTTACACCCACAATTATTTTTATTGAGTACAAAAATTATTTCTGCTTTATCAAAGATAATAATAAAAGTATAATTGTTAAAAATTTTGATACTCATACGATCTTAGGTGTAAAAAAAATATTAATATTGTACTAATTTATAATTGTTCTAATTTTTTTTTAAAATTACATATATTTTTATTATATTTTTCCCATAATGTTTTCGAGTACAGTATCAATATCTTCATCAACATCGTTTTGAATAGCTTCTTCCGTAACTTCTGGAACATTCGCGTTTTCACAATTTAGGCCAATACATTATTTGCACAACATGGAGCAGCTACTTCTTACAATTTTCTACAGCCGCAATTTCCGTGACAACCTTTTATACACCCGCAAGGTATTTGCTCCAGTAAATTCTGCAGTGCAGGAGGTTTTGTTGTTTTAATTGACACTAATCCATTTTTAGATTTTTTTAGTTACGGACGAAGATGTCCAAAACGATGTTGATGGAGATATTGATACCGAATTCGAAAACATTATGGGAAAAATATAATAGATATTGTACGCGCCGCTCTATGGTTTTAAATGAATTTAAAATTTTAATATCATTCGTACCTATTCGTCCTTTTGGATAACAATAGATGGCACAAATTGTACTATCTATTGGCAGATTTGTTACCTTAAAAGTAAATAAGTTGGTTACATGTTTTGATTAGTTTGAAAAAAAATACGTTCATAGTTCGTTCGTTGTTCAAGCAATAAACCGACACATTAGAGTGTCCCTTGGCTGGTTGGTTAAATTTTAAATATCATATACATATGTAATTAGTAAAATTTGGTGCCGTAATTTTGAATTATTATCGGTTTACGTGCTTAAATACTGTTAGTGTAATTCCCACCAAATACTCCCTTTATCCTTATTTTTACACCTTTTCCTTGATAATAACATCTTTACTGGAAAGTCGTGGGGACCAGCCGTCATCGAAGATTAAGGTAAGAGTGTGACCTTAATTTTTGTTTTGTTTTTTTTTTCGCACTTTCTATCCGTTTTTGATATATGTAAGTACAAACAATTATGTATGTCCTTTTTAGTCGAATTTTCTCCGAAAAATTAGACTTATACAGTCTATACGATAAGAGCTGCGAGAGGCGAGAGTAGGGGCGCTATCCGTTTTCGGACCCGTAGAACACGAATATGTAGAAAAAAATGTCTGATATATATATATATATATATATATATATATATATATATATATATATATATATATATATATATATATATATATATATATCTATATATATATATATATATATATATATATATATATATATATATATATATATATATATATTCCCGCCACTTTTTAATTTGTGTAGGGCCCCCCTATGGAAGATAAGAGATGAAATTTGGTAAATGGGGCTCATTTTCGAGGCACTTCATACTATCAAAGTGGGGTCAAATTTTGGGCAAATTTTTTTTCTGACCCGACCTTTAAGGGGGTGGTGGGGGGCGGAAAAGTAATAAAACTCTTCCAAACCGGTTTTAAATAATGTTTCGGTCAATTGTCTACAACATATCCAAAATTCAGCTTCCTAGGATGATTTGGTGGGAGTAGAGGGGGGAAAAACGATTTTCGCTGGATCTAACAGCCCCCCAGCCCCCCAGAATTAACGTAGAGGGTTGAAATTTGGTGTGTTGATAAA
Source organism: Brachynemurus nebulosus (assembly GCA_035578155.1). Classification (NCBI taxonomy): domain Eukaryota; kingdom Metazoa; phylum Arthropoda; class Insecta; order Neuroptera; family Myrmeleontidae; genus Brachynemurus; species Brachynemurus nebulosus. The sequence goes on along the minus strand of JAPWDM010000001.1, from coordinate 66,004,768 downwards.
GTTCGTACCTAGGTTGTGCTTTTTGCAGGTTTTAATATTTTACCCCCACCCCCCTCATTTTTAAGCTACAATTTCATGCATTTTCGACGTTTTCGAAGTTTGTACCACTCGCACAGGTCACCCAAATAAACCTAGAGGGCTGAAATTTTGTATTCGGATTGAGTTAGTATCAAGGGGTGCCTTTTGGGAGTCTCGACTTTCAAACCCTACCGCCACCATTTTTATACCAAAAAGAACATGATTTTTCTTGATTTTTAACAGTTTCGTTCGGGTCAAAATCTCCTCAAATAAATCTAGAGGGCTGAAATTTTGTGTACAGGTTAAGCTAATAGCCAGACACTGTTTTTTGGGGGTTTCAACTTTTAACCCTTACCCCCACGATTTTTACGCCAATATTTCCTTAATTTTTTTGCTTGTTTTCTAACACGTCTAGAGACTCTCTAAGGAAACCTAGAGGGCTGAAATTTTGTACGTGTATTCAGTTAGTATCCAGCTAGTACCTTTTAGGGAGTCCACATTACTTTTCCCCCCACTTCTTCCATTTTTACATCGGAATTGAATGCTATTGTTAAATGTGTTTTAAATGCATTACTTTTATTCTAAATACAAGTAGGCGAATAGTAATTTTAAAAAAAGTGAATACAATTTTTTAACAAATGAAATACATACATATTAAGTAATTTGAAAATGTTATTAAAGTCACTGTTTATTTATAAATTAGGAATTTTGGATTTTTATTATTTATAAAATAGAAATTTTGGATTTTTTTGGAAAGAAAAAATATCTTCATAAAAGCCTTCCAGTTTACTATTTAAGTTCCTTTTTTAATATTTAAAAATAAAGCACAAAGGCAATTGGCGGATAAGCATGGATAGAAATGCCCTCGTACGAATTGTGTTGGCTTTTTCCCTGTTAACTGCTATCGGCACAAAATTGAAATTTACTGAGATTCAGCCCTTAAAAACTTAAAATCTTTTTTTAAATCCCCGATCAACCGGACACTCATCATCAGTTTTGAAACCACCAAAATTACAAATCGCTTGTGGACTTTCAATTATATTTCGCTTGTAGACACTCAATACCGAAGATGAAAGGAAAAATTCGACTTCCGTGATGGGGCTCCGCTGCTCACGGCGTTTTTTACTTATGTGATTGTATGTGTTTGTACATGTGAGATTGAGAGTTGATAATGGTCATGTTAAATTATATGAACAACTAAAAACAACTTTCTTCAAAATGAATTAAGCAAATGCGAAATTGATGACAGTATTCAACACGAGAATTTAGATCGTCACGACCTATTAGCACCAACCACTGTCGAACTCGAAAATATTAACTGAATTATTATAAAATATTAATAATTATTTATTATTTAACGTATTTTTACATAAGCATTCAAATTATAATAATACTTACAAATTTGCATCAAATGGCACTCAGAAAAAACATAAATTGAAATTTTGTTTTGAATGATTTAAACAAAATTTTGCAGCACAAGAGTTATCATCAGACATTTTAAGCCACCATAATAATTAAATACATATCAGAAATATCTTACAGATCACAAAACACACTAAAATTACAAAGAAATATCAAAAATAACTGATGACAAGCTTTAAATAAAAAAAATTTAATGACAAATACAAAGTAAACCTCTCAACAGTAAATTATTTAATTTAATGACAGTTAAAATTCCACTGCTATCGTTGTTAAAAATTTTAAAAAAGTCAGTGAAAAAATTAAATAATTAACATAATTATCAATTGTAAATTTTCACAAAATAATTTGACCTGCAAATTTATTTTTCTAAATTAAATTTACTTTAGTGATGATATTTTCACTGTATTAGTATGCATAATGTTATGCATTATTTAGGTACATAACATGGATAGCCCTTTGGAATTTTTGAATTCCAAATGACACTCTTACGTCATCTCGTTTCGTAACTGTTTGTGAAACAAACTATTATTTAAACTGTGGTATATAGGTTAGGACAATTAAAAAACGGATTTTGATATACAAACTAATTTGCCTAGTATATTAAATGGCACGCGGGGCCGCTTTACTCACTTGTGTTTCGCATTTTTCTGCTATTTTTATTGTTTTCTATAAAAAAAATTATACAATAATTTGTTTCAAAAAAGTGTTATATCATACAGTTGTCATTATAAAAAATTGTGAAAAATATTAATAAATTTGAGTTTTCCAAAACAAAAATATGCTACCGCGCTTTAACTTTTCATAATTTAAGATTTCCACCACTATTGCTTTGTTTTTATCGGTTAAAAGAAAAAAATCGCATGTTGTAGTACTCTACAGAATTCCCGGAATCGGAATTTTTGATATATTTCATTTATTTTCAGGAATTATTAATTTTGGAATACACGAAATACAATAACACACTGAAATCTGAAAATCTTAATACGACTTTTTGGTAGTTTCATTTGTTTTATGCATACTGAACAAAATTTATAAAAAACCTGACCTTTAAAAAATGTGTTAATGGCGTTACCGCATAAATAATAAGCCACCTATATAGGTACACGATCCGTAATACTGTCAATATTTCGAAATACTGGCATTATTACTGAAGTATCCATATATAGATTTTATATTATAAAAATAATAATTCATTCTTTTTCTTAGTAAATACTGACAGTATTATTAATCGTGTGCAGGCCGCCACGAAACAGCAAAAAATAGGGAATATGCAGGAAATGTTAATGGTGTCATGACAAAATGTCACAAAGCGCGTGCGCCGCATGCGCTTTGTGACATTTTGGTCACAAAGCGCATGCGGTTTGTGACATCGCATGCGGTTTGTGACAGCATGCACTTTGTGATATTATCTGTATGTATATTTGCTTTTTACAATACCTACTGCGTTAAATAGCGAAATGAGTACAGGTCTTAGATAAGATCCGCCAGTGCCCAATATTTGGAAATTCGCTATGTTATACAGATGCTGCGACAGGGGTATTTTATTCTTATGTGGGTTCCATCTATGGCTCCAACTATGTTTGGCATATGCCCTACCTTATAAAATTCGTGTTTTTCGGTATTTAAATCCTCGGGAAACTTAGTAAACAAATTTCTTTTTGGGAAATAATTATTTGAGCAGTTTTTTAAACATTTGGTCAGTTACCTCGGTCAGTTAGAAATTCAAACGGTCAGTATTATATTTTTTGAGCAGTATTAAATCAACTTTAGCAGTAAAACGTGGTCAGTAATATAAATGAATTTGGTCAATTATGTTATCCTACGATGGTCAGTAAAATAAATAAATAGTCATTAAAATAACTAAATATTCAGTAAAGTAACTAAATGGTTAGTAAAATAACTAAATGATCAGTAAAATATTTAAACTGACAGTTAAATAAACAGTTTGCTAGTTCCCAGCATATAGTAAAAGTCAAACGTTATTTTGATTTAAAATAGTGTACAATTTGAGCCAAAAATGAATAATATTTTGCGATAAAGCAGCGTGCGAATTTAAAATAAAATTAGTTAAGGTTAGGTTAGCTTAGTTGGTTTTGAAAGTGTAGTTCGATTTTGGTATAAAGACTAAGTGATGAGGTTAGCTAAGGTTAGATTAGTTTAGTTAGTTTTGACAGTATACTTCGACTTTGATGTAAAAACTAGGTGGTGAGGTTAGTTAAGGTTAGGTTAGTTAAGGTTAGGTTAGTTAAGGTTAGGTTAGTTAAGGTTAGGTTAGTTTAGTTAGTTTTGACAATATACTTCTACTTTGATATAAAAACTAGGTGGAGAGGTTATGTTAGAGTAGTTAGTTTTGACCGGTGTTGGGCAAAATGTAATCAAATAGATTACAAATTACGATTACAAAATGTAATCTGTTTTTTCTGATTACAAATTTCATTTACAAAATGTAATCTAAGATTTTTTATTACAATTACATTTTGTAATTGTAATTTGTAATCGCTTCTGGATTACAAAATATGTAACCGTTTCAGTAATTTGGTTACAAAATTACTTTGCTTAATTGGTTACTTTTGCTCAAGACATAGATAAATGAATAAAACTGCTATATATGATTTAAAAAATTCGATAGTGCAAAAATTAGGTTAAAGAGGAAATAAAGGTAGGACCTTTAGCACACACTACGTCGTCAAAAGTATGGGGACACCTTAATCCAGGTGTGCCCACACTTTTGACGCGGTACACTTAACGATGTGGTATACTGCCGTGTCAAAAGTGTGCCCCCTCAGTTAAAGTGTCCCTATTCTTTTGACGACCTAGTGTATGTTGGAACCCGCAGACCCCCTCAGCCCTGCTACTGCTACGCGGGCGAAGCTACGGGTAAATGCTAGTTAGTAATTAATTAATTATTCTTTCAAAACTATTTCGACGCTATTGATATCCAAAACAGTTTTTCAGTACCTTACTAGTATTAGGAGAACAAAAATACTTATGCATATTTATGTACTTATTTGTTACTAGTAAAAGTAATAATTTGATTAGAAGTAACCACGATTACATGTAGGGGAGATCCTTGTACTTGGGGACACCCGTTTAAAACTTCATAACTTGAGTAAAAATTTATGTATGACTTCGAATATTGAAAATTCTCTAAGCACACAATAACATCTTAATATTATGATAATATATCACGATATTGTGTTTCATTTTTTGGAAAACTTGAACTGAATAATCGGGGATATTTTTCCCAAGGTACAATCACAGCTTCTACCTTGAGACACCAATGGTTGTACCTTGGTACAAACTATGCAAGACATTTTAAGCACTGAAATCAAAATATATATTCTATTTTTTTTAGGAGCAATAAAAATTGTTTGATTATACTTGCAATCTTTTTTATTATAGAAAAAAAGACCATTTTAATGGTATTTTTGACGTTTTCTTCATTGGCCTTCGGCCGGGTGACTTTGTTCTTACTTCGCAGCATCTGGATAGATAAAGACAAATATTGAAAACAAAGTCACCTATAGATCTCTGTAAAAAAAGCAATACCTTGTAGCTTGGCACCGTCCCAAGGTACAAAAAATTTGCTGTCCCAAGGTACAAATTTCAACTGCATATAATAAAGTGTGGTTATATTTTTTAATTAGGGAAATCCAGCGATATACGTCAAAATAAATAGTTACGAATGTGTATAATAACTATTTGTATCTTTAATCATTTATTCACCTCAAAATATTTCGAGTAAAATGATGATTTATATGGATTACAAAAAAAAAGACCCGGCAAAAATCTCACAACCTTGCACATAGAAGGAACGAGTCAAAATGGCTGACTTCGTTGCGTGTGTTTTGAGTGTTTGTGTCAAATACTCATTAAATGTCACTATTAATCATTTTACAATACATTGGTTCTCAAATTATGGGCTTGTCCCGAGGTACAAGGTGTCCCAAGGTACAAGGATCTCCCTAATCAAATTACATGGTAATCAAATTAAATGTAATTGCGATTACATTGAAGAAATGTAATCGTAATAGAATGTAATCGCGACTACATGTAATCTAATTACTTGTAATCGGATTACATGTAATCGCGGTTACTTGTATTCGATTGCGACCAACACAGGTTTTGACAATATACTTCGACTTTAATATAAAAACTAGGTGGTGAGATTAATTAAGATTAATTTAAGTCAATTTAGGTTAGCTTTGGTTAGTTTAGCACTAAAACCGCATTTTTGGGGAAAAAGTAATTATTTATCACTTATTTCAAGATTTTTAACGGATCAGTTTCGATTTAATAACTGCTCACAAGTTACTGACCATTTATTAATTTTACTGACCAATTGGATTTTTAACAAACCAAATATTTATTGAACCGCTCATTTCAAAATATCTTACTGCCCGTTTCTATTTTTTTTTACTGCTTACATTTTACAGCCAAATCTGTTATTAAACATACCGTTTATATTTTTTTACTGACCAAAACTGGAATTTTCCACTGACCGTTTAAATCATAGCCTTTCTTTTCCCGCATAATGCTATACTCACACGTTTAATTATTCATAATACCGACCAGCGGCTTATTCCATGGATATCCGCTTAAATTAATTAATTCAATTTAATTTTGCTTTCAAAAAGTAAACTACATTTCATACTATACCTATTTCTTGTTGATAGCAGCCTTTTGCAAAATATCTTAGTGCTACACATATTTGTAGGTCTGGGCTAATGGATTTACCCCTTGTATCAATTGGTTTTATTCTTTCTCAATTGGTTTTATCTTTTAAGTTTATCAGAAAACGCAACTCGGTCTTCACGCAAACGACAACGCTGTATAAATTCCTCATCATTTAGATCATTTAAGGGGTTAATTCTTTGCCGGTAAATTTTTCCTCGATTTAGTCAACGAATATCATCAATTTCATGCATCTAACAATAAGTGCGATAAAATTTATACACAACAATACTATGGACACCATATACATAGGGTCAATTTAAACAAATTGATAGGTTGGAAAACTACTTACCGTTTTAATAAAATATTAATAACAAAAATAAAACTGGAAAGAGACAGGAATAAATAAATCTATAAGAAAATGAACAGACGAATTATAAAAAATAAATAAATGACTAGGTAATTTCTTTAAATTTTATATAAAATTATTTTCAGTTTAAGTTTATGCTGTATATTTTAAATTTCATTGAGTTAAGTTTAAACAACGCTACTTTAATTGTTTAATAGCAACGCTATATCCTTTATTAAAATTTCGCTACTAGATAGCAGTACCATTAAGTTGTATTGGGGATAATATTAGTTTATGCACACCATTATTTATAGTTATGCCTAGCAACACAATTAAAATTACAATACTAAATTTAGTATTTGTTTATGCACATGGCCCTTTGTTCTTAAAAGCTTCTATTTAACTTGTTTTGTTAGTATGTTTGTTCAGATCAAATCTTGGAATCAAAATTTAGACAGATTTTAACTGAGCTAGAGATTTCAAATTTTGCATACGTGTATAACCTTGATGACAATGCAATATTGTATAATTAGTTTTGTCCTAAATCGTCCCAAACGAAAATTGTTGATTTTTAGTCCTGTGCAACTTTTCGACATTTCGAATTGTGAAATATTGTCCATTGATTTTACATTGCAATTTTTTGTTTTTATAGTTATGTTTGATTAGGGTAAATTAGGGCCAGTTGCACCGTTTTAGTTTTAAGTAAGACTTAGTTAAGAAATGCTTAACTTTAAGCGCTTCTTATTTATTTTGTTTATTGCACCGTTCCGATATAAGTAAAGCTTAGTAGAGTTGTTTGTAAGTACATGAAAACTTGGCAACATTGTTAAATCTAGTAACTTTCTGGTAATTTTTCATTTTTCATGTTGTTGAACAAGACCGGATATTTAATATGTGTATTAAAAATATCGGTTATATCCGTTATATCGGTTAATTCAAAACAATGCTTTTATTTTGTTTGTAAGCAAACAAAATATTTTTCGTGATTTAAAAAAAAAAATATTTTAAATATCTTTTTTCATTTCTAAAAATGGCAGAGATTAACCAGGTAAGTTTAGAAATTGAAATTCTTTTAAATTTTTAATTGATTCTATAATCTTGTTAGTTATATCAATTTTTTTCTTTTTTATAGAAAGAGAAATCCGAATTTTTCGCCAAGCGGGAAACAACTTTTATTTAGCTTAATTAATAAATATAAAGAAATAATAGAAAATAAGAAGACGGACGGCGTAACTAATGACCTAAAAAATAAATGTTGCGCGAAAATTGAATTTGAATTTAACGGTTCTTGCCCCGAGAACAGACAAAGATGTTTGTCAACATTAAAAAAATGTTATTCTAATAAAAAAAAACGCCGTGAGCAGCGGAGCCCCATCACGGAAGTCGAATTTTTCCTCTCATCTTCGGTATTGAGTGTCTACAAGCGAAATGTAATTGAAAGTCCACAAGCGATTTGTCATTTGGTGGTTTCAGGACTGATGATGAGTGTCCAGTTGATCGGGGCTTTAAAAAAAGGTTTTAAGTTTTTAAGGGCTGAATCTCAGTAAATTTCAATTTTGTGCCGATAGCAGTTAGTAGGGAAAAAGCCAACACAATTCGTACGAGGGCATTCCTACCCATGCTTATCCGCCAATTGCCTTTGTGTTTTATTTTTAAATATTAAAAAAGGAACTGAAATAGTAAACTGGAAGGCTTTTATATATTTTTTCTTTCCAACAAAATCCAAAATTTCTATTTTATAAATAATAAAAATCCAAAATTCCTAATTTATAAATAAACAGTGATTTTAATAACATTTTTAAATTACCTAATATGTATGTATTTCATTTGATATAAAAGTAAGTTCACTTTTTTAAAATTTTTTAAAATTACTATTCGCCTACTTGTATTTAGAATAAAAATAATGCATTTAAAAGACATTTAACAATAGCATTCAATTCCGATGTAAAAATGGGAGAAGTGGGGGGAAAAGTAATGTGGACTACCTAAAAGGTACTAGCTGGATACTAACTAAATACACGTACAAAATTTCAGCCCTCTAGGTTTCCTTAGAGAGTCTCTAGACGTGTTAGAAAACAAGCAAAAAAATTAAAGAAATATTGGCGTAAAAATCGTGGGGATAAGGGTTAAAATTTGAAACCTCCAAAAAGCAGTGTCTGGCTATTAGCTTAACTTGTACACAAAATTTCAGCCCTCTAGGTTTATTTGGAGAGATTTTGACGCGAACGAAACTGTTAAAAAACAAGAAAAATCATGTTCTTTTTGGTATAAAAATGGTGGGGGTAGAGGTTAAAAGTGGAGACCCCCAAAAGGCACCCCCTCGATACTAACTCAATCCGAATACAAAATTTCAGCCCTCTAGGTTTATTTGGGTGACCTGTGCGAGTGGTACAAACTTCGAAAACGTCGAAAAAGCATGAAATTGTAACTTAAAAATGAGGGGGGTGGGGGTAAAACATTAAAACCTCCAAAAAGCACAACCTAGGTACGAACTTTATCAACACATCAAATTTCAACCCTCTACGAATTCCGGGGGGCTGGGGGCGTGTTACATCCAGCTAAAATCGTTTTTTTCTCTCTACTCTCTCCAAATCATCCTAGGAAGCTGAATTTTGGATATGTTGTAGATAATTGACCGAAACATTATTTCCAACCGGTTTGGAAAAGTTTTACTGTTTTACCGCTCCCCACCACCCCCTTAAAGGTTGGGTCAGATCCAAAATTTGCCGAAAATTTGACCCCACTTTCATAGTACTGTTGTGCATCGGAATGAGCCCCATTAACCAAATTTGAGCTCTTAACTTCCATAGGGGGGCCGTACACATATTAAAAGATATATATATATATATATATATATATATATATATATATATATATATATATATATATATATATATATGACATTTTTTTTCTACATATTCGTGTTCTACGGGTCCAAAAACGGATAGCGCCCCTCCTCTCGCCTCTCGCCGTTCTTGTCGTATAGACTGTATAAGTCTAATTTTTTCAAGGACAAATTCGACTAAAAAAAAGTAAGAAAAATGGTGGCAGAAGAAAGGAAAGAATTAATAATAACAGGTAATATCTATAATAGTTCAAAACGTGTTATCTGATCTCCATAGATATCAGCAAAAACTATATTTTTTTTAAAATTATTTTAGTTGGTGGTCCTCCCAAAAAAATGAAAACTAGCGATGACAAGGACCTAATTTTATCAATGATAAATAAAAAAAACCGTATATGGGCTGAATAATTTATTTAATAGCGATATCGGCTTACCGAAAAAAAGTGTATGTATTTTATTTTAAATAGAATAGCAACTACTTTTTCGTACTTTACATTGCATTTTTCCTTTTTTGGTTTATTTTATTTTTTTATGTACATAAATGCTTTTTTACTCTGCGAAGTGGCTTTGCAGCTACGCTAATTGTAACGGTAACGACGTTGACGAACAGTAACTCCATTAGACAGCTTCAAAATTGATTGTAGCGCCCTCAGTAAAACTGCCATTGTTTTTGACTATGTTAAACATTCCCCAAGAAAAAAATATATTCTATATATCAACATATATTTTTTTTCAGGTTGTGATAAGTGACGATGGAGGTGACGAAAATGGAGAAGTAGAAAGTGGATCATCGTACGAAGTGATTCAGGAATTAGAGGATTTTCAAGTACACGTAAGCATATTAAATTTTTTAAAATTTGTTTGTATCGATTTGATAATTTAACATTTTGACAATTTTTTCTAGACTGAACTAACCAATTTTGAGGAAAATGGTGAAAATAACGAAACTGTAAAAGTAGTAGAACATTTTCATTCATTAGTATGTATATGAAGAGTGGGAGTCAAAAGTCACCAGTCACTTGACGTAACTTTTTCATCTCAAATTTATTTTTCAGAGTCACTCTATCGAAATGGAGCAGCCTGGGCTTTCCTATGTCCCTTTAAACGGAAACTCCGTGAATTCTAAGTCGAAGGTATATAAAATTGCATAATTTAATAAAAACTTAATAATTTTACTAATTGTTTAATATAGCGGTTCTCAACCTTTTTTCTCTCACGTACTCCTTGATTACTTCAGTTACTACTAAATTTTCCTACACTGAGAAAAACTATTTCTTCTGACAACAAAACGCATTTTGTTAAAACTGTATTTACTTGAGGTAACTAAATACTATTGCGATGAATAATTTTTTTATTGAGACAACAAAATTAATATAATGAGTATAAGAAACTGATTTAATTGAAATCATTTACTTGGGCTAAGTATTTGTTTGGTCAAGCTAATAACAGAAGTTTTGTTAAATTAATAAAATATTTACTTAATAAACAACAAAATAGTTTACTTATGCCAAATGTCTCGAAATTGCAGTAACTAACTACTAAAGTCTACCACTTTCGTAAAGTCTACCAAAAATATAATTACGGAAGTTAATTATTTATTAAAAGGATAAATAAATAATTTAATTGACGTAGATAATAATGCCATGTTGGTGTCATTAAATGTTAATTTGCATTGATCAAATCATGCTTTTATGCTAGATCATTAATCGCACGTTTAATAAAACAAAGATGTAACTCAAAATTTATGTGTTGGCAGATTTTCTAATAAAATGCGTTTTAATTATGTAAAGACTCGGTAATCGTGGCCATTCTATCGCTTTTGTATGGATTTTGCTAATTTTTTAATTACAAAACGATCATTAGGAGTACGATGTAATATTTTTCATTTATGTATTTATTTTTAATAGTTGCTCTGAGATAGTCAGGTACAAAAGTATATCGCAGCGAAAAAAATTTTCTTTTGTCAAAAATTAAGTAATGTATTAATATTTTTTAATTATTATATTTGTATACCACTTGTTTTTATTATTTTCCGCGTGCTTATGTTGTAGCAAAATAAGAGTATTGTTGAAAAAGCGTTGTAAAAACGTCGTAAAATGATGTTTATAAATTATATTTAAAAAACGACGTGGTCAATAATTTTTATATGTTATTAAATATGGCTTGTAACTGTATTTTATAACATATTAAATTTTTATCAAATTCCTTTGACACGTTTTCATTTTATTCAAAAAAAATAGAGTTTTCCCATAAGAACCCGTGTTAAAATTACAAAACTTTGAAACCGTTTTTCTCAAAATTAACATAAATTTAAACAATCAAACATTTATCATAATTTCGTTCCAAGAACTGAAAGAGCTAGTGAAGGAAGGCGTTATGTGGCATATTTATAATTTTGCAGTATGAGCATTTGAAAGTTTTTATTTACAGGCAGTTTCACGTTTTTATTTTTGAATTTCTACGAAACGATTTGGACGTAATGAAACAGAATTTCAATACATGATACTTCAGCAATAAGACCTCGCTAAATTTTACAAATTATGACTTCTTGAAAAATGTCATATAGCTCCTTCAGTTTGCTCCTTCACTTATTACAAATAGTAACAAAATTTGTATAGAAGACTCAAGATATTTCTTTACAATCACTTATATATTTAAAATCGCACTGTTTGTTAAGCTTGTTACTTTTTTGTAGCTATTAGTTAAATATAAGAGAAAAAGAAGGCTAATTGTCTAAGAGCTGGTCGCCACCTCGTCTAAAAAAGCCAAATTTTTTCCAAAATAGTTCATTTAACAATAGTAAAGTATTAAAACCCACTTCTGCCGGGGTTGGCGCGGTTGCAAAAATACCCCGTCTATTTTTGAGTTTGTAAATTCAAAAAAATATAGACACATAATATATACTTTATTCACAAGTTTGCCGTTTATATATGTTTTAATTTTCTATTATTTTAAATATAAAAAAATTGGCAGGTTTTGACGGTTACAAATATCTATCAAGTGGGTCTATAATTGTTACGCCGGGGAGGTTTTCATAATATACTTTTACAAGTCTGTCATTTTTATGTTTTAATTTATATTACTGTCAAAAGGGGGATTAGGTGATTTGGTTAGATAATTGAAGGTTAAGGTTTTGGAGAAAAATCACCAACAGCTACTAATAAAAATTAAGTATTTATTTGCGGCGTTTCGAAAACATTAAAACTACCAACACCTACCAACATGGAAAACAATGTAGTCTACAAAGTGGTTTGCCAATTTTGCCCAAGTGTGTATGTAGGACAAACTTCAGGGCCACTAGCAAAAACGTTTAAAACAACACCAATGGGACATCAGAAGAGGAGAAGAGAAAACTGACCTGTCCCAACATTCCATCTCTATGGATCATCGTTTTGATTTTGACAACGCGAGCATACTACAAAAAGAAGGGAATTACAAAAGACGGTGTAATATCGAAAATTTGTGGATCACTACCGAAAACCAAAACATCAACAGTCACAATGACACTTCATATACTAACAACTATGAGTCCATCTGTTGTACAGCACGACAACTACTGGAATAGACCATGTGTTACGCATAAACAAAAATCCGGTTTCTTTTGTTCTAGCTCATTAAAACTCACTGTGTTACTTTGTATCAAAAAATGTTCCGCTTACTTATATTTCAATATTCAAAATTTTTCAAATTTTATAATTTTTAACAATTTAACTTTTGTTTTTATACTGACGACATTATAATTTTTGTTTTAATTTTAACATTTTGATTCATGTGTATTCTTTGTGTAATTATGATACAATCTCTAGCACATGTAAGTACTTAACTTTGCATATTTTCATTTCGTTTCGGTATTTTTTTCTTATAATTTTTATTTTTATTTTATGTATTTAGTTTTTTCAAAACAAAATACTTGCCTGATGATGAAAATTTAATGTTTTCGAAACGTCGCAAATAAATACTTAATTTTTATTAGTAGCTGTTGGTGATTTTTCTCCAAAACCTTAACCTTCAATTTACATTACTTTAACCACAGAAAAAAATTAGCAGAAGATTTTGACGGTTTTTACTATTATCAAATAAGCTTTATAAGAAATTCTAGCTTTGTAGCGTGTATCTTAGTCAAGGTGGCGACAGCTCTCCGATTATAACAAGCTGGATAAATAAATAGTAGTTTTATAAACTTAGCACGCACCTTCATGATAAAATCATTTATTTGTTAAAATTAATAATTTGTATTTGCAGAAAATAAGATAAGTAAGGATGCCTTTGGTTTATTGAACAAAGAAGCTGTTTAATTCTATTAATTGGGGATAAATTAATTTTTATAGACAAGCTGCAAACTTATAAAGCTGGAAAGAATAAATTGGAGGTAATAAATAATTAGAAACTTTTTCTGTTGAATTACATATAAAATTTAAATATTTATGTAAATAAATTTTGTATCATTGAATTTTTTAAGTTATATGGAACATTTTATTTGTTATGTTACAATCAATTATCATACTTATTATGTCATGATAATTTCTTTATCTTCCATAGTAAAATTAAATATTAATTTTTATAGAATACTCCTCAAGGTAGAACGGATCAAGAAGCAGATATTGTAGATATTGCAGTAGATACTGGTTTACTACACAAAGATTCTAATAACATTTCATTGTCGGTAACGAAAATTCTGTCAAATTCTGAAAAAGGTCGACGAATTCTAGACAACAAATCTGACCATCAAAAAGTAAATGACAGCCAGAGAGATTTCATCGTACGAGTTATAGTTGCAGAAATCTGTAATATTTATAAAGAGAAAAAGTATATGTCAATTTTTATTCATAAAAATTTGTGGAAAACAAGAATATTAAATAGCTTTATTATTATCATTATTTCATATATTTAGGCCTGCAAATGAAATATGGTTTGATATTGCAAGACAAATAATTTCATTATTTCCTGCAGAGGATATCGAATGTTATTATATTCAGCCAATCTATAAAAAATCTTCATCAGATAATAAATCGCATCCAGCGAAGGAAAAATACTCTAATAAAAAAAAAAAAAAAAAAAAAAAAAAAACAAAATCAACCAGTTATTCAAGATATTGAAAATCAGTCTGGTAAATATGTTATTATATTATATTCAAATTTTTTTTACAATGTTTGATTTTATTGAATTAGAATTGCTAGAATGTAAAAAGTGGCTACAGTCAATTGTAACTTCATGGGACAGCGTTAAGAGTCATTGGATGGTTACATTTTCACTTCATCGGCGTGAAATTATTGGATCGGATAGCTTCAATATCGTCTCATTTTTGAATGATTGGAAATCATTAAAACATCCTCGAGCATATGAATTGCTTAATAGTGACTTTGAAGAACTAAAATTAACAAAGTTGACTTTAAAAACTGAAACTTGGAATACATTTTTTGATGCTTTTATAAATACACACGATTTATAAAAGCATCATAAAAGATTTAAATGATACGGCGTCATTACTTTTAGACTTTTTAAAAAAGCCGTCTCTCAGCGAAGGTAACTTTCTTATTTTTTATATTATTGTATTATTATTACTCTTCTTTTAAATACAAAATGGCATTTCGCCTTTTCTATTTTAAATAAGTTCAATCAAACTATTTTCTATTTTTCGTTTGAAATGAAAATTTGAATCAATTTTGCATTTAAAATGAAAATTATACGAACTAGAAATAACTAAAAAAGAAATCTGTGACCCCAGCAACAAATGAAGCGAGTTTTATTGGTACAACCTTAAATTACGAGTATTATAGTTATTTTTATATAAAAATGAAAGAAACGAAATAGACAAAAAGTAGGTGTATTTAATTTTGCTTCATTTGTTGATGACGTCACAGTTGTTTTAGTTAATTTAAAGTACACCACATGTATATGAATATGACGCTTATAACTCATATTCGTGATAGAACTCGAGTTATGTTTAATTCGAGTCACTTGTGTTAAAAGTTGATTCAGTCGAGTCAGATTTTTTATAATGCGAGTTACAATATCGCTCGAATTAAACACTATTACCATAATTGTAGTTTCCTTCGAGTCAAATTTTTGTAATTCAACTTTGTGCGCTATTATCTTTGCTAAAATACGTAAAATTTCGTTCGTTGGTAAGACCAGTTCTTGCTTTTAGAGTCATAATTTAGAAGTCGTAGAGTAGTCAAAGTTTGAAAATGTCAAGGCAGAATTACATTTTGCATTGGAATATTTTTTAAGAATTAAATTTTATTTCCATATACATATATTATGCAAATTTTATAAAAATCTTGTCATGAAGCTATCATTATTTAATTTCAGTATGTTTAATATTGTTTTTTTATTGATGTGCTTATAAACAATTTATTATTACAAGAAAAAAAAGAGAAACCATTTATATATATATATATATATATATATATATATATATATATATATATATATATATATATATATAATTGAAGACATGAGTGGATGAAGGTGTTATGTAACATTTTTTCAGTCATTTTTTTGCAAAAGTTAGGAATATCCTATTCTGAAGTATTATATATTACAATTTGGTTTTATTACACCTAGTAGATTTGTAGAAATTCAATAATAGACGCACATGCTGTTGTATGGGAAGTATATGTAAATAAGAAATTTCAAACACTTTCACTGTAAAATTATAAAAATGTTACATAACACCTTCATCCACTCATGTCTTCAATTTATTTTAAATATTTTAAATAGCAATTTTCCATTTTCTGTTTTAAATATGTTCCACAAAACTATTTTGTATTTTGCCCAGCTTTAGTTCTTTTTCCTAAAAATTTATTTTAAATTTTTTTTTTATGTAGATTCCAGAACTTTAATACAATTACTTCTCCTGCTGCACTATATTGCACCGAGAAATACAACAGTGTTACAAAAAAAGACATATCGGTGTTCTTTCTATTGGCAGTGCTAAAGAAAGCTTAGTCATCAGAGCTAAGGTACTACTACAAATTCAACTATATTAATCTTTAACTACCTTCGTACACTTTTTTGTTATATTAACACTTTCACCGTCCCGGTTATATCTAGATAGCTATACGCTTGGCAAGTAACTCGAGTAGCGACACGTAGCGGCTAGCAACGGTAATAGTAGGGTGACAGACGTTGTACTAAAAACATTGGTGAACATAATGGAGTCCACAAAAAAATTATTAAAAACGCAAAAAAACGGTCAAATCGAAATTGTTGCGTAGTGAATTGTTATAATACGGAAAGAAAAAATCCCGATCTTCATTTTTACATATTTTCTAACCGTTCATGGGAAAGGGAACGAAAAATGCAGTGGATAAAAGCGGTACGTCGGAAGATGTAAGTATGCTTAATATATATATTAATATGTGAAAAACTTATTTCTAATTCTAAAACAATACAGTTTATTATGTGCAAAAATATTAAGTTTATTTCTGATAACAAATTTTTGAAAAAATAACGACATACTTTTTTTTAGGCCTGACGGTAAATTATGGAACCCCCCACCACACACAAGAATTTGTAGTGCTCATTTTTGTGGAGGCGAAAAATCAAATCATCCTTTAGAAATATCATATAATCCAACAATATTTCCTGATATATATATAAGAAACCACAAAAGTCATCAAGTTCTGATAGGACCAAAAGATTCGACTAATCCGACAAAATAAAACCACTACGATAAATTCAAATATGTCAATTGACAGTTCAGATATAGATGATTCTGCAAGTAGTTCAGCTTCAAAACCAGAATTCAAAGACATTGCTATCCAAATAGAAATGACGACTGAAGTGGAAACTGATGATGATACTCCATGCCCATTTTTTTGTTGGCAAAATTCTATAACGAATGAAGCTGCAACTCAAGTATGTATTCCATTAAGAAAGAAAAAAGTAGTTTATAAAGTAATAGCACCCCTACCAAAAAAACTGTATCTGTGCGTGTGGGTTCTGACAATCCACCAACAATAGGATTTTTAGGTTACGAAGACTTACAATGCGATAGAAGTATGAAACAACTAGCTGGTATTACATTGAGTTTTTTCAACATTTTATTAAATTTCATTCAACCAAAAAGCAAAGGTCAACCTGCTTTTTATAAAGCTCTGGATCCACCAAATAGATTGCTATTGTTTTTAATGAAAATGAAGTTGGGCATAACCTTTGATGCAATTGGTTGTCTTTTCAAAGTTTCAAACAGCACTGCATCCAATATTTTCCATGAAGTATTAATAACCCTTTATGAAAACACCAAAACTTGGATATTTTGGCCTTCTAGAGAAGCAATAAAGGAAACAATGCCTCCATCATTCAAAAATTATCCATGGTGCCGAGCTATCATTGACTGCACAGAACTTTATTGTGAAACTCCACCAAGTGTTGAACAGCGAGTACAAATGTATTCATCTTATAAATCCAATTATGGAATGAATTATGAATCCTTCAGGAATGATCACTTTCATTTCAAAAGGTTATGGTGGTAAGTCCACTGATGGATTCATCGTCAATGATTCCGGATTTTTGGAGTTAGTAGAACCAGGAGATCAAATTCTGGCAGATAAAGGATTTCCACAAATAAGGACAGCTCTTTTGGAACGTCAGTGTGTCTTAGTTATGCCTCCTTTCACCACAAATCCACAATTTACAAGAGAAGAAGTTTTAGAAGGATACTCGATAGCGTCAGTAAGGATTCATGTGGAAAGAGCGATTCAGCGTATAAAAATTTTTGAAATCTTGAAAGAGGTCAACGTGGATTTATTTCCATTCATAGATAAAATTATGTACATAGCCTGTGTATTGGCAAATAATAAAGAACCAATTCTCCGCTCTGAAATGAGCAATGCTCAAGAAGGAAAATGAACTTCAATTCCAGTAATTAATTGTAAATTTTTTAATGTAAAGTGAAAAACATTTTCTTTAATAAAATCATGTAACATCATAACTTACATTAAAAATTTTTTAAATAAGTAAAAAACATTTTCTTTAATAAAATTATGTAACATCATAACTTATAATAATAATAAAAATATTTTAAATAAGTGAAAAACATTTTCTTTTAATTTTTTTACCTTACAACTATCCATTAGTCACGCTTCAATTGCACTATTTTTAATAAATTAATATAGTTTTCGAAATAAAATCTTTCTATCTTTGGAATCACTACACTAAGAAACTCTTCATCACGTTGAATTTTCAGGTGAACATGTTGCTGCATAAAATACACGAAAAAATGGCAACTTTTCACGCTTACTACATACATTGAAAGCTGAATTTGAGTGTAGTATTTGTGTTTCTCTTAATGTAATCTCATTATTATCATTAAACATCAAATAATCAACAAAACTTTGTTTATTTTCGTAATCAACAATCAACGAATTGGCACACAAAAATGGACATTTAATTTCGAGTAGTTCGAATTCTTCTCCATTAAAGATTAACCCATCAGGACTGCATGCTAGGAATGGCTGGTTGTAACAAATTACTAGCCCTGTATTATATATTTCTTGTTGGATCAAACTCTTGAAAACCATCTTTGCAACAGGTTCGAGGTTTAAACCATAACGCATTGCTTTTGTTGATATCTGTTGATATGAACTTTTATACAAGTTCGCAGCCAATTCGTCAAAATTTTCACGTCGAGTTTTGATTCGATGTGCTTTTTCACTACAAGTGATTCTGTTTACTCGTTCCTTAATCCAAACAGAAGATTTCGATTGATTTAAAGATGAGAAACTTAAAATTAAAGTTATTGTGTTAACTACAATAACTGAAATTGATGATAAGGCAATTGATTCATCTCAAAACACTTCATCCCAAAATTAAAATACAGTAATACAGTAATTAAAAATATGCTCAAATGATTCTTCTTCATTTTGTGAGATTTTCATAGAAAAATCTCAGTTTCTAAATCATAAGAAGCTACTTTATAATACATTAAATGAACTTAAAGTGTCCCTATGAAAATCATGAGACCAAATTGTCTCTTATAAATAGTTATAAAATTAATGTGTTTTACGTTGTCATAATTAAGAAAAAAATTATATTAACTTGCAAACCTGTTAAAAATTCAAAAACGAAACCTTCAATAACTGGAACCACTGATAAGAAAACTGATTCCTTTCAAAATATTTTATTCCAAGATACAGTAATCTAACTTTAAAAAAATGATATCTTGCCCATTTTGTGAAATTTTCTTAGAAAAATTGCAATTTATAAGTCATATGAAGCTACTTCATATATCACAAATGAACTTAGAATGTCAGTGTCCCTTTCTTTACAATCACTTATATATTTTAAATCGCACCATATATTTTAAATCTACCATGTTTTTAATACGCAAAAACAACTTCACAACTTTCACTAATCACAATGTGGTCACACTTCTTTAACTTCAGACTTGCAGAGTGAAGAGTGCAGACTGCAGACATATCCTTTACAAAGCTTATAAACACATTCTTTACAATCACTTATATATTTTAAATCGCACTGTAAATTTTCTAAAATCTGTAAGTCGAGATTTAACTACAATAACTGAAATTGATGATAAGGCAATTGATTCATCTCAAAACACTTCATCCCAAAATTAAAATACAGTAATACAGTAATTAAAAATATGCTCAAATGATTCTTCTTCATTTTGTGAGATTTTCATAGAAAAATCTCAGTTTTTAAATCATAAGAAGCTACTTTATAATACATTAAATGAACCTAAAGTGTTAATGTCCCTATGAAAATCGTGAGACCAAATTGTCTCATATAAATATTTATAAAATTGCTGTGTTTTACGTTGTCATAATTAAGAAAAAAATTATATTAACTTGAAAAATTAATAGATTTGCATTTATTTTGGCTTAGCTATTGGTGATTTAATTCCAGAAGATAATAAATATTATCAGCTATACATATTTATTGCTGAATGAAATTAAAACAGTTATTATGGTACCTAGTTATAATACTGAAATCACCTAAAAGAACTAGTTTTTCAATATCACCATAGTTACTTCATAAGTTAGATATATCTAAAATATTTAAAGATCATTTGCTTTGTCACTATCCTGGCTTAATGCTTAAAATAGGCCCATTAAGAAATGTTTCTTGTATACGATTCGAAGCAAAACATAAAGACATGAAAGCAATAATTAAGAATGTTACATCTAGGCTTAACCCTGCTCGTACAATCGCTCAAAGAAATCAAATACAGATGTGTCAAAGATTTATCTGTCATAAAGGCTTCAGTAATAATATAAGTACTGGACCCAAAATCCTCATAAATATTTCAAATTTAAAAGATTTCAATAAATTCCAAAATATACTTCCTATAAATTTCTTAAGAAAAAAAGTATATAGTGTATCTTGGGTAAAAATAAATGGTATTTACTATAGTGAAGGAATGGTAATTTGTTTAGATAATGAAAATTTATTACCAAAGTATGGTAAAATTAAGTATGTAATTATAAATGGTGACGATATTTGTTTTATTTTTTTATATTTAATTACTCTTAATGAATCAAGACATTTTCAATCTTATCAGATTATTTCATCTAATAACTGGGGATACATACTTCAGAACAATTTATCTATATATTTACCTTGTAATATTTACACTTTATCTAATGATAAAAGTTACATTCCTTTTTAATAAATATTATTATTTGTAACTTTATTGTAAGTCGTTGCCTCGGTTGTCTGCTTTTTTTCTATTTATGTTGAATAAGAATTTTATACAAGTGGAAACAGATTTGTCGAACATAAGGCAAATATAATGGGAATTTTTTTAAAGATCAGTGTGGTCTAATATTTTTAGATTAAGTAATTATATTTCGTTTTTAAAAATTATTTACCATGTAACTATATAAAATGTTTCTGATATTTGATAAATTATATTTACAAAATTATCAAACGTGAAGTAATATACTATAAAAATAATAAACTGTTAATTAATCGAAAATTTATTTGATAGCTATCGGAATATTATCTGTTCGCGATAATACGATTTAAAAACGAAATATTGTTGATCAGAAATATTAGAGATCACACTGATCGTAAGGAAAAACTCTCATTGTATTTGCCTTATGTTCGATAAATCTATTTCCACCCTGTATGTATTATACTGTTTAATTTAGAGATTATAAATGATCAAATTTATTGTCTAGTTTAACAGAATTAACCTTTTTCATGTTTATTTTCATTTATTTACAGCAGGGCTTTTTAAACTATGAGTCGCGACTCCATTTGGGGTCGCGTAGCAAAATCTTGGGGTCATAACGAAATATGTATACTTATATATTGTTAACTAAGTAATAAATCATCACAAAATATTTATATATCTTTATTTGGGGTCGCTAATGAAAAAATTTTAAGAAGCCCTGATTTACAGTGTTAATTTAAAAATATTATGTAATTATTTAGAAAATGAAATAATTTTCAATGTTCAAAAACTATATATTGTACCTATGTTCAAAAATTATTAGAATAAATTATTATTTCACAAATACTAATAATAGTTTTTTTAATAGAATTGTATGAAATATAATACTTAATATAGTTTAATAATTAGATTAGAACAAGAAAAGGTAAATATAACTAATTACTAATTTGGTAAGTATGTATAACTAAAATAAAAGGTAAGTATAACTAATTATTTCAGTAGGAAACAAATAAACAAATAGGTTCCAACAATTTTTTTTATTTTGTTCTCATTAATAAATAAACGAATAGTAACAATTTTTTAATTAACTACCGATAATTAAATTAGAATTAAATCATTTGGTTGGTGATACCTAATGTATATTGTTATCTGTATTTAATATTAAATTATCTTCACGAAAAATTTGATGTTCTTTATTAAATTATTTAATTAACAGCTTACAAAATATTTATTTGCAATAAGGATAAATTTGGTCGGCAATGGGTAATTTTATTATTTTGTTGTCATAAATAAAATTTATTTGTCAGAATCAAATTTTTTTCTCAGTGTAACAAGGTCAATTTATGTCAATTCAACACACTTTTCCATCTCAGAATTACGCGTATCACAGGTTGAGAACTGCTGGTTTAAGAGAACAGAATCTATTTTACAATTTATTTTGAAAAAATTTGACCGATTCGCTACAAAGTACGTTTCGAGAAAAATGCATTTAAAGTAAACTTACGCTTAATAAGCGAATCCTTGCTGATAGTATGTATATTAACGGAATAGACAATATAATATAAGAATATACTTTTAAAAAGTACTTAATACCTATACCGCGCAAATCACACGTGTTGAAGCGCTTCAACGCCGGTTACCCTCCAAAAAAATATAATAGAACGGGGGGAGATAGCGCGCTCTGCAAAATGAAAACTAATTTAGATATGACGTGAAATTTCGTACTTGCATTCTGTCGCGCACATTTATAATTCTTCTTCTTTTAGCGGACTAACACTATTAAATAAACTGCACAACATGTAAAATAGATATAACTTTTATTTATATCAAATATAAGAAAATAGAACAATTTAATTATGAATTTAACACTATTAATTATTAACATATATTATTGATATATGCAAAAATTTAATTCCTGGGGGATCATTGTCACCCTTTCAGTTTGTTTTATAAAACTGAATATTTTTATAATTGTTATTATTATTATCGCTATGACTATCGGCATGCAACTTTTTTATTTTTATTTTTCAACTTTTAAAGAAACATCTTTGATCTTAAATCAAAGATTTCATAGATATCTTATACTTTAATTTTAATATTAAAGTATTTTAATTTTATTTAAATTATGGTAACTTGTTACCATAAACTTGCGAAACACCAGAAAATGTTTAATTAAATTAACATAATTATATATATATATATATATATATATATATATATATATATATATATATATATATATATATATATATATATATATATATATGTTGCAGCTATATTGTCAAAACCGTTTTATTATAATAACTCTAGTCAAATTATAAAAAAACCAGATATTGTCAACTAATGTTGTCTCTTACAATACACCTAGTAAATTTTAGTATTATTATAATTTCGCTAGACTCATTTAGAGAAATTGTGAAGTGTAATGCTTTTTGGCAATATAACCAAATCAGCTTACAGGAAAATATGTATTGTAAAAGTAAACACGATATGAATACGAAACTAATGATGTCAAAAAACTACTGAATCGATTTTGTAAGTTTAGATATTTACATAAATATGCTTTGGAGTAACCGATAAGAAATTTTTATTCCCTTTAAAAGTTTCCGTGGGTTGTGAATACTAAAATAAATAATGTCCTTACTACTAAGCCTATTTCAATAAAATTTTGTGGGGATACTTATATGGTTTAGAATAATTAATAGGATAATTTATATCCTGGTTGAAGGTTCCTACAGGATATGAATACGAAACTAAGTGGTATCAAAACTACAAAACCGATTTCAATCAAATTTGGTATGAATACCTTTATGCTTTGGAATAACAAATAGAAAATGTTTATCCCGATTATAGGTTCTCATGGGTTCCCAAATAAATTATTCAGTCAGCCCAAAATTATTGAAACGATTTCATTCAGTTTTAGTATGGATACTTATACCTTATGGAACAACACATAGGATAATTTTCATCCTGATTAAGGATTCCCTCAGGAAACCAAATAAATTATTCAATCACGTCAGAACTATTGAACAGATTTCAATTAAATTTAATTTGGATTTAGAGTAACTGCTGGGATAGTTTGTATCCCGATTGAAAGTTCCTAAGGGATATGAATATGAAACTAATTAATGTCAAAACTACTGATTCCATTTCAATCAAATTTGATATGAATGCTTGTATATTTTGGAATAACAAACAGGAAATTTTTATCCCGATTATAGGTTCCCATGGGAAACCTAATAAATTGTTCAATAACGTCAAAACTAGCCAAGCGATTTCAATTCTATTCAGTACTGAGGCTCACATGCTTTGGAATAGCTGGTGGCATAGTGCGTATCCCGACTAAACGATTCTGTGGAATATGGATACGAAAGGTCCCCGTGGGAAATAAACTAATCATTACATACAAAAGTTGTATTGTATACTTAACCTATATTCAAATTCAAATACTTACATTTCAAATACTTACATTTCAAATACTTACATTCAAATTCATTTCACTTACATTTAACCATGCTTCATCACTGAATTTAAATAATTTCTGTTTTCATGGTTTTATCTCTTTTATTATTGAATTTACGTAAATTTTAAATTTGCAGTTTGTTTTTAGAAAAGAATAGAATATTGATTTGTTTCGAATATAAGAATTATTTAATTTTTTAACGATAACTCAGGATCAATTGTATTTGAAATGAGGTATAGCTACATAGTAATTTCCGAACAATTAAAATTAAATAGAACTTGATCAGTTTGTCACGTTTTTCTCTTATGTCAAATATATAATATAATAATAATTTTATTACTTTATGGTTTCGTAAATTTTTCGTGCAATGATCCAAACACCTCACCGGTCTAGTCGATCTTTAAATATAAATTTTGAACATATGGTATGGGGCAGTTCAACATAACGGATGAAGAATACTTTTTTTTTAAATACATAGTTTTATGATTTTTTAAGTGAATGCTATTGTTTGATTTCTATCTCTCAATCCGTATGCTATAAATCAGATATTTTTATGTGAATTTCAAAAGAAAACCCTGATGTCCTTCACAATACAAGAATTTTAATTTGTATGTCATGGGAAGACTCATCAGCGATATAAACCAGATTAGTATCTGAGCTGTACACCCTAGACTACCCCTTAATGAAAATTTTACTAGAGCTAATAATAAAAAGCTCGAGCTAATAATAAAAAGCTGAAAAATATTTTAAATTGAAATCTTATTATGTGTACGGTTTTTCCTTAAGAAAACCGGGATAAAACTATTGTACATATTAATTCACAATAAAGTAGTTCAACCGCTTTGATATAATTAAAATAAATTCCATGTTCCTACCGAACGATATCTAGGAAAAAACGGAGCAGCAATTTAATAT
Source organism: Brachynemurus nebulosus (assembly GCA_035578155.1). Classification (NCBI taxonomy): domain Eukaryota; kingdom Metazoa; phylum Arthropoda; class Insecta; order Neuroptera; family Myrmeleontidae; genus Brachynemurus; species Brachynemurus nebulosus. The sequence continues at coordinate 65,979,438 of JAPWDM010000001.1, read as the reverse complement.
TATTTCTAAATTCTTTAGTCAATCAATAAACAATCTAAAGAAAATCAACATTAATAATTAATTTATGAAATAGTAGCTCATTTCCCACGGGAATCTTCAACGTGTATAAAAAGTATACCATATATTTATTATTTTAAGGTATATGCCAATACTAAATTTGATTAAAATTGTTTCAGTAGTTTTGGTATTATTTCCTCTCGTAATAGTAGGCGATAGGAACCTTCAAACGGAATTTTCAAACGAACTTTCAAAAACGGTTAGTTATTAAAAAGCATATCATATAAATACGTATCTAAATCAAATTTAATTGACATTCATTCAATAATTTTGAAGTGACTCAAGAATTTAGTCTGTGTCCCACTGGAATTCTTAACTGGGATAAAAATGTTTCTATCAGTTATTCCAAAGTGTATAACTTTATATACGAAATCAAACTGAAATCGCTTCAGTAATTTTGACCTGACTGAATAATTTATTTTGTATCCCTCAGAAGCCTTTAGTCGGGATAAAAATTTCCTTTCTGTTATTCCAAGTATAAAAATGTCCTTACTAAATTTAATTGAAATCAATTTTGTAGTTTTACACTAATTAGTTTTGTATTAATATCCCGCAGGAACCTTCACCCAACATCTAAATTATCCTATCAGTTATTCTAAGCCATAAAATATTTCTACTAAATTTTGTTGAGATCGGTTTAGTAGTTTTGATACCAATTAATTTCAAACTTCACAATTTCTCTAAATAAGTCTAGCGAAATTATAATAGCACTGAAATTTATTATGTGTATTGTGAAAGACAACATCAGTTGACAATATTTGGTTTTTTTATAATTTGACTAGCGTTATTATAATAAAACGGTTTTGACAATATAGCTGCAACATATATATATATATATATATATATATATATATATATATATATATATATATATATATATATATATATATATATATATATATATATATTAACAAAATTTATAATTAAAGATACCATTAAAAGATCCAAAGATGACCAATAAATCTTTATAAAATTTTGAATATAACAAACATTTTCATTAAATACCTATATAAACATCTTTCTTCTCTTATAAATATGAGAATGGACAAAATAAATGCAATTAAAAATTGATAATATTTGGAAATTAAATTAAATTATTATCTATAAAATATTTTTTAGTATCTATTTAACTACATTATAAGAATAAAAATAAGTCACCACATAAATTACCCTGTCATGAACTAATTAAATAAATTGATTCATCTAGATCGAATTTGAACTAAATCTATTGGTTTTGTCAAATGTAAATAAAAAGTTTAATAATTTTGTAATAAATATAGATATTACATACATTATATTATAAAATATTTTATTCATAAATAGGAAGAACAGAAATTTTGGATATAGCTACTGTACAAGTCCCCCTTTTTGTTAATAATTCTACTACTCGAATTTTACCATCTCTACCCATAATAGTTTTAGAAATTCGAGCCAATGGCCATTCTAGTGGGGGTAATTTATCGTCTCTCAGTAGCACAAGCATGCCTTCTTTAACATTCGGAAGGGCTTTTTTCCATTTTGGGCGATTCTGCAGTATGGTCAAATAATCTCTGGACCATACTTTCCAGAAACATTGTACCATATGGGTACATTGTCTCCAAAATTTTAATTTATTTATTTTTACTTCTGTAAGGTCAGGTTCCGGTATGGAACCCAATGATGAACCTGTTAAAAAATGACCCGGAGTCAAACAAGATAAATCGGTTGGATCATTCGACAATTGGCACAATGGCCTTGAATTTAAGACTGCTTCAATCTGTATCGCTACAGTATTAAACTCTTCATACGTTAATATATTTTTCCCAACAATGCGTTTAAAATGAGCTTTAAAGCTTTTTATATTTGCTTCCCACAGACCTCCAAAGTTTGGACTATAGGCAGATATAAAAAACCACTTAATCTCTAAATTGGCCGTATAGTTTTGAATAATTTCTTTATTCTTTTCATTAAAAAAGTCAATCATTTTTTTCCTTAACTCATTATTAGCCTCCTTAAACGTACTTCCATTATCTCTATAGATAATTTTTGGCATAGACCTTCTACCAATAAATCTCTTTAAGGCACCTAAAAAAGTTTCTGTTTTTAAATCTGAAATAACTTCAATATGCACTGCTTTTGTTACGAAGCAGATAAAAATTATGATATAAGCTTTTGTAGAAATTGATTTTCGTATGCGTGATTGTTTTATTAAAAAATATCCTGCTATATCAATTCCCACTCGTTCAAAAGGTTTAGCAATATTAATTCTATCAAAGGGCAGTGATCCCATTAATTGTTTTGTTGCTTCACATTTCAATTTGAAGCAGATTATACATTTTGAAATTACTTTTTTAATTTCACGATTGGCATTTAATAACCAGTACCTTTGCCTTAAATTTGAGAGAACTAATTTTAGTCCTCCATGAAGTGAACGAATGTGTTCATTTTCAATTATTAGTTTGGTAATAAAGGCCTTTGCAGGCAACAAAATAGGATGCCTTTTCGAAAAAGAAATTGCACTTGCGTGCAACCTCCCCCCAACACGTAAAATACCATTCGCATCAATAAATGGTACCAATGAAGCCAGTCTCGGGCAAGGTTTACCAACCTTTAATTCTAATATTTCTGTTTGGAAATTTTCTTCCTGAACATGGTTAATAATTTTATTAAGTGCAATATTAAGTTCATCGGTAGTTAAATTACCCTTCAATTTATTTTTTTCCTTACAGTTATAAATAAATCGTAGACAATAAGCTATTATATGTTTCATTTTTGTTAAATCTGAAATTTTTGAAAATATTTCAAGTTTTTCCACTTCATTTGTAATCAATTTTAAAGACTTTTGTTTCTGGCAACTCTTGTATACTTAGTAAATGATTACCATCACTATTATTAATACTTATTTCATTAGTGAGTAATTTAGTTGGCCCATGCCACCATAAGAAATTATTAATAATTTCATCAGGCAAACAGCCTCTCGAGGCTATATCTGCTGGGTTTTCCTGCGTAGGTATGTATCCCCATATAAAACCTTTTGCAAGCTCTTGTATTAGTTTTACCCTGTTACTTACATAAATATTTAATTTAAAATATTGAGTATTTATCCAACTCAAAACAATTTTTGAGTCAGAAAATAAAAAAAAACATTTGAAACGTGATTTTGAAATAATTTATAAATTCGATTAGCAATTTTAGCTAACAATACAGCACCATTTAATTCCAATCGTGGAATTGTCAGCTTATTATTTGAAGGATTAATTTTTGATTTACAACACAATATATTAACTTGCGCTTTTGAATCATTTTTTGAAATAATTCTAGCATAAAGTACAGCACTGTGTGCTATCTTAGAAGCATCACAATAACCTATTGAATAATTTTAGCTTCATTAAAATGTAAGTACCTGGGTATGCTCACCGGTTGCATATTTACTAATGCTGAAGCGAATTTATGAAACTCTTCTTCTAAATTTGGTGGCAATTTATCATCCCAATTTAATTTAGCCTTCCATATTTTTTTGCATTAAAAACTTGCCTAGTGTAATGACTGGTGCTAAATAACCAAAAAGGTCAAAAATTCTTGCTATAAATCCCAATACAAATCTTTTGATATATTTATCTGGCAATGAGTTTACCGGACACTTCATAAAAAATGAGTCTGACATAATATTAAAAGATAGACCTAAAGTTTTTAACACAGGATCGTCATTAAATTCTAACTCCTCAAAATGTTGAAGAAACTTGGGAATATCCTTTAGGAGATTTAAATCATTGCTACACCACTTGTGTAATTGGAATTTTCCTAATGACAGTAATTCTATAAGTTGCTGTTGCATTTCTTTAATAATTTCTATATTATTGTCACCAAAAAGACAATCATCCATGTAGGTATTGTTTAATAAAATTCTAGAAGCTAGTGGATATTTGTCAACACATTTTGTTGCTAACTCCAATAAATAGCGAGTCGCTAGATGCGGAGATGACTTTAATCCAAAAGCAACTCTATTTAGTTGAATAAACTGTAAACTATTATCCTTGTTACGCCAAATTATGTTCAGAAATTTCCTATGTTCAGGCGTCACAAAGATTTGTAAGTACATCTTTTTTACGTCAGTCATGCAAACATATTTATAACTGCGAAATAATAGTAAAATATCAAACAGTTCTGGTTGGTAAATATCTCCTTTGCATAAAATGTCATTAAGAGAGATACCCTTTTTTGTTTTCGTCATATACTACCCTTAACTTGGTAGATTTTTTATCATTTCTGATAACACAATGGTGCGGAAGAAAATATAAATTTTCATTTTTAATTTGTGTTTTAGAAATGTTAACGATTTCCCCTATATTTTGTGAAATTAAATCTTGAATATAACTTATATATTCTAATAATAAATTTTTGTCCTTAGACAATCGCTTTTCTAAATTTTCAAAACGCTTGACTGCTATTTGAAATGAGTCTCCAAGTTCAAAATTTTTAATATCAACTTTAAATGGTAAGTTAACTTCAAATCTATTGTTCACCATTTTAAACGTTTTTACAAAACAATCTTCCGCTATTTCATTTTCCGATAAGTTTTCTGACATTTTTTGTTCCGAAAAATGTTCCGTTTCCCAAAATCTACATAATAAATTTTCTAAATTTTCTGAAGATCCCTTAGGTTCATTAACGTTACAATGTAAAGATACACATTGTAAACTACTTCGTACATTTTGGTTTTGTTTAATATTATTGAATTTCCCACTTACAAAATATCCTAGTAAGGAATTTTGTAAAATTGGTTGATTTGGCCCCAATTTTATTGTTGATGTCAATAACAAAGAGAAGAAAACATCTGCTCCTAGCAACATGTCAATTGCTGACGATTCATAAAATTTATCATCTGCCAATAATAAGTTATTTACTATCTTAAATTGATTACAATTCAAATTTACCTGTGGTAAATTCACTGTTATTTTTGGTATAATTACAAATTCACGTTGAAAATTATAATTATATTTAGTAGAAAAAATATGTAATTTGACCCAATCTGAGCAATGCGTAGTTTCATTTTTTATACCTAAGATTTTTACTGGTTTTCTTAAAATAGGTAATTTTAACTTAGCATATAATTGCTCAGTAATAAATGAAGTTTGTGACGCCGAATCTAACATAGCTCTAGCACAAATAAAATTCCCGTTTGCCGTTTTAACACTGACTATTGCCGTAGGCAATAATACAAATTCTTGTCCTGAGGTAGTATTGTTAACAATTTTTGCGGACACAGTACTTGGTGTATCAATATGTAATAATGTATTATGTACTGGTGATTGACAAATTACGCATTTAAGTTTAAAATTGCAATCATCCGTATGTTTACTTAAACAACGCTTACAAATATTGCTGCTTTTTACAAATTCATTTCTTGTATTACCAGAGGCTTCTTTAAATTTGGCACATTGATAAATTCTGTGATTATCTTTATAAAATAAACATTCTTGAATTTTAATTTTACTTTTGTTAAATGAGGATTTTCCTCCTCTATTATTACGATTAACAACAGTAGCAGTATTTATTACTGTTTTAAAAGGTTTACTGCTATTGGCAGTTTTAAAAGATTTATTGGCAGAAGCATTACCTTTAGTTAACTCTAAATCTAATGCACGTTTATCTAAAAACGTCAAAAGTTCTTCAAGATTAGCTTTTGAATTAGTCTTTCGTGCATTATGAAATGCCTTATTGGTATACATATCTAACTTACTAAGAATGATATGAACAATCATTGCATCCCAAATAGGTTCGTTTAAATTTCTTAAATATTCAATAGATTGACGAACGCGAGCAATAAATTCACGTAGGCTAGTAAAATTATTACAATTTGTAATATTTAAAGACATAAATTGTTTGATATGACTGTCAAGGATTAAATAATGATCTTCATATCGTTTATTTAAAATGTCTAAGGCAGCTTTATACGAAATATTTTCGACTGGCAAAGCCGCTATAAGGTTTATTGGTTCCCCGTCTAACTGTTTTCGCCGATATAATAATTTGTCAATATCTGCCAGAGTCAATCAGTTTCATTAATAATTGGTAAAATTGCCTATATTCTTGAATATTTCCACTGAACCGTGGTAACTGAAGTGCTTCTAATTTAATATGTCTATCTTTTTCGATTTTATTATTTGTCACATCTTCAGTATTGCTAGATTTTAATTTATATAATATTGTTTTAAGTTTGGAAATAATCAAAAAATATTTTTCTTCAACGGTATCAAATACACCATCATCGATACCTAAAGCTTGTATTTGACGTTCAATTAAAGTAATTTCTTCAAATAAATTTTTAAAACTTTCAAACTTATTATAAACTATTTCATAATCTACTTCAGATAAATCTTGTTAATAGATACTTTCAATATAATGTTCAATTTTACTCATACGTGAAACAAAAAAATTTCTTTCGGCAAATAATAACTTCTTTGCTTTAGAATCAGACATTTTTTCGATTATTAAAATTCAAATATACTAAACAAATCAAAAATTTCTGTTCGCCTTTACAAATATTTATTTTAATATAGTTAACTTATTTTAAAATACTTTTTGATTAAATGAAAGTCTGTTTAAATTTTTTACGTACATATTGAGTGAATATTACAAAACAAAACGTACCTATGATTGTATGGTGAATATAACCACAATTAGCATCAGATCACCACAAAAAAAATAAGGCTCGTAACCTGTCACTTTACTCACAAAAAACGTTGACTTCCAGAAGATAGCGCAGGTTTAAACAGAGGCAGTTCCAACACTGATGTAACTGAAGGCGAATAGAAACCATAAACAACCAGCCGAACTACGAATGGGTGCATCCAACAAAAATTACAAATATGTAAATACTTAATCAATTCATTTTCAGTTCCAATATTCAAATTTTCGTAATTCAATGTCTTTTTTAACCAGTTTAAATTATTTATTTATTTTATATAATTTTTTATCAGTTTGTTCACTTTTTACTTTAATATTTTTGACAATAATTATAAATTTTTTTAAATCAGTTTGTTATTTTTTTTTTAAACAGCAACCACTTTTGTTTTTTGTTTTTTTTTTGTTCATATATCACTACACATCAATATGAATGTTTTAAATAAAATACATCAATTTTATCCATTTTAATAATTTTTTTTATATTTTAGCGTTCACTTATCACTTTTTTAATCCAGCGGTGGAGTATCAATTTAATTCGGCTCGAAGGACCAATTACATGTCGCGCACATTTATAATTCTTCTTCTTTTAGCGGACTGTAACACTATTAAATAAACTGCATAACATGTAAAATAGATATAACTTTTATTTACATCAAATATAAGAAAATAGAACAATTTAATTATGAATTTAACACTATTAATTATTAACATATATTATTGATATATGCAAAAATTTAATTCCTGTGGGATCATTGTCACCCTTTCAGTTTGTTTTATAAAACTAAATATTTTTATAATTGTTATTATTATTATTATCGCTATGACTATCGGCATGCAACTTTTTTATTTTTATTTTTCAACTTTTAAAGAAATAGTCCAAGAGCCAGTGGTCGGCTACCTGTATGTATTTGACCAGTCTTAGATTTTTGTGCAGTGAGTCTCCTATACCTACCATACATGAAATGGAAACTCGCTAAGCCCAACGCGGTGAGAACAGCCGGAGCTCAGGTAGGCCAGGTATCAAAAATAGACGAAACTCAAATGTATTTGACCACGTCTGCCATCTGAAAATTTAAAAATACATTGTTATTATTATCGGAAAATGACAATGGCAGACCATTATCGGGCGTAGGGATGATAAAGTCGACTCCGACTTTAGCCGAAAGTCGGTTATTTACTAAAAATAATCGACTTTTTAGAATCGATTTCAGTCACGTCAAGTCGACCTGGAATCGACTCTCACTCGACGACTTTTCGACTTTTTGCGTATGTGCAATGTGCATTTATAAATAGCGCAAAAACATTAGCTTAACATTAATTAAACAGTAGCTTAACATTGGGCCGAGAGATAATTTATCAATAAATTGCACGCGATTTGGCGTTGAACATTAAAATTAAAATGGACAGTAGAATTAATGGGTCGATTCGTATCGGTGTAAGCTAAAGCCGCTTGCACTCATTTTGAATCAATTTGGACCTGTTGACTCCTTGGTCCAAAAACGCGAAAAGTATTTCGCTCGTATAACCGCATTGCATAACGCTGGTAAAAAGTACCAAAGCACCATCTCAAAGGGACAACCCGCCGAATCTGAATTACAAAGTTTTATTTCCCGGTATGAGAGGCTTGAGTCCGATTACGCTACATTTGATGAATTATCCGATCAGTTGTCGGAATTAAATCTCAAATTAGATCAGTCAGACAGAATAAATGTTGAACAATCTGTTACCGCGTGTGAAAATTTGTATTTTTCTATCCAAACTATGGCTAGAATGTGGAACGTACGTGGAAATGAAATAGTTCCCCCCGCTCCTGTTGAAACGCAACCCGCTCCTCCACACGTTCCGAAACCTCGCTTACCTAAAATAGAAATTCCTATTTTTGATGGTTCAGACATTAAACAATGGCCGAATTTTTACGAGCTTTTCATCTCGCTTATTGATCGTAATGAGACCATTTCAAAAGTTGAAAAGCTCACCCATTTAAAAACACTATTGAGGTCTCAAGCTTTATCGCTAATAGAGTCACTGCCAATCACCGCTCGTAATTATGATATTGCACTGCAAACGTTAGTGTCCCGCTTTCAAAATACTCGTTTACTAGGCGCTCATTTTGTAGATTTAATTTTCAACTTTAAACCGCTACAGGAGGAAACACTATCAGGTTTAATTAAATTTTTGGATATCTTCAATACTACTTGAAACGCGCTCAAAACGCTAGATATTGAAGATTTGTTTGACTTCGTTATGTTGTGTGCAGGATTAAAGGTGTTACCGAATTCTACACGTCGAGAATTCGAAAATGAACATGCAAACGTATCAGTGCCTTCGTTCAAAGATTTAATCGCTTTTGTCAATCAACATGTTCGCATTCTTGAATTGTCGTCTGAAAAACCCGCTAGCAAACATGTTAAAATTTCGCAAAAATTCTCAAAGTCAATGAACAGTAATTCTCGCTCTGCTTTTGTGTCGTCTGTAAAGACAAATTACGCTGTATGTCACAAATTCAAGTCGAACACTCATCGCTTGTACGCTTGTATCAAATTTAAGGAAATGAGTGTTTCCGCGAGACAAGATTTCGTCCGCAAAAATTCGCTTTGTTTCGCTTGTTTAGGTTTTCACTTGAGGAAAAATTGCAAATCAACTGGTAAATGTAGTCATTGCCAAAACGGAAATCATCATTCTTTGTTGCATTCTCACTCGCGCAGTAATTCGCTCGGTCAGTCCGAAAATGCATCCACGTCTGAACAAAATGTTGACAATCCTCAGTCGCTTTCATGTAGTATTGAACGAAATGAAACACAGAGGAAAGTCTTATTAGGCACCGCTGTCATCGGTATTCGTGACCGATCCGGAATTGTCCGTCCTGTTCGCGCTATCGTAGACAATGGATCACAAATTAGTTTAAGTACTGACGCTTGTGCGCAACGTTTGAATTTATCTCGTAATAACTCCTCAATAGGCATTATCGCTGTTGCCAACACTTCCGTCTCGAGGAATCGGGGTGTAGTATCGTGTAGTATAAGCCCGCTTAACGATCACAATAAAGTATGTACTACACACGCATTGGTTCTTAATGACATTTCGGTACCTCAACCAAGCTTTGAATTGGATCCACAAGTACGACAACGCTTCGCAAATATTAAATTAGCTGACCCCGCTTTCGATAAAAAATCAAAAATTGAATTTTTGATCGGTGCTGATCTTTATTATGAAATCTTAAATGAAAGTTACAATGTAATTAAGGGTCAACCTAGCGCCATTTCTACCATTTTCGGATGGATAATAGGTGGACTAATTCCATCGACTGACAACAATGTAACGCCCGCTTCTACTTTTTTGACTTGTTGTGAGTCACTTGATACTTCCCTGAAGAAATTTTGGGAAACTGAAGAAATTGAGGTACAGAAACCCCTCGATCTCGACGACATCTATTGTGAAAACCAATTCGCTAATTCGCATTTCCGCACTGAACAGGGCAGATACGTAGTTTCGCTCCCTTTTAGAGAAAAGAATGTTTTGCTACCTGATACACGCGCTTACGCTAAAAAATGTTTGTTAAAGTTGGAAACCCGCTTAAAGTGTCAACCACATATTTACGTTGAATACAAACGCTTTATGAATGAGTATATCTCACTTGGACACATGAGTATTACTCATAACCCCGCTCGCTATATTTTACCGCACCATTGTGTACTGAAGGAAACCAGTAGTACGACAAAAGTACGTCCTGTTTTCAACGCGTCGTTTCGTGATTTTCCTTCAAGTATTTCGCTAAATGATATTTTGTTGTCTGGTCCCAAATTGCAAAAGGACATTTGTGATGTCATTAGTAACTTTCGCCTACACGCCTTTGTCGTTTGTTGTGATTTGCAACAAATGTATCGCCAAGTTTTAGTCTCCCAGGAAGATCGTTTTTGTCAACACATTTTTTACCGCCCCATTGAAAATGGTGAAATAAGGGAGTACGAACTCAACACGCTAACTTTCGGTGTTAAACCAAGTGCATTTTTGGCACAAAGAGTGCTGATTCAATTGCTTCAAGACGAGGGACATCAATTCCCGCTCGCCAGTGAAGCCATCACACATCAAACGTTTGTGGATGATATTTGTACCAGTGTCGATACAGTACAAGAGGCTCTACAACTTCAACGTCAGCTGATCGATTTGTTGAAGTTAGGAGGTTTCACTTTAAGAAAATGGGCAAGTAATTGTCAAATGGTCCTGGATACGGTTCCTCTCGAACATCGTGAGCATGCACCTGTTATTCGTCCTGAAAACGATCACTCGGTAAAAGTTTTGGGTTTACAGTACAACCCCGCTGAGGACAAATTTTCGTATCAACTTCATTTACGCTCAATTGTTCAGACTAAAAGAAATTTGTTGTCTGAAGTTGCTCGTATTTATGATCCTCTTGGTTGGTTATCCCCGCTCACATTTAAAGCTAAATGTTTGATTCAGCAAACATGGTTAACCGGTATTAATTGGGATGATCCGCTTCCGCAAAATATCGCTAAACAATGGGAGAAATTTTATCAATCACTAGGGACCCTCGAAAATTTAAAAATCGCTCGCTTTATTCCTGTAACCCACGCTACAACCATTAGATTGGTTGGCTTCTCGCACGCTAGTTCGTTAGAGTATAGTGCGGTAATCTACATACGCTTAGAAATTGGAGATAGGGTTGACACGTATTTGCTCAAGGCAAAAAATAAAGTTGCTCCGCTTAAAACGCTTAGTATTCCACGCTTGGAATTGTGCGGTGCCGTTTTACTCGCACAATTGTTTAAATCGCTCGAAAATGTTTATAAGAACGTTCGCTTTGACTCAGTACATTGTTTCACGGATTCTATGACCGTACTCGCGTGGTTGCGTACCGCTCCGCACAAGTTAAAAGTTTTTGTCGCCAATCGTATTGTTCGCATTTTAGAATATACGCAACCGCAATGGTGGAATCATGTTCGCACTGACATGAATCCAAGTGATTGTTCCTGTAGAGGCATGTACGCTGATGAGTTGAAAAATTGTGAATTATGGTGGAAAGGGCCCTCCTTTCTATTTCGTCCGCTTAGTGATTGGCCTCTACATGATGAATCACCGTTTTTGTTTACTGAAATTCCTGAAATCAAGGAAAAGGAAATTCAGTCTCTTCTTGTTGAAAAGGAAACTTCACCACGTATAGAATTAATGAATCGTGTTTCCTCGCTTTCCAAGTTACAAAGAATTGTCGCTTGGCTTCAACGGTTTTGTTTTAATTGTCGGGCACGCCGAAATGAAATCGCTAAAAATGCAGAACCGTTGAATCCGTCAGAATTGAAGTCCGCTTTACAAATTTGTATAAAAATTGTACAAAATGTTCATTACGCTCATGATATGAAGTGTATAGTTGAAGGGAAGGCTCTTTCCTCCCCCCTAATTTCGCTCACTCCATTCCTAGATGAAAACGGTTTCCTCAGGGTGGGCGGACGCTTAAAATTTTCCATGCTTCCTTATTCGGCTAAACATCCGCTTATTGTACCAAAAGATTCTCGTCTTGCTGTTCTCATTTGTGATTACTATCACAAAATCACGTTACATTCGGGTCCGCGCTTAACTCAAGCTCTCATACAGCGGAGGTATTGGGTGATCGGAATACGCAACTTGTTACGCCAACGAATCAGACAGTGTGTTACATGTCAACGTTTAAATGCCGCAAATGTCAATCCGCAAATGGCCGATCTCCCACCAATTCGCTTTGAAGAAGGGCACGCTTTTTTGAATGTAGGACTCGATTACGCTGGTCCATTTATAATAAAGGAAAGTTCACGTCGGAAATCGCCTCGCTCAAAAGGATACATGGTAGTATTCGTATGTTTGTCTACGAAAGCAATGCATTTGGAGTTTGCTTCGTTGCTATCAACTTCTTGTTTTTTGGCTGTTTTGAATCGTTTCGTTGCCCGCAGGGGCCTATGTCGCAAAATTTTAAGTGACTGTGGTACTTCCTTCAAGGGCGCCTCAAGACATTTTCATGAAATTAAAAAGTTTCTTCATGATTCCAACACCGAAATCACAGACCATTTGGCTCAACGAGAAATACAGTGGATTTTCAACCCACCGTCCGCTCCTCATTTTGGGAGAATTTTCGAAGCCGGAGTTAAATCCGCCAAACATCATTTGACAAGGATTATTGGTCCGTTGGTACTCACGTATGAAGAGATGTGTACGATACTCGCTAAAGTAGAAAGTGTTTTAAACAGCCGACCACTTGGTGTCGTTTCGAACGATCCAAACGACGATATCGATTACCTTACGCCTGGTCATTTTCTTGTTGGTCGCCCGCTTCTCGCTCCCCCTGAAGTTGATAAATTGAATATGCCATTGAACACTCTGGACCGATATGAACTTCTACAAAGAACCACTCAATGTTTCTGGAAACGGTGGTCGAATGACTACTTACACACGCTTATCTCACGAAATAAATGGACACAACCACAAGAGAATTTGCAACAAGATGACGTTGTATACATCAAGTCAGAAAATACCACTCCGCTAAACTGACCTATTGGTCGCATACAAGAGGTGTATCCGGGACGAGATGGTGCAATTCGCGTCGCTAAAGTTAAAACCGCTAATGGTACTTATGTGCGTCCAGTGCATAAGTTGGTTCCACTACCGAAAGTGGAATCCGCTAAATGTTAAACCGCTTCAAAACTGCCGTTTTGGGTGGGCGGAATATGTTAAGGACTTCATTAATTATGTGTGTGCACTTTAACATTTTCATGCAATTGACAATACATAAATGTTATCATAAATATTATTTAGAATTTTCGAGCATAACCGCCCCACTCAAACCCCTTCCGCTACGCGTTCAGCAGCAGTAGTGTGCCATCAGTCAATTTTAATAGACAATGTATTGAACTACGCTTCCGTATTATGTCAAGCCGCTTAATTGTCAACAATAGTGCATTTATTCATGTCAATTTGCCAGTGTACTATTGTAGTCGCTTTGTTTAATACGATTTATTGTGAATCTTGTGTCGTACGCGACCGTTGCTAAATCAAATTGTGTAAAACGCTTTATACAGTAAATTATTTGTGAAACCGCTTAACCGCCAAAATAACCGCTTTATGCATGTCAAACCACTTTAAATAGACGCTTAAAACTAACATTAAACATACTGTACATTTAATCGCTAATGAAACTAAACTAAACCAACGTTAAACTTTTAAATATTTGTGTGCATCGCTTTAACTTCAATGTGCTTCATCGCTTTTGAATATTGGCAGACTCTACTAATAAAAATTAAGGTAACGTGATATTTTCTTTAATATTTCGAACTCACATTTATTATATCTATTGTCGCTTATCCGCTCATACGAATTACGGTATACAGAAATATACTTGTAATAAACGCTTATAGTTATATCAAATTTGGGCAATGATATAACACATTTTATAATTATTTAATAAAAATAAAATGAAATTACATTTGTTCAAAATAATTATTTATTAATATATTCCTTACATACTTTAAATTTTCATTCCCTACTGCAACTATTTCCGGAACCTCTCCATTTTCTGTTAAACTTGCAGATTAACCTATAAAAATTATGATGCTAGTCCGCAAAACTTCAAATTTCGAATTTAGTGGTCTGCAAAACTTTAAATTTCAAATTTAGTGGCCCGCAGTACCTAAAGGTTGTCGACCGCTGCTCTAGAATACTCTAGATCATCCATCTGTCGTGCTATATTCTATAATACAGCAGTAGCAATCATAATTGCCACAGTGGTGTTTAACTTCAGCCTTAATTTTTTTTTTAAAATGTCCTGTCCGTAACGTAGGGAATTGCCCTTTAAATTTAATATAGTCGATTTAATGGTACAAATCGACTTGATACAATTGTAGCGCTACAAATGTTGCAATAGTGTGTACACTTAAAGGCATGTTTCGCGCTACATTTGAATCTGCAACATGGTATCGAGGATTCGTGATACAATCTGTTGCAATGTGTTGCACCAAGTGTGTGCACTAGCTGTAACATTTGTATCTCGATACATTCATTTATTTTTTCTATTTAACTTTGCTTAGTTTTGTGTTGATATTTTATTTGTGTTGATCAGTGACAAAAATGTCAAAAATAAAATTGCGGTTGCTTTCGTTGTTGCCACGAATTTAAAAAGAAAATATGCCTATCAAAAATGTAAAAAAAAAAAAAATTAGTCCATTGGATCGCGAAAAGTAAAATCAACATGGGGCTTCTATAATCAACTGATGACTGAATTATGAAATGGACCTCGTGATTTATATGAAAATTTTTTACACATGTCCGCAGCAGATTTCAATTATGTATTTATTTATATGTTAATTTTAGGCCAATTTCGAAAAAGATAAAAAATAGGATACAAAAATGAGGGAAGCATACATATTTTTGAAAAATTTTATTACCCTTTTTTTAATAAGTTGGTTGAAATACCGGCATTTACTTTAAAATTTTGTCACCTAAAATACTTGAATTTTTTAATAAAAAACTTTTTGGAAATATTTTATGTGCCATATGTTTTTAAGTACAAATTATAGTTACTGAATCACTATTCAAACTGATCATATGGACCACGAGGGTTGTATACAAACAACCCCGCTGGTTTAATTTTAAAAAAGATGAAAAAATAAATGTATTGTATTCTATGCAATATATATGTATATATACGTATTGTATATCCATGCCTTACAACACAGATAAACCTGTGTACACTGAACGTTGTATCGCATCGACGTTTGTATGAGCGCAACATGATACCTTTATTGCACGGCATGTTTCATGGCTGTGTCCACAGGAAACATGTGTTGCAAGCATGTTGCGCTACAGTGTAGCGCTACAATTATATCAAGTCGACTCGTACCTTAACAATTTATTTTTGATTTTTTTTTTTGTTGAATTTTTAGTTTTTGAAAACAATCAGTTAACGCGATTACTGATTGTTTTATTTAAATTTTAGAAAGTATTAGATTCCAACGTCATAACCACCGTCGTAAAAGACCAACGACGGTGGTTACGACCTTAACTTCGAGTTCAGTAGCGAGGAAATATGATTAGCTGCTGAAGATGCGGCTGACAATGCAGGGTGGCGATCGACTTGGAAAAATCAGGTCTTCAAAAAACTTTATTTTTAGAATTTATTTTTAAACAATATTTTTTTCGGAGAAGGTCCTGGAATTTTATTCAGAGTCAGGGAGAAGTCAGGGAATTTTGAAACTGGTTTTCAATCGCCACCCTGTTGGCAGCCGTAGAAAAAAAAAAACAAGAGTATGTGAGGAAGGAGGAACGCCAAAATTTAAAAATGCAATTTTTCATGTTGGAAATGGAAATTAAAAAAGAATTAAACAATTTTATAAATTATTTTTGTATTTAAAAATAAATAAAATAAAATTACATTTGTCCAAAATAATTATTTATTAATATATTTCTTGCATAATTAATATTTCCATTTCCTACTGCATCTATTTCCAGTATTTGTCCATTTTCTATTAACTGGTCGAGATTATCAGCCGCAATATCATCCGGTAAAGGTGGCGGCTCTGCATCATGCATCTACCGTGCTATATTTTGTAACACGGCAGTAGCCACAATAGCTGCCATTACGGTATTTAACTGTAATCGTAATCCGTATGCAAGTACGGAAAATCGACGTTTCCAGTTACCGAATAACAGTTCCACAATATTTCTGGTTTTTATATGTGCTTCGTTATATAATTGTTCCGCTCTCGTGGCTGGATTACCCAACGGAGTTAAAAAATAGTTCCGTAATGGATAACTGTTATCGCCTGCAAAGAAACAAATATATAACGTAAAGATGAAAGGAGAAGTAAAAATAATTTTTTACCTAAAAGAATGGAATCTTGTAATTCTCCATTTTGAAACCGGGCACATATCACACTATTGTTAAAAATAGTTGAATCATGCGTCGAGCCGGGGCACCTTGCAACTATGTCAGCGGTCGGGGAACCGGGGTAAATTACCCCAAATGGGGTAAAAATGAAATTTTTAGGGGTAAAAAGTATATATTTGGGAAGAGGGCTTAGAACCGGCCAAAAACAACTAGCTTTGCTATTTTATAAACCTGTTAGTATTTTTTTCCACTTAAACAATTTATCGACATATGTAGGCCACGCCATCTCACTCCCCACCACTAGAGTGTTCTCGAGTTATATCTACCCGGCTACCTGCTCAGTCCGTGCCATGCCGTCAAGATACAAAACATTGACGAGTCAGAGAGCCAGTTTTTACTAGTTAGTTGCTGACAAGACCACCATTTTATCATTAACCATCGATATATCGATCAAGGTAAGCCGCAATTTGAAAATTTAATTCAGTTATTTTAACTATTATTTTCTGTCTCCCTTCAGATGGCAGCAAATAGAAAAAGCACATACCAAGACGAATTCCTTAATTACGGTTTTACACAAATAGAAGACAATGGTACAATGAAACCACAGTGTGTTGTATGTATGAAGGTACTGACTTCAGAATCTTTCAAAAAAAGTCAATTGAAGAAACATTTAGATAATTTGCATTCACACCTGTCTTCCAAACCGCGAGAATACTTTGCAAATTTAGGAATATCTGTTAAAAGACAAAGATTGAATAGCAACTTGTTTGGTACATTTGATCAACGTTCAGAATCAAGGGCTAGCTTTGAAGTAGCCTGGTTGATTGCTCGAAATAAGAAACCATACACTATTGGTGAAGATTTGGTTAAACCAGCTGCTGTAAAAATGGCAGAGATTATGTGTGGTCAAAAAGAAGCGAAGAAACTGAATTCAGTGCCCTTGTCTGCGAGAATTGTGAAAACGAATTTCTATATTAGCAGAAAATGTGAAGGAACAGGTTATTTTCGCATTAAAACAGGCTAAATATTTTGCTATTCAGCTTAATGAGACAACTGATTTTAGTAGCAATTCACAACTAATGGTATATGTTTGCTACAAAGGTGCAGATAATTTTGAAGAGGAATTGCTGTTTTGTTCTCCTCTCAAGTTGAGATCTTGTGGAATTTATGTCTATAATAAAGTAAATGAATACTTCAATGCGCAAAGTTTAAAATTGGAAAACTGTATTTCTGTATCTTTGGATGGAGCTCCAGCTATGCTGGGTCATATTAATGGTTTTTCAGCTTTCGTAAAAAAAAATAACCCAAATATTGAAGTTACTCATTGTATGATCCATCGCCAGACCCTTATGGTCAAATATTTTGAACCTACACTGGAAGCCGTCATGATGATGTCATCAAGATTGTAAATTTTATCAAGGGACATGCACTAAACACACGGCTATTTCGTGAATTGTGTCAGGACGGTGAAGCTGAATATACGGACCTACTTTATTATACAGAAGTAAGGTGGCTCTCTCGCGGAAATGTACTAAATCGAGTATGGACTCTCAGAACTGAAGTCGAAATTTTTATGGTTGATCAAAAAAATATAGTTCTACAGTTGATCAAAAAAATATAGTCCTACAGTTGATCAAAAAAATACAGTTACTATGTCCATAACTTCCAAACTCGCGTTACATAGTACTTGGACGTTAAATGAGAAGTACCCTTTTCTATTACGGAATACTTCCGAGTCTTCACCTCCTGGTGACTGAATTTTTATGTGGGTACAGTCCACTGCTCCAATTACTTTTGGAAAACTTACAATTTCGAAAAACTCGTTTTTATTTTCTGTTTTTCATCAGCAGTTTCCGGCATTTTTATAAATTGTGGACGAAGCATTGCTACTGCTTCCGACACCCTTTTTACAACTCGCGAAGCCGTTGATGTATGAACGCCAATGAAGTCAGAAATATTGATCAAATGACCAGCAGACGCATAAAATCGCAAAGTTAATAACAGCTGGTTCATTGGCGATAAACTCTTGTTTCTGTAATATTGCAAAAATTTGTGATTATGTAAAAGGGAAGGTACATTATATAACAGAAGTACATAAATCCAACTTCCAAATCATTTGGAAATTCAATTCGCTCCTCTATCATTCCCAATACTTCTAAACAGCACTGTTTAGTTAATCTAAATCTACGATAAAAATTGAGTTCATCCATTTCATGAAAATAATTAGACCGCGTATAATGTAATCTCGGAAATCCGAAATCTATTATTTCTAAAATATTCATATCGTTCTCCCATATTTCATTTACCCGATCCATCTTTGACTTTTTTTATTATCCAACAAACTGAACTAAATACAAAATTATTTTATACACAAAATACGTAGATATTTTATCACTTAAACGAGGTTATAATAAAATAAATATTGACAATGACAATTTAAAAGCCAAGTCACGCCAAACGTACATATATCTAGTGAGCACGTGCAAACGATTGCTTATTTTTAAGATCACTTTAAGTATTCACAATCGGAGGCTTAAAAGTTAAGAATAACTTTTTGCTGTTAAGAACATCTTTGCGATTGGTGCAACGAGATCAGTTGTTTTAAGAATTACTTAAAATTAAGTATTCCTTAAACCATACGGTGCAAATGGGCATAAATCGGTTAAAATATAGGTAAAAAAAATTACTTCCTTAATTTCTTAATTTTTTTTAAAAATTAATTGTAATCAGACTAAAAAGTAGAAAATAAATTAAAGAAAAAAAATGCTTTTTAAGAAAAAGATTTTATTTAAAAATGGGCTAAAAAAAATAAAATAACTTTTGAGTGAAGTTTGAAGCAATATGCAACATAATTTATAAAAACTTGAGGCGTCTAATTAAGTTTGGTAACTACAGAAAAGTAAAATAGCTACACTTATATCCAAAAATCCAAAACAGAAATAATTAATGATAACGTCTCAAGCTTTTATAAATTATGTATGTTGCATATTGCTTCAAACTTCACTCAAAAGTTATTTTATTTTTTTAGCTCATTTTTAAATAAAAACTTTTTCTTAAAAAACATTTTTTTTACTTTAATTTATTTGATTTCAGTATAGCAGACCCGCGAATCACGGGGTTCATAGGTACTTTTATACCTCGCAAAAAGACGCTCAACTGATTCAAGGTAATGAGCAACGTGCTGAGCCAGCGGTTTCTTGCATGCATAGAGTGTATGAGACGAAGTTACGAAGCCGGAGTTGGCTTAGGACGTTGTTCAGGATTCATCTAATTGGGGAGTGTTTTATTCAAAAGAACATAGCCGAGTAAGATAGGGAAAACGGCCCTTGACGCAAAATTGATTTTTCTTATAGGAAATAATACTTCTTAGCCCCAGATACATTCCTGCCAAATTGCAACCCTCTGAAGCTAACAGTTTATGAATACACAAACAGACAAAAATTTTCAAAAAAAAAATTTTTTTTACGAAATTACTGAGCCGATTTATTTGAGTTTAATATATATTGTGTACCCACCTTAGGCAAAGTAATAAAAAAAATTAACGTTATACCCCTTTATTATACTAATTTTTTTAACTTTTTAAATTTAAATAAATTTTTTTTTGGCACTTACGCGTTAGCGACACCCACCATTTTTTGTTCAATAATATGTCTCTTCGTACTCTATAACATCTGTATTGATTTTTAGGGTTGCGGTTGCATTGGGTAGGAAAAAATTAAAATATTAAAAAGTTAAAGAAATTTTTTTTAGTGAAAAATTGTATAAATGATCAAGGGGTACAAGGCCCCTTAATAAGATGTATAAGTAAAAGGGTACATAATATAATATTTAAATTTAACTATTCACTCATAAACTTAATAAAAATCTCCTTCTTTTTATAACATCAAAACCTCAGCATAAAACATTTTATGTATTCACGAAGAATTTTTTCAACCTTCTCCCAAATTGCGTAGAAGGTTGAAAAAATTCTTCGTGAAATTTATATATCCCAAAAAAAAAATATTGTTGTAATTTTATGTATTCGTTTAATGTTTTCTTTTCTTTTCTCGTTTCACTAATTACAAATACCGTAAGTAAATTTTGATTCGGTAATTTTGTTAAAAGTAACATTTCATTCTAATTTTCTTCATTTGTTCAAATAATTGAAAAAAAACTATATTAAATAAATTAATACGTAAATTTTGATAAATAAATTTCCATCCTGTTTTTTTGCTTTGTACAAAAAGAAAGTGAAACAGAAAAATAATACAGCGTTTATTGTCTGTGCGGACTTTCATTAAGCGGACGGTTTCTATATATTTGAGCAATTCCAGGTATAACCCGATCACCCAAAAATGGCATGTTCTCCAAATGTAATTTCCCTGTGTATACAATAAGTTTAAGATGTATTGAGCTGTGTAGTCGAATATTATTGAATTACTTTTTATTTTGTCGGAGTTATAATTATTCAAAGTTGCGTTCGAGGCCACAAAATGGGGATTCCCCAAAATATTTTATCAATTTTTTCAGTCTAAGAAAAATTAAAAAATGTGTATATGTGCCTTCGAATGTACTTTATATACACTTTCACTCAGACCGTTTTGCATTCCAATATATGTACATATATTGAAGGAATTGCAAGTTTCATTTTTTTTATTTAATCGCTTATAGTGAAAATACCTTATCTTCGATTTTTGATTTTTTTTAAAATTAAAGCACTCAGTCTCCTCTATAACGTGGTGTCCGATTTTCTTTGTTTTTTGAGTCTTACGGATTTTATGGGGGTCAGTTTTAAAAAATACGTGATTTTTTAACTAAATAATAAAATAAAGTATTAATTATAATATTACCTCACCTTTGATTTTCGATTTTGTATTTTTAAATGAAAGTACGCAGTCCCTACTACAATATGGTACTCGATTCTCTTTGTTTTTTGAGTCTTACCGATTTTACGAGCCTTAGTTTTAAAAAATACATGAATTTTTTAACTCAATGATAAAATTAAAGCATTAGTTTTAATACTACCCCATCTTCAATTTTTAATATTTTTGAAAAAATTTAAAGTATAGGGTCCCTTTTATCATGTAATACTCCATTTTCGTATTTTTGCTGATTGAGGATTTTGCCGGTCCTTTTTTAGTAAATAATAGATATTTTTATTATATTATATTGTACAACAGCATCTGTTTTACAGTATAATTAGTTATATTATTACAATAGTTCATAGATATATGTATCCTATGTAAACTTAAAAGTAGTTGTAAAATAATAAATCTAAAATTTTTTCAGAATTAATTTTTTTTAATTTTTAGAATTTTATATTTGATTTTATTATTTTATTGCTTTGCCACAATGTAAATTTCAATTGTTGATAAAACTATGCCGTTATACATCTGGTAAAAATTATATTATAAAGTTTGATAAAAAGACGGACAAAAGTTGTAAATAAAAATTTCTCAATATGCTTCTTTTGCACTTTTTTGAAAATATTTTTTCAAAATTTTAGTTGCATCCTTGCATGGTTATCATCGTTATCACCGATATAATAGTGGCGACAGTAAAGACTTACAACAATAGTTTCAGAGAGAGTTGTTTATTAAATCATTAAATTATTAAAAAAAAAGTCTTGTGCTTATTTATATATTATTTTCAGTGGCGACGCGTGAAATTATTTCCTGGGGAGACACAGTCTTTTTTACCATATTTAAATAGACTTATTTTGTATCTATTTTTATTTCGATCACTAATCAGCTTTATTAAAGCTTTTTTACTGTAACAAAATATTCTGACCCAGGATTTCGACTGTAAAACAAAAATATAGAAATTTTTGATTAGCCATTTATAATTGCTGCACCAAGAGCAAAAGATATTGAAATTTTTTTGTTTTGTGATTAGCCTGAATTAAACATAATATAAAGGTCTTCAAAAAATTAGATATTTTAAAACAACTACAGTTTCTAAACTTGGTTGTTTAGTACCTATATGGTAATATTTAAATATATTTTAATGTAAGGTAGTATCCATTTAAAATACATATTAAGACATCCGAATTACACTAACAATAAGTAATAAAAAGGAAAAATACGCTGCCAATGGGGTGGGCACACAGCTTCCTCGTAGTCGTAAAAGACTTTAAAACAGTATTCTACCAAATATACATATTATATACCGTGAAATTATATTTTCGCTTTGAAGTTTATAAAAAACTGTTGTAACTCTTAAAGGCTAAATTATAAAATAATAGCAAAAATATTTTAGAAACTAACCCCCAAAATACCCTAAAAATTTGAGCGAGATAGGACTAGCAGTAAATGAGATTTTGACATTTAATGGGATTTCATGGTAGCCGCGTAGCTACCGTTACTGCGATTTCGATTAAATTCATAGGGGACCATATAGGAACCAAACTACATCATTTCTGAAAATTTCATAAAAAAGAATTGAGTAGTTCAGAAGTTATGCCACTTGGTGCAATTTTGGAATGACATGGTAGCGGCGTTGCTACCGTTACTCCGATTTTGATTAAATTCATAGGGGACCATCTAGGAGCCAAACTGCATAATTTCTGAAAATTGCATTAAAAACAATCGGATAGTTCGGAAGTTATGCCACTTGGTGCAAAACTGGAGACACACAGACGGACGGACAGACAGACACCAAACCAAAATTGTTCAGGAAGCTCTAAAACGTAAAATGTGCGTAAAAAAATTGATTTTGGAGAGAAAAATTTTTTTATTTTTCAAAAGTGATCACAGTGCTTTCGCTACAAGTCTCGGAAGCAAAATTAAAACTTTATAAGTAAAAAATTTAAACAGAGAGTGGAGAAAAGCAAATTAAAAATAAATACACATTTTAATTAAAGTTACAAAAAATAAATAACAAAATCTAAAATTAATTGATAAATTTAATATTAAAAAATTGAATTGAACCAAAAGACAATAATCAATTACCACAAGATCAAAAATATTCGAATTTCATCTAATTATAAAACACACTGTAAGTACGTGCATTCTGTACATCACTGCTTCACTAGTAAAGCTACAGTATGCAGCTTTAGTCTATAGTTCTATACTGGTATGTACTGAAAACATATATACAGTATCAAAAGACAAAACATGATATTGTCTACCTTGAATATTTGTTTCAGTTTTTTTATTATTATTCAAAAAATACTGAATATATTTTAATGATTTTTGTACTTTTACGAAGATTACTACATTTTACATATAAATAAAAAAATTTTTTTGCAAAATCTTTCTTAGTTTTTGAGTAATAATGGTGTAAAAATATGCTCATTTAAGAAGATTTGTACACATGTATGATGTAGATTGTGTCATTGTGTGTGTGGATGTATAAAATGGACTATTTGTTACGCATACAAACAAAGCCAAGGGAAGCAATATCCATTCTGTCTAACTAGAGTCTAACCACATAATATAAGCTCATATTTATCATATTATATATGTGATTATATGTAGACGTATACATGGTATACATTACTATAAAGTGTCTAAACGTATGTTTGTACTATGTATACTGGATATACGTATAATTAATTATGTAAGTATACGTTTTGTTTGGAAATGTAAATGTATGAAAATGGACAATATTATTGTATAAAATCCATAATTATTTTAAATTTTATAAAAAATTTTGAATATTGTGAAGGTTAATTTTTTTGGGGAGACACTGTCTCCCTTGTCTACTCTCACGCGTCGCCACTGATTATTTTTAAATTCTAGTGTTTAGAAATTTAAGTAACAAAATGTGTTCCATTGGAATAAATTTGGGAAATGAAGACTTTTGTGATGGTGACGGTTTATATAGTTTTTGATGAACTCAGCGTAACGGATAGGCAATTAATAGTAATTCGCGCAATAATAATGAACCAAGTACTTCAGCAGCAAGTACATATGAAACTGACTTCTTGGAAATGTTAAATCAGCTGAAGGAAAAATTTCATGATCCAGTGACTACATCAGAAGAAAAAATTTCGATACTTTCGGCTTTGCCAAAAAGTTGGAGTAATCGAAAAATAAAAGAAAAATTTAACACAACTTACCATTTAGTGGCAAAAACAAAAAAATTAGTAAATAAATTTGGCATCTTACCAAAAATTACAAAAAAAAGTTCCCCTAAGCATTTCATTTCAAAAGAGACTGTTCAGATTGTAAAAAACTTTTATTTAAGGGACGACATAAGTCGTAAAATGCCAAGAAAAAAAGATACTAAAAGTGTAAAGGTGAATGGAAGAAAAGTGCTAGTGCAAAAAAGACTACTTCTTGGAAATTTAAAAGAAATTTATATTAGTTTTAAATCAGTATCAAAATTTGAAAATTGGCTTTTCTAAATTTTGTGAGTTGCGTCCACCACAATGTGTTATTGCAGGACAAGCTGGGACACATACAGTGTGTGTCTGTATGATACACCAGAATATTAAGTTGATGCTTGCTTGTTTAAAATCAAAAAAACTATAAATTAAATACAATTCTTACAAAGAATTATTGCTAAGAACAGTGTGTGAAGTGCCGAGTCCCGAGTGTTTTCTAGGTAATTGTCAAAATTGTATGGATTTTTCGATGCTACAGGAAGAGTTATTAAATATATTGATTCAAAATGGTATTGAGACAATTCAATACAAACAATGGGTTTCAACAGATCGAAGTACGCTATTGCCTCTTCATCAATCTGTGGAATATTTTACAAAGGAGTTATTTTCTAAATTAAAGGATTTAAAGAGACATGATTTTATTGCGAAGCAACAAAGTACATTTTTAAGGAAACTAAAAGAAAACATTAGCGAAAAAGAAGTGGTAGTTATAGCTGATTTTTCTGAAAATTATAGCTTTATTATACAAGATTCCATACAAGGGTTTCATTGGAGTAACATACAAGCTACTGTCCACCTATTTGTTTGTTATTTTAAAAGTTCAAATGATTTAAAAAACATTAATTTTGTAGTGATAAGTGATTACTTAAAACACGATGTGGCTGTAGTGAGTGTATTTCAAGAAAGATTAATTAGTTTTTTGAAATTAAACATAAGATATTAAAAAGATTCATTATTTTAGTGGTGGAGCTGCGGCTCACTATAAAAACCGAAAAAATTTTTATAGTTTAACAAACCATTCCAATAAATTTAAAATAGCAGCCGATTGGCACTTTTTTGCCACGTCACACGGGGAAAGTCCCTGCGATGGAATAGGCGGCACAGTAAAGAGACTAGCCTACAAAGCAAGTTTACAACGGACAGAAGAGGAGCATATAATGAGTCCTATTCAGTTATACGAATGGGCAGTTAAAAATATAAAAAATATAAATTTTTCATATGTAACAAGTGAAGAAATAATGCCTGCAGTTACTTATTTCAATAATCTATTAATAAAATCAGTGCCAGAAACTAGAAAAAACCAAGCTTTTTTGACAACCGAAAACCAAACTCTTATTATTAAAGAATATTCAGCAGCAAACAGCGCAATATCTTTTAGATTTTAATTCAGCAAATATTCGTATTTAACGGTAATTATACTATAATATTATCAACTCTTTTATACACATATTTACTAATTAATGGCTTACAGAAATTTTTTTTAAAAAATTAAAATTTATTTTTTGGTCGGAAAATCTTCATAAATCACAAAAATAAGAAAATGGAGTTTTACATGATAGAAGGGACTCTATACTTTAATTTTTTTCAAAAATATTAAAAATTGAAAATGGGGCAGTATTAAAACTAATGCTTTAATTTTATCAGTTAGTTAAAAAAAGTTATATTTTTTAAAATTGAGCCCCGTAAAATCCATAAAAGCCAAAATCGAGTACCACGTTATAGAAGGGACTCTATACTTTGATTTAAAAAGTAATATGTATCAAAAATTAAAAATGAGGTAATATTAAAATTAAGACGTTATTTTATCAATTAGTTTAAAAATTCACGTATTTTTAAAACTAAGCCTCGTAAAATCCGTAAAACTCAAAAAAACAAAGAAAATCGAGCACCACATTATAGAGGAGACTGAGTGCTTTAATTTTAAAAAAAAAATCAAAAATCGAAGGTAAGGTATTTTCAGTATAAGCGACTAAAGAAAAAAATTAAACTTTCAATTACTTCAATATATGTGCATGTATTGGAATGGAAATCGGTCTGAGTCAAAGTGTATATAAAGTACATTCGAAGGCATATATAAACATTTTTTAATTTTTCTTAGACTCTGAAAAAATTGATAAAATATTTTGAGGAATCCCCATTTTGTGACCTTTAACGAAACTTTGAATCATTATAACTCCGACAAAATAAAAAATAATTCAATAATATTCGACTACACAGCTCAACACACCTTAAACTTATTGTATAGGGGAGATGTGTGTTAGTAGTAACAAAAAAAATATACAGGCTAGTAACTTTGCATTTATTAGTCACAGGAAACTAAATTTTTAGCACAAGATAGGCACATCATTCAGGTTTTGAATGAGCTACACAAAAATATTCTATGTTGGTCCATAACCGAAATAACTGCATTTATGTGGACCAAAGTGTAATGTTACAATCGTCACCGTCAGAGGACCAATTGTTACAGGGCTTAGGTTCAATTGTAACACATTATTATAGTGGAATTTACATGTTAGTTATTATAATTAATTTGGTTTCCAAAATTCTTCCTTACATATTGAGTGAGTAAGGTGACAAATACCACAGTTTCTGGCAACAGGTCTGATTTTTTTTCCTTCTATTACTCTTTTAACGACATTCAGGTACACATTATCGAATACGGTTCCTATCCTAGTTTATGTTTTGTTTTATATAGCATTTTTTTATTTGTAAAACAGCGAGAATTAGATTAAGGACTTAGATTATCATTCGATTCATACCTGAAATATAAAGTTTAATTTTGTTTAACATAAATGTTTAACACAATTAATACAAAACACTATTTAGAAAAATAATAATGTAAACTAAAAAAGATTTTATTAGCCATAAAATTTAAAATTAATCCTCAAAAATTTGAATTCCTAAAAACCGTAAGAGTTTTTAAACTTTATTTAAAACGCTATACTCACTTTCGGCTCTATGTGCCCAGTTCCTTAAATTTAAAATACTAAAAAGAAAAATTGTGGATGTAAAAACTACTGGAATGTCAGTTGTAACATGTTACAGTTGACACTACTGAATTTGTTACAATTGTTGCAGTGCTGTTTAATTTTATAAAAAAATTCGTAAAATTTGAACTATGATTAAAAAAGCGAAATGACCTATTTGATAATATTATTTGTTTGCTTGTGTTTCCAAAAAATCATTTTACTTCTAAGTGATCAGATATTTACTGCAAAAATCAAAAAATTGTCAATCAACTCAAAATTTACGATTAGCTCATATAAGCACATTGCTGAGAAAAAACCGCCACATGGTATTAACTGAAAGTTTTGTCAGTAAAGCAGAACTTCAGGAGCCAGCTTATGATACGCAATACTCCTCAATAGGATTGATAGATGTCTCGAAAATTTCAAAGTTACAATTGACTCAGTGCTACTACTGACACACCTCTACCCTACACAGGGAAATTACATTTGGAGAACAGGCCATTTTTGGGTGATCGGGTTATACACGAAAATATTTTTAAAATAACACTATCTTATGTAAACAAATCTTGCAAATTTAACATATTTAACATATGATAATAACAATAATAAAAATTATTAATACACGTATGAATGTATACTCGTAATTTCTAAACTTACAATTAGATGTAAATATTATGGAGCTAGAAAATATTCTTTAGAAAGTTATTTTAACAAAACTATTTTAACTTTTATATAAAAATTAATTGTGTAAAGAAACACCCTATATATGAATTGCCTAAGAGGACGACGTTTGTATATTGTCGTCCGGTTAAAGAGAAGTCGGTGTAATATTATTAAGTAACAATCGCAATTTTATTTATTTACAATTTTGGTTTCCGCGAAATTAGTATTAGCAGTAAATTTAAGTACCAGTAACAACCTGAAAATTTTTTAAAAAAGGAAGTAGTCGTATTATTATTTTGCATTAGCCGGGATGCATTGCCCGCGTATTTCCGTTTACGTGTTCATTAGGAGGCACCGTTGCCTTGAAATCCGTACGATTTTGGAACACTTAAAACACGTGTACAATTCAAGTCTCCCGCCCTCTAAACGCACACGGGTTTGTAATGCAGACTGTTCTTCCAAACACGTGTTCAAGGGAACGCAATAATTAGAAGGATAATTTTGCAAAGGTAATAAAAGCTTAAATTACGGTGCAAGAGATTCATGTCCAAAATATTGGCAAAATACTTTCTGTTGCCCAATAGAAAGAAAATTACGAAGAATGAAAGTAAAAGTGAAAAAAAAGCTTATGCCAATATTATAGTCAACAAACTAATTAAATTAAATGATTGGGAACAAGAAATGACAAAACTTTTACCAACAAGAAAATCCAGCATTTTCTAATCTTAAAAACGTCTTCATCTTCTCTTCTTGGCCTAATTTTTCACCTGTGGTCTCGTCATCTTCAGACAAAAACTGATTTATCAAAAAATTAACATTATTACGTCCAAGTAATAATTTTTTTAAGTTATTAGAGCTTATCGTTTTTCGTTGTCGACAACGTGATTCTTCATAAAAATTTATAAAAGCTTTCACTTTATCCATTGGACATATAAGTTCAATTTGAATATGTAGAAAAATTAATACGTCAAAATAATAGAAGAGTCTTAAATTTGAATACAGTTAAGCTTATAATATTATATTCTCTCCAATGTGAGTTTCCACTTCAAAAAATCTAAAGATACACATTTACTTCTTTTTTTTTATTCGCCAGACACTCTGTAGCAATTTTTGTACTAGGCTCAAATGTGTGACCTTTATGATTATTAGTATTGGCTGCCCGCGCTAATAACTAACCTTCTAATCATAGCGTTTCCCTGAACATGTTTTTGAAAGAACAATATGCGTTACAAATCTGTACGTGTTTAAAGAACGAGGGACTTAAATTAGGCACGTGTTTGGAAGAAGAACCTAGCATCACAAAACCGTGCGGGTTTCAAGGCAACAATGCCCCCTACTGAACACGCAAACGGAAATACGCAGCCGGGATTGGTACATGTAGGTGAATTGCATCAATTGTATTATCAATTGCATTTTTGATTGTTGTAATCACAATAAACGAACAGCGGTCCGTAACTATACATACGTATATCGCGCGTTTTCTGTCTCAACCTCGTATATCAAAAACTACATGTTTTAGGACACACAAAAATTATATTAAATACTGTATTTATACATATACTTATCTATATATATTTATATATATAGGTAGCCAACATCAATGGGTGTAATTAGCATAAATCTTAAATTCATAGTGATGAAGATAAAGATTTAAATACGTTTTGCTTGTGTGTCCAAAAATTGGGATTTTTCAGATACGAGGTTGAGACAGAAAACGCGCGATATGGTATAAGCTTAGGCCCATTTCACACCAAGCTAGTCTAGTCCCGTCAAGTTTGACGAATCTTGATTCAACATACACCGATTCAATGCAATTACAACATAAACTGTATTTTTGCTTTCAAATATAATTAGTCGCGTCCAGTCAAGTCAAGTCAAGTCACCGTCAGTCCAGTCAACGACTCAACTAGTTGAATTTTTTCATCAGTCAACGTAAGTCATCTGTCCATTGTACATGCGTATTAAGAGATACATACATATTATATGTGTGTTGTGATGGAACAGCTCCTAACCGTAGTACGCTACAACAAAAAGATATCTCATACGCAGAATTCAAAAATAAATTTATCGTACGATTCTCACCGCAAAGAACTCCGGGTGAATCCCAATTTCGTTTAACGTAAACTTTTCAAAAACATGAATCGGTTAATCAATTCGTTACACGACTCAAACTAATCGCCCAAGAAGTTCTTGAAGATAATTTAAAGGATGTCACTTCTACTCAAAGGGAAGGTATAATCAAAAAACATGAAAACGTAGTGCTAGCTCAGTTCAAGCAGGGATTAGAAAAGGATATTATGCGCGTTATTGAAATTTTCCTACTAGGGGAACCCAATTTAAATATTGATAAAGAAACGGAGATAGCGGTTCAGGAAGAACTAAACCAAATTATATTAAATACCACAAGTAATTTTGCGGGAGCACTTTCTGTAACGCCAGAACCAAACACTCGTCCATCAGGAAATGCTGCGCAAAGCCAAACAAGCCGACCTTTTCAACAGGTATCAAATACAAATGGGACACGAGTTAACACAAATGGGAACATTTGCCTAAACTGTTTTCGTCCAGGACATTACGCCTCAGCATGTCGATCACGAACAATCTGTAGAAACTGTAAACGGGAGGGACACGAACAATATTAATGTAATGAATAACCGGACAAGGCCAACAGGGAGCCAAGGAAGACAATCGACATGGGAACCACAGCCTGAACCAGCACCAAGACCAAAAGAGACGTGGGATTTACCAACAAATAACAATTTAAACTAATGAGGACCTTCGGGACAGTCCCAACCCGGGGGAAATAACACATAATAATTTCTCATGCATACCAACCAAGGGACACACCTAGCATTATTCACGTTAACGTAAACCATTTACCACTAAAACTGATTATAGACACGGGTTCGGCTGTGACCATCTTAAAATAAAAATCCCTACAACTGCAAGTTACGAACCAATCGGGGATTTAAAACTAAAAGGGATTACGGAGCATGCCATCACATGTTTAGGTGTTACTTCAGTACAAATATCTACAAGAAAACAGACCTTCAACGCCAATGCTATAATTTGTGAAGATTTACCTATAACCGTAGATGGACTAATAGAACGCGACTTTTTAGACGAGAATAAGGTAGCTATTGATTACCAACGTCAAATAACAAATATAAATGGAGAACAAATACCTATGCTTTACGATGGGGTAGACGAAATTATAAACATTACTAGAAAAGGAGGAGTAGCAAAAATGTCAGAAGATGATAAGCCCATAAATAAGGGAATTTTACAACGACACCATAATACTGGGGGAGTGCAACACGTTAAGTCGAATCTAAGGGTAAAATTTCAGCAAGACAACAAAGACGGAAGCGGAGACATGAAATCGTGTGAGTCAATTCAGAAGAGGGGGAGATCAACACCCAGTTCATACAGCAAAACATCGATCAAGTTCAGTCATCGAAAGAGTTCGACAGAAAGCAACCGATTATCCTCAATTCGGCCAAAATTGGGAGATGATCAGAAGCAGGTAGTTGGCCACGATCTTGTTGGAACAACGGTGTGATCGAACCAGTCGAAATATTGACACACGGAATAATTGCAGCTAGAGTAGTAAGCATAGTACAAGCAAATCGGGAAGTCCAAGTGAACCTTATCAACGTAACCTGTCAGCGATTAATAATATCAGCTAAAACAATAATCGGGGAGGCTGAAGAAATACAAAGAGAATTACAAAGCAATAGGGAAGAAATAAATATATACGAGAGGAATACAGAAATAAAGCAAGAGAATAACAAGGGAGATTTAAAGAAAATTTATGGGAAAAACAAAGAGTGCCATTGAATAACAAGAGTAGACATTGCTTCACTGTACTCGAGCAAGGGAAAATTAATCAACAAAAGGGTTCTACAAAAAATTTAAGGGATTATGTGAAAACAGATCATTTAAGTGAAGAAGCCAAAGTGAAATTATGAAAACTTCTGGATGAATATCAGGATATATTTTGGTTAAAAGGGAACAGCTTAGGAGAAGCCAAAGGAGTAAAGCATAGGATCATTACTGAAAATATTTCGCCAATCGTCAAGCGCCTTATCGCGTACTTCAAGCATTACAAGTGCTAAAAGATAATATCCAGGAGATGCTTGATGAAGGTGTCATTACACACTCACAGTCACCGTGATCTGCGCCAGTCGTCATGGTATCCAAGAAAACTACGGTGGCTGAAGTAAAAATGAGAATTTGTATTGACTTCCGAGGACTTAACCAAATCACAAAAGGCCGCCGGTCAAATCACAAATAGACCGCCACCGGTCTATGAAGAGAGAACCATGGCAAGAAATCTGCAGCCACATACCAGGAGTCGTGGCCCTGTACTAAATCATCCGTGGGTCTTATCGAAGCATATTTGAAAATACGTGTATATGATATAATCAAAAAAAGAAAACAAAGACTACATAATTTGTGAATAAATGTTAAAAAAAAAAAATTAATAACACATATTATTAATAATACATTAGTAAATAAGTAAGAATAAATAGGTAAATAAATAAACAAAAAAAGGAAAAAAGAAAAAAAAACGTTAACGCAAACAGATAGTAAGCAACTAAATATATGTATAAATGTGTGAAAAACAAAGACAGACAATTCTTTTTCTTTTCTTGCAGGATGCCTGCACTAATATTTCGTATTGTGCTACTACTAGCCCTCGTTACCTATTGCAAAACTTTAGTCGCTTATGATTGCCGTGGACCAGAATCGAACATTACTGCTATTTCCATAAAAGACGTTGTAGAGTGTCCAAATCCGCGAGTATTATCCGCGAGATTATACCGAAATCACTACAGACATTAGTTTGTAAATAATAAACAAATATTTTACTTCGCAAAATACCACTTTTATTATTGTACAACGAAACGAATTTTCCAATATACAAATAAAAAAGTGCCTGATTGAAATAACGCAAGTGATTAA
Organism: Brachynemurus nebulosus; assembly: GCA_035578155.1. Lineage (NCBI taxonomy): Eukaryota > Metazoa > Arthropoda > Insecta > Neuroptera > Myrmeleontidae > Brachynemurus > Brachynemurus nebulosus. The sequence continues at coordinate 65,946,161 of JAPWDM010000001.1, read as the reverse complement.
GTGCGGAATGTTCGCATGTCATATATCCGCAGTTGCACAAGGATTATTTTCGTATATACACCAGGTCGGGGGAAGTTGAGTACAACAATATCCATCGGTTCCGTACATTCCAACCGGAAAAAGGAAAAATTATTTCGGATATAAAACTAAATGCAACTACTACCACATCTGTAACAATCACGGACAGCGTTAACGTAGACGGTAAATGCAGCGGAACTACTTATAATGAGAACAGTCTGACGTGGGACAAAGTAATCGTAATCACAAATATAAAAATTATTCTACGCGACTATCGGGCTACCGTTAAATTGGATACCAATGAGGTGCATCTTTTGGGGGGCATAACATGTTCATTTGTAAAAGGATACTGTATGGACGCTGAAATGGGAGAAAGTATATGGGACCGTCGTATAACAGGAGAATGTGACATCGAACGATATAGTATTTTATACCAGCGAACTGCGAATGTGGTTACGAATAAAACATGCTACATCACAGTAAAACAACAGTTGCCGTGGTAGAACAGCAAAATAGAGTGTTCGCTATCACACTGATAGAAAAATCCGCTATTTGTGGGGAAATTGCCTGGGTCACTGAGCACCCAAGGTTAATGGTTATCGAGGATGACAAAGCCGTTTATAAGTTCCACAGACATCATAAAACGAACGTCCAAAACTACAATCTAATAACCTACGTCAACAGTAAATTTCTCTATGTAGAACAGTTTACCAAACGTATGTTTAATGAATTTGGTGCCGAAATCGTTCACCGTCGATGTTTAGTTCAGCGAGAAGTACTGAAAACTAGACTTGCTATGTCACCTCTAAATTCAAACCTCATAGCTTCCTTACTAAAGAAAACCCAAGAATATGTGGACCGAGTTCTGGGAGAAGTTTTGTATCTTATGCAGTGTGTACCTAAACCAGTAGAAGTAAGACGAACAGCTAGTTGCTATAATGAACTACCCGTAAAGTTAGGAGCTGGAGAATTGTTTATGGCACCCATAACTCGTATTCTACAAGAACATGCAAAGAAAATACAATGCTCCCAATTGACCCCGTCCTTATATTACATACAGGGCGAATGGGTCGGATTCAGTCCTCATCCTCAACGACGAATTAAACCAGAGATAATTGACGTACAAATGGAACAAGAACCTAAGTTTTTCCAAATCCAGCGAATAAGTAGCGGAGGCATGAAATCGAAGAAGCACAAAGAACTCTGAGATTTGGCATAGAGCGATAAGCCGTATCGACAGTAATTACACGAAGAATGATTAGGGATGGTAAAGTCGACTCCGACTTTAGTCGAAAGTCGATTATTTACTAAAAATAATCGACTTTTTAGAATCGATTTCAGTCACGTCAAATCGACCTGGAATCGACTCTCACTCGATGACTTTTCGACTTTTTGCGTATATGCAATGTGCATTTATAAATCGCGCAAAAACATTAGCTTAACATTAATTAAACAGTAGCTTAATATTGGGCCGATTCGTATCGGTGTAAGCCAAAGACGCTTGCACTCATTTTAAATCAATTTGCACTTGTTTTGAATCACATTTGGCTTGCTTTTGACATTTTTGTATATTCTTGTCTCACTTTCCATGTTCTAGAGAGAAGGGTCAAGTATTAGCGTTCGGTATATATCGTATACCGTATACGCTGTATACCGATGTATTCAGCGTATACGTCGATGTACAATATATATCAAAACAAGTGCAAATTGATTCAAAATGAGTGCAAGCGACTTTGGCTTACACCGATACGAATCGACCCATTAATTCTACTGTCCATTTTAATTTTAATGTTAATGTTCAACGCCAAATCGCGAACAATTTATTGATAAATTATCTCTTGTTAAATTCTTAGAAATTATATGTTCATTATTTAATAAATTATTTAAAAAACAGTACAGATTGTTTAAAGTATATACTTAATAGTTTCTATAAACTAATAAATTTTTGAAAAGTCGATTTAAGTCGAAAAGTCGACTTTCAGAGTCAATTATTCGACTTTGAGAATCGAAAAAATGAAAGTCGATTTTAAAGTCGAGAATCGATTTTGCGCGCGCCTTTTCCATCCCTAAAAATGATGGGTTTACCGACCGACAACCAGGAATATTCCGTAATCAACCTATTTAATCAAAAAGAGTTAGAAACTTTCACTAAAAGGGCATTCGCATATGTATGGGGATGGTTTACAGAGATTGGACTAGTCACTTCAGGACTACTAGGATTTTATCTTGTCTTCTCTCTTATCAAACACATCATCGCAGTGGTACTTCATGGAGTTGCTTTATATGAAATATTTGGATTCGGAATTACACTTTTAGCTAGTCTTTGGAATACCTTAGCCGTCTGGTTATTACATCGGCATACTAATAAAAAAAGGGAAGACTATGGAAGAATCTACCGACGGACCAACGGAATCATCAACACCGGAGCTGGAAGGGAAAACTAACGATACCATCAACCAAATTTACCGTGGACTTACTGTTGAGGTGCAGCAAGTGTAAACCGTAAAAAAAGGGAAAGAAAAGAAAATATTAGTGAAAGGTGCTGCGAAAATATCTAGTGACGGGCATAACAAGCGAGTGAGGGGGGTAAAATGAACCAAAAAAAAAAAAGAGAAAAGGAACAAATGAGACTTTAGTAGAAGACACTAGTGCATTAGTTAAGTACTTAAATAAGATTTGCTTAAGGTTGACAAAAAGGGAAGAACGCAACCATACTAGTTAGATGGTTAGATTAAACCCAGAATATGATACAGATACTAATAGAGAGAGGACAAAGGATCCTATCTCCCGAATAAAATAAAGATGGTTGCCTCCCTCTTAGAAACTTAAAAAAAAGAAACTACGTTATTGTAAGAAGTAGTACTTAAGAGTTAGTAATTAGATGGGCTGGGCAAATAGCAATCAACTGGAATAAAGAGTGTTACCAGAAACACTTATAATATTAGATAGATAGGTCAACAATAGATAAGTAAGAATATTGACATTCGTTCTTAGTATAGTAATAGGGGATGGGAAGGCAGTTACGGAACCAACAATCACAAGAAAAGGCTGGTTCCTCATTAGAGCAACCAACTTTTTCTAAGGGGGGAGCTGTGTAACAGACCTGGAATCACGGGGTTCATAGGTAATTTTATACCTCGCAAAAAGACGCTCAACTGATTCAAGGTAATGAGCAACGTGCTGAGCCAGCGGTTTCTTGCATGCATAGTTACGAAGTTACGAAGCCGGAGTTGGCTTGGGGCGTTGTTCAGGATTCGTCTAATTGGGAAGTGTTTTATTCAAAATTTATTAGAATTAATATTAGTGAAGTTTTGTCCAAAATAAAAAGGGGTTTTGTTTAATGTTTAATTAGAATATATCAAGTGTTGTGCTTATTTTCCGTTATTGTGAAAATTAGTGCAAAGTTGCCGTTTTAACCACGTTTCCAGAACAGAGACATAACCGAGGTATCAGTAACTTCCTCCCGATCCTAGAATGGAACACGTAAGTGTTTACATGTAATTATTTCCATTTGTATGTAAAACTTGATTTAGTTATAACTTGATCAACTTTTAAGGGGATATGTGACCACAATATTTGTCAATAAATTAGTATAAATAGTCAGAATACTGTAGGACGTTTTACTTTATTTTAACCAACTCCCTCCTTACTCAGTCCAAACCGTAATCCCCGAAGTTTTATGCAGATTTGAATAACTTTACGTTGTTGTCCGGTCGCACCCACGCCCTGGCGGCAGCGCTACCCGAGCGCCCTAACTTCCAACATAAAAGTAGCTCGCAACATCAGATAAAGATTTCACCAGTTACTCTGCTTATGGCGAAAAATCAGTGAGTTTCGAAAACTAGCTGCCAATAGCCTGATTATCATTTTTTTTCATGAAAATTTTTTTACAGTTTGTCAAAACAATATATAAATACACACACCGGCATAATTAGCGGAACATACAATTAAACTCTAAAAATCAAACAAACCTTTTAATTTTAAGAAAATATTAGTCTTATTTAATTATTCACTTAAAATTACCTGTTCACAACTTGATATTCCTTTATTTTCGTTAGCAAAAGCAACGAACCATATGAAATGCCAAATTTTTGGAATCTTATGTTGTCTAAGAATCATTTAAGTTAAAGATTATTTAACAAATAGAAAATGAAACACAGCGTTTTACTACCGCCTGGTTCCTCCTGTGCTCTTGTCAGAGCTTCCATTTTTCTTGTTATATTCAGAATGATGTTATCTATAGTCTCCTGAGGCAATCTTTGCCCTTCTTTAATTACGGCAGTCTGAAGCTCGACCACATTGAGAAGAAGCGGCATTTGAATTCGAAAGTGACAGACCTCTTAAAAAGATTTGCATCAGTAATAAATAAGAACAATTCTACGGAAAGTCAGTTGATTCATTACTTCAATATTATTTTAAGAAAAAATCAAAAAAAACCAGTCAACTTTGTTTAATAAATAGGTTTTTATATTTTTCTTATGTTCCGCTAATTATACCGGTGTGTGTAATATGCCAAAAGTTTGAATAAATTATATTTTCTTATATTTCTTATATATATATATATATATATATATATATATATATATATATTATATATATATATATATATATATATATATATATATATATATATATATATATATATATATATATATATATATATATATATATATATATATATATAAAATCGAAAAAATAGTACTTTTTTTTCTTAAAAAACCCATGTAACCTCTTAACGTAGTTGCTTTGAGATAAGTCAAGTAGAAAAGTATATCTCAAAAAAAAATTTCTTCTTATCAAAAATTAAACAATCTACCTATTAACAATCTTCAGTGACTATATTTATACTTGTTTTTTTTTTTTTTTTTTTTTTTTTTTAAATTTCCGCGCACTTATGTTGCAACAATATGAAAATATTGTTGAAAATGCGTTGTAAAACGTTGTAAAATGATGTTTATAAATTATATTTCAAAAATGGCGTGCTGAATAATTTTTATTTCTTATTAAATATGGTTTGTATTTTATAATATATTAAATTTTTATCAAATTCCTTTGACATTATTTCATTTTATTCAAAAAAAAAAAAAAAAGAAAAATAGAATTTTCCCATAAGAGCCCGTGTTAAAAGTAAAAAATTTGAAATCGTTTTTCTCAAAATTGGGGTGGTCAGTTTTTTTTCGGTAAGGACTTGTATTATTGGTATTGAATTAAATAAATATCTAGAGAAGTTTCGTTAAAATCCTTTGAAGAAAACGTTTTATCGACCAACTACTTTATTATAAAATGTCCATTATTTGGAAATTATGTTTGAGCGCTTATTTTTAAAACTATGATTTTATCAAAATGCGATATTTGCAATTAACTTGCGCCCCCTGGCGAAGCTTGCACGCCCCCGACTTTGGAAACCGCTGCTGTACGTATATGTAAATTCAATAAGTGAAATAAAAAGGTATGTACTGTATTTATTTTTTCTATTTTCAAACATTTTCTATAATTCGTCTATTTCTGTAATTCATCACTCCTCGGGTCCCGGGTATGACGAATTATCAAGTTTCTACTGTAGGAAAAAATATTTTCAATTTTTTATTTGACTACTAAATATTTTACATTAAAACTTATTACAAACATTCATAATATTACTTGTATTATACGTACACACATAAAATTCGCAAGTCAAAGTTATTGTTCTGTATGTTTTGAATTTGTATTTAAAAAGAGAAAGAAGTATAATTGAAGGGGTCAGTGCAAAAAGTTGTTAAGTCCACTTTTTACCGTTATTGAGTTATTTACTGCCATCTGTCCCATTTTGTCCGCACTATCGCATGGTCTGTTCAAATTTGTATGTAGAAGTCGGTAACTGGTCGTTTTTGCATATTTTTGAATATGAGCTGGTGTTCATTTCAGTGCAAGAAGTTGCCAAGTAGTAAAATGTAGGTAAGTCCTGGACTTAACTACATTTTGTTACGTAATCTGTTGTATTCTCCATCTATACTCTCCGAGTCTGTTGTATTCTTTTTTTTTTTTAAATATAATATTATCATTTGATTCCTTCTATTAAGAAAATGTCTTCTTTAGGTAAGTATGTATCATGTATTTAAATGTATATATTTATGATTATATTCCAAAGGATAATGTAGATATATTCTAGGAAAAGCAACAATTAACCTTGACATAAAATGTTGATCTTGTGATTAATTTTATTTTTATTTTTCAAAATTATCGAGTAGTGAGAGTGAAGAAAAAACTTCTGGTAGCGAGTATGATCCTTCTGAAGATAATTTACCAAAATATCTAAAGTCAATTTTTGAAACTGTGTATCATTTTTATTATTTTATAGTTCTAAGAGAACTGTCTATGATTTTGTTGAATAAAATATCTTTTTGAGTTATTTTTTGTTATCGCATGTTTGAGAAAATATATTATTTTCATAGGCTTTACTTATTTTTTTATTTAATTTCTAAAAATTGGGGCAAAAAGTTACTAAGTCCAAATTAATTTAATTTTTTTTTATGAAATTAGTGAATTATTTGTCATTTCAGATGATACCATAACATTTTACATCATGAAAGTCATTCTTGCAAAAAATTACAATTCATGAATAATATTACTGTAGATGTGGGAACAATGTTAAATATTCAACATGCAATATTTCTAAAACATAAAAATGTGACTTAGCAACTTTTTGCACTGACCCCTTCAATTGCATTTCTATCTGGTCAAGGCGTATTATAAAAAGAACACTTGCTGTACATACTAAAAACTTTTCATCTATTGCTCATCATGTCACAACATTAGTAATGAATCCTGTATAAGGTATATCCCATCGACAGAGGGGTGTGATCATCATTATGACATCATCAGATTATGACATTTTTGTGGTACGATAAAGATAATGAAAAAAATAAAATCACTTAAAACCTTTGTAAAAAAATGAGCCGTATGTCGTATTCATATAGTGAAAAATAATTGACATTTAAATATCAGAAAAAGGTAGCAGACTTTGGACAAAATATCCAAAAAAAAATACCCCTGTCGCAGCATCGTGCATAACATAGCGAATTTCCTACGACTAGGCTACTACAGTTTAAGGTACTATTAGTGAATGAAGTAAAAAAAAACCTCTTTTTAAAAGTTTAATTTTTTTTAAGTGAAAAATTTATTTTTAGTACTAAATTTTTTACAGATCTATAACATAAAAGCCCCTTTACCAGAACATCATTTTTAGGTATGGAATTAAACTGGCTTATAAAAATTGACAACTATTAATGACACTAGAAGTTGGGAACCGATATAGAAACGGACGAGTAATATGAGTAATGTGACACATAGAGTGACATCTAGACGTCAAAGTTGGAAACAGAATGGTTTAAGTATCAGACGTAAATAAAGGATCAAAATACTGTATTCAAAAAAAATATTAGCTCAATACGGCTGCCATTTTAATCAATATAGTAACGAATAATTAAACGATTATTACGTTTCCCATCGCGAGTTAAAATTACGAAATATATTAAATTATCGTATAAAAATGATATCTAAATACAATAAGGAAATAAAATTTCAGTTTTAATTCATTGAAAAATAAAAAAATTACTTTTCTAAAATGTCACTGTTTGATAGATAGATAGGCGTCTGAACATATTTTTGTAGCAAGTATTTTTAAAGGAAATGAAAAGTTTTTTGTGAAAAATCTTTTTTAATTTGGTTTGTAATAAAAAGAAAATACTATCGAATTTCAAATATTTTTACAATATTTGAGTACATTTATTAATAATATTTTCGTTCCCAATTAACCTCATTTTGCTACTATTAAGAAACGCCAATGTCATTTTGATTTGTATTGCTATGTACATTTATTTCACCTGCCACCTGCTGTTCTATAAATAAATAAAAAATAAATATATTTTTCAGTAAATTAATGAAATACTTCAAATTATTTTTAAATTAAGTTACTTTAAATACTAATCTTTTAAAATAATTTGATTTAATTATGCAAAAATGTTAAAAACTTGGAATAGAGTCCAACATCTATACTCCAAAATCTGAATTACTTCAAAACTGTACTCCAAAAACTACCACTTGTATTACAGCGAATGATACTAAATAAGGTTCTTTTCTTGGATGTGATAGAAATGTTAGCCGTCTAAAACTCTGTCGGTTGAAACAGCCTCAAATACATATGCATATTTCTACCGCCTAATTGCTAAATTAAAGAAAAATTCAAAAAATAAACTTGGGTAAAAAAATGTTTTTTCTTCATTTATATTTTTAATTGATGCATTAGATCAGTTTTATCGAAAAATTAATATATAGTCCCATTTAAAAATCTATGAGTTTGTATCATAACTCGAAAACAATAAGAGCTATAAAGCTCCGGACTATAGCAATCGGTTGCCCCCGTCGATATCTACAATTCTTATTTGAACAATTTTTCGATTAAATCAACGGTTTGGCTGTAATCAAAATGGCAACTCTCAAAAAACACACCCTATATATATATATATATATATATATATATATATATATATATATATATATATATATATACATATATATATATATATATATATATATATATATATATACATATATATATATATATATATATATATACATATATATATATATATATATATATATATATATATATATATATATATATATATACATATATATATATATATATATATATATATATATATATATATATATATATATATATATATATATATATATATAGTTGTTTATATTAAAAAAAAATTGTTTCTTTTTATATCCGTGTAACCAATACAGACGCATTTTTCCTTCCTTTTCCTTCTCTTAATCAGATCAGCAGTGTATATTTTATATATATATATATATATATATATATATATATATATATATATATATATATATATATATATATATATATATATATATATATATATATATATATATTGGGTGGTCCAGAATTATGTACCGTAATTGCTGGAGCTGATAGTATGTTCAAAAATAATGGTACCTTTTCATCTACACTTTTTTCCAAAACTCAATAATAAGGGTGATAAAGCAAAGGGGTAAAATGTAGAGGGGTGGAACGAAACTGACTTAAAATTTTTTTAGGCGCTTTTGATTACTGGATTCATATTCTAGGGGCGCGTATGAACATTAAGATAATTAAATTTATGGTATCAATTATTTCATCACTTATGATTAGGGGATAATTTGGAAATAGATACTTCTTCTTTAAATTACTCGAAAACGATAATATTTATCGAAATGTAACAAGTATACCTTTTTTGCGTGAAATTGTCTGAGGAATTATATTATCAGGGATTTTGTTTAAACAATTGCAAACTAAAAAAAAAAAAGACGTGATAACTCACACCTACCACCCAAAACCACCCCTTAATCATGAGTGGTGGAATAAGTGTTGACATAAAGGGTCTAGCAGACTTACCATATGAAAAATGCACTGACGTCATTGGACATAGTTTAACCTTTTAAATATTGCTTGTTTGCCGAAAGTACTGATACCCGTGATTTTAGATCTCTGCTCTCATTTATAAGGGAGATATGGGGGTAACAACCCCTAACGATATTTCTTTTTTTCTCAGAAACTATGATAGATAATTGAATGAATCAAACGCCAAAAAATAGATATCAATCAGCTCTATATTTAGTATTTTTTTTATATTTTTTGATTAATTTTCAGAAGTGTAAAACACTATATTTATTATTTAAGGGAGGTTTTTTATATGAACCACTGGAGATACACCAACCAAATAAATATCATATAATCATCTGAGAGTCTGCTCTAACATATTATAAATACAAAAGTTTGCATTTGGTGGAACATGGTTAAAAATAACAACGAATATAATATTATGTACTTGAGGGCTCAGTGGAAAAGTGGTACAAGTGTATATTGCTGATACGGAGTTATTGAACTTAGCATACTATGGAATGATAATATCATTTCATAACATTCTACATTCAATAACTCAATATCAGCAATATACACTTGTACCACTTTTCCACTGAGCTCCTCAATTGATATTATATTTTTATCACCTTATTACATCAATATATCTAAATTATACATATGGGGCATTCTTTCTGAACGGGAGACCTCATGCTGTCTCATGACCTCATGTGTTACTTAAAATAGGTCTAAAATATCTCAGAATAAAGATTATGAACCCTACTTTTCAAATATGAGTGGCAAAACTGACATACACAATAATGCCTTCAATATGGCGGCAAAAGTATAAACTCATTTTTTTGCGGACAATAAACCTTCTATAACGTGTTAAAAACTTTTTCATAAAACTTTTTTTTAGTTAAAAATATAAGGTTTGCTTAACGTTCTGAGGACAATTTAAAAATATAGACAGGTGATTCATTTAACCTGGAATTTTGTATATCTCGAAAACTTTGCCTGACAAAAAAATAATATTTCTCTAGAGGGTATATATATATATATATATATATATATATATATATATATATATATATATATATATATCTTTAATTAAGTAAGGAAACATTAGATGCGAGGTGAATTTAACTTAAAAAATAATCATTCTATTAATAATAATTTTTATTATCAGAGGTTTTTTTTCAGAAATAACTTCACTAATATACATATAAATGTCAAAACTCTTCGGACATATGATCGCGTTCCGGTATGGGGGCTTTTACGTTATTTTATAAGAAAATTTTTTCCTTAATAATTTTTTTCTCTAGTACAGAGCGTTGAAATTGACGTAAAAAAAATACAGCCCAAATCTGCGCAAATGATAGGGCCTCTCTAGTACATCCGGAAAAAGAATTAGCATAGACATGCGTAGTTGTGCATCCCCCACCAAAAACGAAAGTAAAGCGCTTTTTCGAAAAATGGCGCGTATTTGAAAAAAAGTTTTAAAAACAGCCTCATTTTTCACCTTTTAAGTGTCTAAACGGGAAAAAAAGAAAAAAATCACAAGTTTAGTGGGGGATGCACAATAGGCATAATACTTAACAAATTGAGCGATGTTTTATTAAAATCGGATAAAAAATTTTTGAACTAGGATTTGTGCAAATTTTGTCTAAAACAAGTTTAAAGTTTTTAAAAATAAATTGCTACTTATATTTTAGAAAATATTTATCGACAGTGGTGGATTTACCAGCAGGCTGAGTAGGGCAGAGCCTAGGGCGGCAGATTTTAGGGGCGGAAAATTTGAGTAAAAAGGACAGCAAAATGTAGAATCTGAAGTTTTTTTCTTTGCTCGTCACTTATTTTTTTTAACCCCTTAAGGGATATGAGACATATTTTTCCCAATTTATATGGTACGATTTAAAACATTTGTATCTTTATATTGTTATTCTTCTATAGTAGTTTCAATAATTTCGTGCACTGACAACGCAATAATCTATCAAATTTCAAAAAAACTTTGGTACAAAGTTGCAAAGTTGTTCATACGCTTATGTGCGTGAAGGCGTTAAGAAAAAGTGTTAAAACGTTTTTAAGCAAATTTTTTTAGCTTTTAAGGGGCGGTATTTTTCACGGAGCCTAGAGCGGCACTTAGGATAAATCCGCCACTGTTTATAGATAAACATACTAACAGCTAATCAGCCAATCCGAGACCGTATAGTAATCCATAAGCAATTTCAAATTTTTCCTCCTATAGTTCCTCTTCTTGCTTTTGCGTTGTCCGGCCATCCGATATTACGCAGTGTCGTTAAAACATGACTAGACAAAAATCGGTATAACTTTTTTTCTACTTTGAATTTTGACTTGAAATTTTAAACACATATTCTCTGCACATTTATAGACCCCTTTCTGAAAGAAAAAGAAATTGATAGATTTTTTTTAATTCACTAATAGTACCTTAAGCTGTTACAATGTTTTTTTTAGTCGAATTTTTCCTTGAAAAAATTAGACTTATACAGTCTATACGACAAGAACTGCGAGAGTAGGGGCTATCCGTTTTGGGACCCGTAGAACACGAATATGTGGAAAAAAGTCTGATATATATATATATATATATATATATATATATATATATATATATATATATATATATATATATATATATTCCCGCCACCCTTTAATATGTGTAGGGCCCCCCTATGGAAGTTAAGAGATAAAATTTGGTAAGTGGGGCTCATTTTCGAGGCACCTCATACTATTAAAGTGGGGTCAAATTTTGGGAAAATTTTTGATCCGACCCAACTTTTAAGGGGGTGGTGGGGGCGGTAAAACAATAAAACTTCTCCAAACCGGTTGGAAATAATGTTTCGGTCAATTATCTACAACATATCCAACATTCAGCTTCCTAGGATGATTTGGAGGGAGTAGAGGGGGAAAAAACCGATTTTAGTTGGATCTAACACGCCCCCAGCCCACCAGAATTAACGTAGAGGGTTGAAATTTGGTGTGTTGATAAAGTTCGTAGCTAGGTTGTGCTTTTTGGAGGTTTTAATATTTTACCCCCACCCCCCTCATTTTTAAGCTACAATTTCATGCATATTCGACGTTTTCGAAGTTTGTACCACTCGCACAGGTCACCCAAATAAACCTAGAGGGCTGAAATTTTGTATCCGGATTGAGTTAGTGTCAAGGGGGTGCCTTTTGGGGGGTCTCGACTTTTAACCCTTACCCCCACCATTTTTATACCCAAAAGAACATGATTTTTCTTGTTTTTTAACAGTTTCGTTCGGGTCAAAATCTCCCCAAATAAACCTAGAGGGCTGAAATTTTGTGTACAGGTTAAGCTAATAGCCAGACACTGTTTTTTGGAGGTTTCAACTTTTAACCCTTACCCCCACTTTTTTTACGCCAATATTTCCTTAATTTTTTTGCTTTTTTTCTAGAGACTCTCTAAGGAAACCTAGAGGGCTGAAATTTTGTACGTGTATTCAGTTAGTATCCAGCTAGTACCTTTTAGGGAGTCCACATTACTTTTCCCCCCAATTTTTACATCGGAATTGAATGCTATTGTTAAATGTGTTTTAAATGCATTATATTTATTCTAAATACAAGTAGGAGAATAGTAATTTTAAAAAATTTTTAAAAAAGTGAATTTACTTTTATAACATATGAAATACATACATATTAAGTAATTTAAAAATGTTATTAAAGTCACTGTTTATTTATAAATTAGGAATTTTGGATTTTTATTATTTATAAAATAGAAATTTTGGATTCATTGCAGCATACGGTAGACCAAAATTAATAGTAACTGACGCAGAAAAGGGCTTTGATTCGATAAGATTCAAACAATTTTGTGAACAATATAATATTAAAATGCACATAACATCTATCCGAAGTTCAAATTCCAATTCCCCTGTGGAAAGACTTCATTCCACACTCCTTGAAATTTACCGAATAGTACATAACAAAAACAAACAAGTTCACCCCGAAATTAAAATGTCCCAAACCATTTTCACCTATAACAATACCATCCATTCCGCTACCAAACACACACCATTCGAACTATTTTTCGGACGCACATACGACATTAAATTGCAACCAAATTTAGACGATATTCAGAATAAACAGGAAATTTTATACAATAAAGTTAATGAAACAGTAAAGAAATCTAAACAAAAACACATCGCAAAAATTAATCAAAATCGTGAAGAACCAAAAGAATACCAACCAAATCAAATAGCGTATTTCACCGAAAATAAACATAACAACAAACTTCATCCCAAATTTAAACAGATTAAAATTAAAGAAAATAATAATGTTACTATTACTGATACTAAAAATCGTAAAATCCCGAAACAAAAATTAAGAAAACCACACTTGTTACAGGATCATAACGTTGACAATAATAACCATGACAATGACTCAACGAATCGAAATACAAGACTTGACGAACAACCCGGGACTTCTCGCGATCAAGATAGGCAACAGTAAAATCATTGAAAATTATTACAAATACTTACATTACATAGACCTAGACGACTACAAAATTAACTTAAACAAAATCTCTCAATCTCTAAGTCTCATTAGCGATAAAACAAAATTAGGTAGTATTAGAGAAGTACTGAATCTAAAATTCAAAGCACTAGAAAATAATCTGAAAATAATTTATCCCCGCAAAACTCAAAAGAGGAGCCTTTTCGACGGTCTTGGTACCGCCATCAAGTTTATAACGGGCAACATGGACAGTAACGATGCTCAACAAATTAATAAAGAATTAACCGACTTAAAATCAAATCAAAATAATTTAATATTTCAATCTAATAAACAAGTAAAATTAAACGAACAAATGATTCAAAGGTTTAAAAACATTACAGATCATATTAATTCACAACAGGACGTTATAAATAAATACTTAAACAGACTAGGATCCGATATTCAAAATAAGGTACGGGAAGACGAAAATGATTTCAAATACATACAGTACCTATATCAACTTTCTTATAATATTGATTTACTTAATAACCATATTGAAGATATTATCAGCTGTAGTATCAGCTCATACAGCTGTAATATTTAATATCCAAATTCCTCATTTCCAACCAGATACCTTTGAATACAATTTAGTAGAACCTATACCCACACAAAACAAAATATTAAAAATCCATTATCCTTTTATTCTTTCCAACGAGCATCAAATGTATTTTGCTAAACAAGGTTGTCCCAGAATTGAAAATCTACACATTTGCAAATTGGAAAACCTAATCAAGATTCAAAACGATCAGTGCTTTAAGAAAATTCTCCGCAGCTATCCAGGAAACTGTACCTATGAAGAGTTCGGAAATCAAACGGAAATTAAGAAGATCTTAGATTCCTATGTCGTTATAAAAAATGCCATCAATTTGACTTTAGTATCGACGTGTGGTGTCAAAAGAAGACAACTCACTGGTACTATGTTAATCAACTTCAGAAACTGCTCGCTGACGATCAACGAACTTACATATCAAAATATCGAGTACGAATTTCGTGACCAACTACAGATCCTTCCGTTACATAACCTTCCAATCGTCGAAAGTCATTTTAAACCTAAGATCAACTTACAAAAACTAAACGACTTTCATTTGCAAAATAGGAATGAAATCGACAAAATTAAAACTCATGGCTTCATACACATTACAACTACCTACAGCATCATCGTGGTCTTCACAACCATAATAATCATTTTCCTAATAATCAACAAATGTCGCGGACATCACACCCTCCAGGAGGACCCATCTCCAGTCGTCACCGCACCTTCAGCTCCAGTCATAACCACAAGTTCAGTTCCGGCTCAAGAAACAAAGTTCCTTTGGCCTACACTTCACACTAAGGGCGGAGGAGTTATATAACAGTCAAATTGGGATTTATTAATAAAATAATTATTACCTTTTATTTCAGCTTATTAAGCAATTTTGTAATAATATAATTTTTCTTTAACTCACAAACAGGAAATACTGATACAATACTTTTTTGATTTTATTAAATAAATTTGTAAAGATCAATGTTCAAATTCCACAAGCAAAGTCAGCATATTGAAAATTATAAAAAGAAGGTAATAGCGTTGCTCGTGGAATTTTACCTATCGAGATTTTGAATTGTAAACTAGTAATTTTGTAGTGATTCGTTTGATTATTATAAATAAATTTTCTTGCGGATTTCGATTGTTGTAAATTAAAAATAAATAAAGTTTTTTTAACAATCCTTCAACACTCGAAACCAAAAGTGTATATATGTATGTGTGTATATACTATATACAGGGTGTAAAGGAAATAACTCTTATCCTTTTGAGGGGTGACGCGACTGTTAATTCCGAAAAAATTCCTGCGGCTTTAGTGTCTAGAGGGTGCTATGAGTCACCCCACAAAAGAACGAGAGTTATTTGTTTTACATCCTGTATATTATTTTGAGATACGTATAATATGTAAATACTTTTAATGACTATGTTTAATTGTATATTATTGTATACCTCATATTAATTTCGTGTTATTAAATATTTTACCTTCAGTTTCCATCCGCCTGTTACAGGCGATTTTTTCTGAAACTATTCGACGTAGAAATTTCGTATTTACACAAAGTATTTATTCACAGAAATATAATGCGACGGCCCAATAATAGACGTCAAGTTGTATTTTGTTCAGATCTTTATTACAATGAAGAATCATTAATTAATCTGAAAAAAATTCATGAACAGTAAAAATAGGGTGCAGATTGAACTAAAATTATCAAAACTGTATTTTCTTACGTAATTTCCTTGATATATTAAAAGAAAGCTTGAAGACACAATTTTCTTTGATCTAAAAGTTCTTAATGGCAAATTGTATTTTGAGTAGTCAGAATTTTCGCAGAAGTAATAAAAAAAGCAGTAGTAAAAATTGTGTGCACTTCGTATACTTAAATTATTTTCGGCTATCTTTAGACAAACACTAGAGATGGGCTAAAATTTACGGTTTTTTTTCTTCGGCGGTTTTCTTCTTCTTCCAAAAATTACATTCGTCTTTAAGCATCATATATTTTTTCACCCACAATTCTTTCACTAATTATCATTTTGTCAAAAATTTTAAAAAACACAGTGTATCACGTATTTAATCAACAATTAGAAATGACATTTATAATTTAAAAACGGAATTATTCAAAACTTATCTTCTACGCATGTGCAAAAAATATGTGATGGCTTGGGTAGTATTTATGTATTTATGTATAATTTTTCAATAATATTATAATGTACCTACAGAATATTTAAATAATTAATTTAAAAAAAAAAAATTAAAATAATAAAATTATTAAAATACTTAATAATTTTATTTAGTTTTGAATGTAAAACTGTATATAATGGAATTCAAATTATTTTATTATTTTCAAGAATTTTAGATTTTACCCTAATTTTAATATAAGAATATAGTACGTTTATAGACACAAACTAGATATATTACGCTTATAAATTATGTAAAATTTGATCATAAGAGGAAAAAAGACAGAGAATCATATTTTAAAAATGCTGAAAATTATCTTTAATTTTTCTGGAGAACCAATTGATTTAGAAAGATGACTGAAAGGATCCTTATTTCCTTATTTCGAATTTTCTTTCGATTGGTGAAAAAAATCTTTTGAACTCTAATGTTTTTAACACTTACGATACGTTTGACAAAAAGTGCCCAAAAAACCCAGTTTTCGAACTAATCCAAGGGTTTGGGAGTTTTGACCTTTCCATCTATCGCGTACACACACGTAAATACATATATATATATATATATATATATATATATATATATATATATATATATATATAGAAATTCGCTAAAAGGAAACGGGTGAGTTTAGACATAGCGGATCTATACCATAGTCAAAAACAAGTTGAAAAAGGGGGAAGCTGGTACGAGAAAATTCGTTACATAAACGGACGAATTCTTCACCAGTTCAAAAAAAGTGTTTATAATAGTAACTTCAGTAACTTGTGTCTACAACACTTTTTCGAAGAGATTTAGTAATTAAACTGATAGTAGATTAAAGGGGCTTAGTTAATTGCACATGAATTTTACTCCTAAATGTAAATCTTGTACTTAAATCGACTCGTATAGTCAAAAGGAAAACGTTGAACTGGCTTGGACATAGGCTCGTAGAGAGGACACTGACGAAAGATAGAGCAAGATATGTTGGCTTAATTATCTACTTAACTGCTAATAATTTTAAAAAATCAAATTGTTTCTGCTTAATTAGTAACAGGATTTTCGTTGTTTCGTTCTACTGTTCTTCCTGTATTCATAAAGAGAACAAAAGTGATATATGTATATTTCTGATTTCTTTTACTTAAATCTTTACGATAGGGTTATAATTCTACAAATTAATTTTTTTGCAATTTTAAAAATTTATGTTAAATTTAAAATCTTGTCGTGTATAAAATTTATTATTAAAATTTACTAAAAGTATTACATTCTTAGAATTATTTGCATGTGCTTATCTCTCTGTGTAAATATATTTTAATTCAAAATTAATATTAACTGAATTAAAATTATTACAAAATATTTTGCAAACAATTTTACAAAAATAAATTTAATATATACTGTGTATCAAAAAAGTACATGTTGACAAGTACTTCCTTCCAGTTTTACCGATCCCACAAAAAAGTTATAAGTAAATTTGGTAGAGACCTTTGGTTTTAGGCACACTTTATAAGCCTTTAGACCTCTAGAGTCGATATTTCTTTTATTGTAAGTTGTGGTATGTGGCGTTTTCTTTGTTATTTTAGATTTTCAATACAATTTCTACAAAAATCATTTTTGGTACAATGTATAATAAGCAAACAAGCTATAATTTGTTTTTTTCCTATCTTAAAAAATATTGTAAATTATTAATACGTCTAATTTTAACATGGTATTATAATTTTAATGCACATATTTATCTTCTCTACATAATAAAGAAGGTAAAAACAAGTATAGTAAAACAACAATTATTCCGAATTACTTCCGATTGTAAAGATGTAAGTTGTCAAAGAAATATATTAAAATGGTTTTGGGAGGTCGTAGAAGTACTTTTGAATTTATAAAGTCAAAATCAAATAACATTGGTGAAATTATTCCTTCGAAAAAATGGCCACAATTTCTAGCAAGTTTTACTGGTAATTATTATTCTATTATTATATTTGTAAACGAGTAATTTTTCTTTCATTTTTTAAAATTATTAAATTTATTTTTTATAATAAGATTTTAGATATCATTAACACAGTTAATTAATTAATTAATTAAATCTAATTTCTCTGACGCAAAAGAATTTTATTAACACGAATGATTTTATATAGGTACCTACCCTATATTTAAATAAAATGTGAAAATTATCTTTGAAAATCCGCCAAACCAAAATTTTTAAAAATGAGTCATTAACAGCATCGTATTCAAGTATTCATATTAGAAAATATTGTAAATTAATGAATTAATAATACGAATTGGATATTTGACTGATGTAGCAATTCATAGTAAAATATAGTGAATAATATAGCGTATGATTCAGTGATAATGATTAACCATATATATATATATATATATATATATATATATATATATATATATATATATATATATATATATATATATATATATATATATATTAATTTTAAAAAAAATATAAATATTTTATTTTTCTAAATAAAGATTACGAATTTGGAATTAGCGGCTGAAATGGTTAAAAAGATTTATTTGGGCATGTGATGTCATAGCACGAAAGCATTTAATTAGTATTTTTCATGTAGCTTTCATATATGCTATTCAAATTTTAATGTAGTAAAGCGTATCCACCCTACTTCAAAATTTATCCTCAATTTTACCTGAACAGCCCTTCCAGTAGGCACGACCGTGGATTTATACACATTAATAGAAAGCTCTCTAAAAATAAGGTGTTTTGTCAATTCTAAAGTTTTTTTCTATCTGCCGTCGTTTTCAAGTTATCAAGCAAAATTAAAATTTTACCCTAATTTTGAGAGGTGATTTCACCCCTTAAATGGCGACAGTGGCAGATAAAAAAAGTATGGGTCTGTTATTTTTGCTTGTTCTACACATATACTAAGTTTCATCAAAATTGCGAATTGACAGTTCAAAACATTTCCTTGTTAGTCACTAACACCCTGTATATTAATAAAAATCTGCATTTTTTTTTTAGCTAATCTGGTTTATGTTTCTGTGGGCATGAACTTTGGATGGTCATCCCCAACTTTACCAATTCTACTTTCTGCTGACTCACCAGTTAAAATTACAGTAGATGAAGCGGGATGGATTACTTCAATTCTTCCACTTGGGGATTTTATTGGAGCACCTTTAGCAGCTGTTCTTTGTAATTTGATAGGTCGTAAACGAACAATTTTACTGACGACAATTCCGCATTTAATTTGTTGGCTTTTAATTGCATTTGCTATGAACCCGACTATTCTATTAGTTGCTAGATTTATTGCCGGCATTTCAGAAGGAGCGTCTTTTATCTGTATACCAATGTATTTAGGCGAAATTGCTGAACCAAAAATCAGAGGTGCTCTTGGATCATTCATGACATTATCACTAATCCTTGGAATATTTCTTATTAACGTCATTGGAAGTTTAACGAATGTTTCTCAAACAGCGTTGATTTCATCAGCATTACCACTTTTTACCTTAATAACTTTCAGCTGGATGCCACTATCTCCATATTATTGCGTATTGAAAAATAAAATTGAAGAAGCCAGACATAATTTAAAAAGACTAAGGAGGACAAACGATGTAGAAGAAGAATTATTAGAAATTACTAAAAGCGTTACAGCACAGATGCAAAATCCAACTACTATTCAAATGATTTTTACTAAAAAAGCCAATCGAAAAGCTTGGTTTATAATGGCCATAGTAAGAATACTTCAACAATTATGCGGTATCTCTGCCGTAACCTATTATTTAATACCAATTTTTAATGATACAGGAATGAATGTTTCATCTTTAATTGCTACGACTATTTATTTATTTGGACAGATAATTGCTACAATATTTTGCATAATATTTGTAGACAAATTTGGTCGTAAACCTTTAATGATAATATCTCTAGTTGGGACCTCATTATCCTTATTTGTTTGTGGAGGATTTTTTTTCGCAAGAGATTATTTGCATTTAAACGTTCAAAGCTTCAATTTAGTACCATTATGTGCAATGATTTGCTACATTGTTATATTTAGTTTGGGATACGGAACAATTCCAACTTTGTTACTCTCTGAACTTTTTGCTACCAATATTAAGTCTAAAGCTTTATGTACGATACATTTTATTTTTGCATTTTTTTTGTTTTTCTCAGCAAAAATATTTTTACTATTACAGGATACGTTTGGGTCTTATGTTCCTTTCTGGTTATATGGCACCTGCGCAATATTAGCCATAGTTTATACACATTTTTTTGTACCTGAAACTAAAGGTAAAACTTTAGATGAAATACAAAGATGGCTTGAAGGTACGAAGTAAATTTATTCAAGTATTTGTCAATGATATATTCAAAATTTTACTACCCCATTTGTAATTATACTAAAATAAAGAAACAAAAGCAGGGAATTTTTGTGGAACTTATTTTAACAAATAACTTATCGTTGCTATTGCAAAGAAAATTCTTAACGTAGTTGCTCTGAGATAGTCCGGTACAAAAGTATATCTCAGCAAAAAATTTTCTTTTATCAAAAATTAAATAATGTATGAATATTCTTCAGTTATTACATTTGTATACCACTTGCTTTTTTGATTTTCCGCGCGCTTATGTTGTAGCAATTTAAAAGAATTGTTGAAAAAGCGTTGTAAAAACGTTGTAAAATGATGTTTTTAAATTATATTTCAAAAACGGCGTGGTCAATAATTTTTATTTCTTATTAAATATGGTTTGTAACTTTGTATTAAATAACATATTAAATTTTTATCAAATTCCTTTGACACGTTTTCATTTTATTAAAAAAAAAAAATAGAATTTTACCATAAGAGCCCGTGTTAAAATTACAAAATTTTGAAATCGTTTTTCTCAAAATTGGGGTGGTCAACTTTTTTTTTTCGGTAAGGGCTCGTATTATTGGTAAATAAATATCTAGAGAACTTTTGTTAAAATCCTTTGAAAAGATCGTTTTATCGACCAACTACCTTAAAGCAAGTAAACATTAATTTATCTAACTTCTATGACTAATATGAAATTACTTGATTAACGTGTGGAATACTCAGGGCCGGCGAGAGAAATAACGAGCCCAGTGATAAACAAAATTTTTCAAAAAAAATCAAACAAAAAAAATACTTTACACTTTTGCCCGGGTTTCCATTTTGGATCCAAGCCTTCAAGCTACAGCCCGGCCTGCCCACCCCCTCTCGACGGCCCTGAGATATTATTGAATGTATGTCATTTTTAAATGTTGATGTGCCTTTAGTGTTGAGATATTCCAAATATAACACTAGAATATTAGCTTCGAAATATTAACAAGATAAAATATTAATATGAATATATTTACGATATGTATAATATGTTAGTGTGAATATAGCAACAATATAAAACATGTACGTAATTACATACAATACGATATTAGCGCACCTAACTGAAATCAGTGTAGTTCTTGGTAAAGGGAGATAACTATAAATTTAATAGATTTGAGCGTTACTTTATGGTAAATAAAACATTAGCAAAAATACAACTTTTATTATTGACACTCATATGAAATGTTTCGATCTATATGATCATTGTCAGACAACTTGTTAATCTACAACACACCCTGTCCCGAAAACTTTGACACTCACAATTTTATCAAGAAAAATTATGTTAAAACAAAATGCGCAATTGAGCATTTAAAGATGAAATATTTACTGTACCATCAACATACCTCATTTCATCTGTTGAACACAACTTTGTGAAAAAAATGTATATAACACTAACATTTTTTTTTAGAACTATCCCTGTCACTAAATGTCACAGACATTATAAGCCATGCTTAATTTTTTGACATAGTGTGGTACGGTAAAATTGTGTACAAGAATTAAATGTGTTGACGGTACTATATGTATAATTTGTGGGAAATATGCGGTAATAAATTAGGCTTTGAAGCATATTACACACTCGTCGCTATTAATGAAAATTTTTACTCGTGACTAATATTGTATTTAAAATCCTTTTTACTTAATTTATTACCAATTATTTATTTCTGTCTAATTACATTTAATAAATTTTCAAATTACACAGTGTCCAATATATTATCAATTTGATAACAGATATTAGTTAGAAATTATAAAAAAATAATTAGTATTTCTTAAAAACATATATTTGAATTAAAATATTGTCTCAAAACGGTATTGTACAAAACAAGTGGGTTAATATGTTAGCTACTTTTATCTACAATTACCATGACATTGCTTAGGGTAGTGTCGTGTAAGATGGCGCACTTAACATTTAGGTGGCTATAAAAAAATAACAGAAAATGTTATAGAAGTAAATTATATTTATTCTAGTACCTTAATGATTAGTTAACGCTGTGATAAAGGATTTTTATTATAAACTCAATATCGACCGAGTTATTAAAAAAAATTCACAAAATGGGAAATGGAAAATGGGCACTCTTACACGACCGGTCGTGTAAGAGTCGTAACCCAATTAATTATGTCGTAAACCAATGTTTTTTGGTGAGCAGTTATGGATACCCAAACACTTCAAAACACGATTAAAGTTTGTTACAGATTTCGTTCCTGTTTCGAGAAAACAGGAGTGCGCACTCTTACCGATCGCGCCATCTTACATGACCCTACTGTATTTATACAAATACCGTACAAAATTCTATCCAGATAGGCTATGTTTTACATACAACTGTATAAAATTTTGAGCTTGACACATGCCTGTGTGTAAAGAGCCACAGCTCACTGCACTTTTATTAATTCTTGTACTGTATATTATATCCCACTAAAAACATAAATGTGAAAAATGGGTAAGTTCTATTATATTGTGTTAGCCTGAAAAAGAATTGAAATCAAAATAAACTGTCAAGTTCTAAACACAATTTTCGTGCAAAATCGGAATAAGATAAATGGTTTTGAGAAATATACATCAAGTTTTTTTAAAGTAAATAATAGAAATTTTCATTAGAACTTGGCGAGTGTTTATTCATTTACCTATCGTGTATATTTATTAGTTGATGTTAAAAACCCCAACATCAACTAATAAATATACACGATAAATGAATAAACACTCGCTAAGTTCTATTGAAAAATTTCTATTATTTACTTTAAAAAAAGCTTAATGCATATTTTTTAAAACCATTTACTTTATTCCAATTTTGCACGAAAAATGTGTTTGGAACTTGACAGTTTACTTTGATTTCAATTCTTTTTCAGGCTAACACAATATAATAGAACTTACCCATTTTTCACATTTATGTTTTTGGTGGGATTTCACGACTTTTTGTAGGAAATGTAGTTTAATACAAACCTGTTCAATTTAAATATTTGAAACTTGAGAGTTTATTTTGATTTCAACTCTTTTTTAGGCTAACGCAGTAAAAAAAAAGTAACATCATTAATAAAACAATATTAAGATAAATTTAAAACAACACTAAGTTCATAATAATTTACAATATTTAAGTTAAAAGTACAAAAATTAGAGCTTGGAGTAGGCAATATGATAAAACATACAAAATTTACTAATAAGATTTTTAAACATTTCTCAACATTTTCCTATCGATTATTTGTTATGGAAAGAACATTTTCTGAATATTTCTTATAGTAGTTAATTTAAATTTAAATGCTTTCATAATGTCGCATCATTTGCTTTTAAAAAATTTTCTAAATCGTTTTCATGGCTATGGTAAACTAATTATTTTACTCCAAACTTTTGTAAATTAAATTATTTTTGATGTTTATTAATTGATTAATCATAACGTAGTAGGTAATTTGTTGCTATAAGTATTTCTTTTTTATAGTTACCGGCAACTATAGAATATTTAGGAAGGCTTTGAGTAATATTTTTTTTATATAAAATTGCCCTGTATTTTCCAAAAGAAAGGGCACAAATAACGAAAATAACGAAAAATATTATGATTTTAGATTTTTCCTTTTACTGTTAGACTAAGATGTATATTCTGACCGCATTTCAATTTCCTAGGTCCACTGGAAATAGGCCAAAGGTTTTGATGATCCGTCAGTGAGTGAATGAGTGAGTGAGTGCCAAAATTATCGATTTTTGGAGACCTATAACTCAGGAACTACGAAAGTTAGATCGGTGGAATTTGAAATTGAGAGTGATTTCAAGTGTATTATTGTGTATGCAAAATTTTAATACAATACAACAAATAGAACTAGAGTTTTAAGGGGGTCAAAGATGCCTTGAAATGGTTCGTGTAAATATAGCTTGGTGCACGTACGGCTGGTGAGAACTTGCCGACCCGCTACCACGCTTATTGATTAAATCCTGTACAAATTTTTTACTTCACAACTAAATATTGGCATTTGTTTTTAATAAATTTCAAATTCTGTATAGTTTTAATATATTGTATTCGTACCAAAGAGCATGGCGCAGTAACCATGGGGTAGCGGCCCCAGATGAATTTAGGCTTGATATTTCTTTTTATAAGAAAGTCTAATCAGATGTAGCTTTTCCCTACATTTTCAGGTTACTGCGCGCACTACTTCCTTAAAAAATAAAATTAATAATTTTCTGAAATTTTTTTTTTTCTTTAATGGCTTCATATATTTATCTGGCTGTGATATATTAGTTAAAGTTAAGTACTATTATACATAAGGTGACCAGATTTGTAAAGAATCAAAAGGGGACAGACAACCTTATCGGGGGGTTCGGTTGGGGATTACGGAGTACCCCCCATTAGAAAAGGAGGTCCGGTGGTCCTCCCCCGGAAAATTTTTGAAAATTTAAGTCAATAATGGTGTTTTTAAAGTCATTTACAGTGCTAATTTTTATTTCTACCATAAAATTAATTTGGTACCAGACGATTCCACCACCACTATAACATGAGACCTTTGATAATGAAACGATAATTTGGATAGGATAATTTATGTTAGGAGTAGGAAGATAAAAAAAAAAAACAAAAGGATATTATCAAGGAAATCATAACCAAGCCCCTTACACCAGTGGTAATATTTTATTCAGAATAATAAACAAGTCCATTTTATCATCAGAATATAAATAATATATTATTTAGACATCTTCTGAGCCTAATTATAAGGCATTGTTGGAAATTACAACAATTTAACTAACTTTTTTTCAAATGTACTTTAAAGGATTAATTACATGGTGTTTACGACGAAAGAATCCAAGTAAAGAATTTTAAAGACAGTTAAAAATTATTTCAAATAATGAATGAAACTTTTCATAAAATAGCGTATATAAGTTAAAATATTGCCAAAACGGGACAAATGGGCGCATCGAGAAGTTTGGTCGCGACACCGGAACATGTCTCCGAAAGACGGTACTGTCCCGTAGGAAACGGGACGTCTGGTCACCTTAATTATACACTACCTGTATTCCAGCTAAAAAAAAAACTAATATGATTATTTCATGTTTAGAAAAAAAAAATTTTTCCACTTATATACTCTGGCACAACAACGAAATATTTTCTGTAAAAACCTTTTATTCATGCATTTCTTTCAGATTTTTCGTATGAGTGGAAGGTGTTAAAAAGTTATCAAATTTATTAATAAGCACTGATAAATTCTCGATTTCATTAAAAATTATACAATTTCACGAAGAATTTTTTCAACCTTCTCCCAAATTGCGTGGACTAGCTTTATAGAAGGATGGACATAATGAAACCAATATCTTCTATTTCATAGCTTTTCTTTATTAAAATTGCCAAAATATTTTCGATATGTTTAATATCATCTTCAGTGGCAGAAATTATCTAAATTTCAGATTGTCATTCTTGGATAACAACCAACCATACCAACTATCCATTAGAACAATTTAACTAGTTTTTTTGCATTTCACATGGAAATTTGTCAATCGAAAAAATTTTTTTATAAAATAATTACTTTAATTTAAAACAATTAAAAAAGTCAAACATATTTAAAATGTAAAATCAAAAAAATTTCAAGAGAATTTTTTTAAATTATCACAGTTTGTACAATGTACTCCTCAAATACATTGTTATTGGTATGGTAGCACAGTGATCAACTGAACTAAAAAAAAAAAAAAAAAAAAAAAAAAAAAAAAAAAAAAAAAAAAAAAAAAACTAGTTAAATTGTTCTAATGGATAGTTGGTATGGTTGGTTGTTATCCAAGAATGACAATCTGAAATTTAGATAATTTCTGCCACTGAAGATGATATTAAACATATCGAAAATATTTTGGCAATTTTAATAAAGAAAAGCTATGAAATAGAAGATATTGGTTTCATTATGTCCATCCTTCTATAAAGCTAGTCCACGCAATTTGGGAGAAGGTTGAAAAAATTCTTCGTGAAATTTATATATCCCAAAAAAAAAAAAAAAATATTGTTGTAATTATACAATTTATTAATGATTATTTAATTCTCAATAATTTTTCACGCCCTTCCACTCACACAAAAATTCTGAAAAATATTACACGAGTTAGTGCATTATTAGAAATTTTTACAGAAAAATTTTGGTTTGTGTGCCAGGGCCAAGGAGGCCAAGTGTGCCAAGTGGAAAAAAAAACTATCATTTGTTTTTTTTTTCAGAAACTGGTACATATATTACGCTCAAAGATCGAAATCGTTCATTGAGCGAAAAAAACGACCACAACGCGTTGTGGTCACTTAAAATCACCCACAACGCGAAATTCGTGTTGTGGCACTTGTTAAAACAGCCACAACGCGTTGTGGCTAACTCAAAAAGACCACAATGCGAAATTCGCGTCGTGGCTTTCATAAGCTTTGACCACAACGCGACGTGGCCATTTAAAAAAGCCACAACGCGTTCTGGACGATTAGTTGATGCAATCGTTGTACGACGGACAGGTTGTTATTTGTCAACGGACGTATAGGGTTCAGAATGTTAACTAATAAAAGCGTTTCGTTAAATTTTATTTATTTATTTCATGATTTTACATTTGTAAATATAGGAAAAATATTTCCCACATACTGAAATGCAAAATGCGTTTTTTTTAACGATACGTAATCATACGATTTAAATCTGTTTAATTAAGTACTCGGGGTGTCAATATTTTTATCCAACTGCACCAGAAGAAGGGTAATGTGTTGGAAGATTTATAAAGGAAGTATGTATAATGATATGTATGTATCTATGTCTGTTTCTGTGGTGCAGCCTGCAGCCTAAACAACTTAACCGATTTTGGTAAAGAAGGTGTCGTGAGATTCGTCTTAACCCTAGAATCATACGTTGGTCTACGAGAAACGTTAATCATACATCGACGTCGTTTTGACGGATGGACTTTTTACGAAGAGTTTTAGAGTTTATTTGCAAAAAACATTTTTTTTACATAACAATACTACAAAAGCGAACAAAATATTTAAAAAAATTGGATTTGGAAAAATTTCTTAATGTAGGGGAAGGCTCGCCATAGTGGCCCAGGCAGGTAAAGTGGTCACCACTAGTTTGCAAATGAACCAAAGGTTTCCATTTCTTGTTATTTGGTTTAAATGATTGACAATTTATACAGTGTCATGGTGAATATCAACTCTTTAGATGTTACTTAGAAAATTGTATTTAAAAAAACAGTGTTTCTTGTGCCCTCTGATCTAAGGTAAGTAGGGTGAATGCGGGAGAGATGCCGCACATTTTGAAAACACTTGATAATTCTTAAAGTAAGCATTTAATTGATTTGAAATTTGGTACACAATAAATCTAAACATTGTTCTTTACAATTATTTATAAATAATTGTAAATTTTGAGTCATAAAGGATTCATAATTAACATTTTTGTAGAGCCTGCAAAGCGGCGTCTCTCCCACACCTATGGGAGAGATGCCGCATCAAAGAAGGTGAGACGCGGCATAGTTCATATTAAAAATTTTGCATTTTACACACATCTCCATACATGATGCATGCCATATGTAACCATTTTTGGCACTTAATGCATCTTAACCAGTCAAATTTTTATTTGTTTCTGAGTACCTTTCAAAACATTCAATACACAGGCAGTCATCATTATTTTCGTTATCTTCACTAATATGCGGGCTCTTCCTGATCCATTAATGGATCTTTTATATTTACGTGGCATAATTTACAGTCCAAAAAAAAAATTGCATAATTAAGGTATATAGGTCTATGTTTTTAACATGTAATATGATGCGGCATCTATACCAACTTTAAATGCGGCGTCTCTCCTTTTTGTTGGGATAGATGCCGCATGTTGCTATAGCAAGCATAGTGCGGAATTTCAACCTAAAATTTTATACAGTACTTTTAAAATATACCTAAATTAATAACAAAACTCATTTTCATTAAAACAATGAAGTATACATTCTTAAATTCTAATGAATTAAATGGCTGATAAAATATTATGTTAAAAAACGTACTTTTCAATAATAAAAAGTTGGATAATTACTAAACTGATGGACTAATCATAAATATTACCATATACAGCTTAAATAAGTAACTTATTTTAAACATATAATCCATCAATAGTGCTATCTGTCAATCAACCGACGAACTATGGCCACTGCGGCATCACTCCCGACGCGGCATCTCTCCCGTACTTACCCTACTTACAAATATTGTATAAAAATATTGTTTTATAAATACTTGGTTTTTGTGAATATCCCCTGTGTCTGTTGTAGTTCTAAAGTAATTAATTTTGTAATAAAAAATTATGAATCATCCGTTGGGGCGGGACTTATTTCAATTTTTCCATTTTACTTAGTTTTGGGTAATGTGGCCCACTACGTACAAAGGTAAAGTGGCCCAGTAAATTTAGTAGTGATACCAGAATTATAATCGGAATCAACAGCAGAAGATGACTGGGTACGATGTACGATATGCAAAAGATGAGCCCATGAAGTTTGCTATGGTTAGAATGAGGAAGATAATGATTTTACTTGTGTGTTTTGTCTTAAAAATGAATAGTTACAATCTGAGTACTTTGGATAATTAAAAACTGTTTTAATGATTACTAATTAGTAGCAAATTGTCATCTTTTTGATTAAAAATTATAATTTCATTTAAAAATTGAAAAGTCATTTAAAAAGTGAATTTGTATTTATGTTAATTTTTAATATTAATAATACTATACCACTTTACCTACCCAAGGTGTCTAATGTAGTCACTAATTAAAAACAGACTTGTTTATTATGAGTTTGCAATTAGACTTAGAAGTTTTATTAGTAAGATCTGAAGCTAGTTATGAATTATTTAACATTATAAATGTTTAAAAAAGCATGTCTAATACATGATTTAGTATGAATTTACCAATTAAAAAAAAATAAATAAAATAAAAGTTGCTTGAGTAATACGAAGCATGAAACAGGTCGATTTGAATTGACAAGAATTCTAATGTAAATAATTAAAATGTGTAAGATACATTATATTTATACATACAAATTATATTTGTTGTAATAACTACAACAGCAATATAGTAAAAGTATTCACAATTGTATATAATATTAATAAACTGCAACAAATAGTATCAACTGAAAAATTTAAAGAATTTCTTTGTTTTTGCTTTTTTTGCTAAATTATTAAAATTTATAAAGAAAATATTTGTGTATAAATTTACTTAAATAAATAAATGTCTACAAAATACAATACTTATTTAATTTAAATTATAAAGATTTATAAAGAATATACAGATATATATATATATATATATATATATATATATATATATATATATATATATATATATATATATATATATATATATATATATATATATATATTCAGTCTGTTTCAACGAAGTAAGAACATACAAAATTTAACATGGGAAAAAATTGTTGGGATCAGAGTATGTTTGTTTTTTATCGATATTACAGTACTTATTCTCAAATGGAAACACGTCGAGACTGGAGAATTGAGTGTTTCCATTTGAGAATCACCAGTGTCGGTTGATGATATTTAATTATAAAGAAATACATAGAAATTACATGTATATAAAATAAACTTTTATAGTTTAAATTACTTATTACGTTGAACATCCAATGGTACGGACTCCAATTTTACAGAATGACGTCAGCGAATTATATAATATATAATGTAAATGATGCTACGCAAAATAAAAATTGTTAAGTTTATTTTAAAAATGATCGAAAAACCCACTTTATAACTGAGTTGAACATTGAAAAAGATTCCAGAATATTCTATTCAAAAGCTACCAAAGATATCGAAAATCCATTTCACCATGTAATTAGTCATCAAGAAAAATTCCAGAACTTTCTATTTGAAAACCTGCAATGGAATTAGAAAACGGACTTCACCAATTGATTAGTCATTCAGGATAAGGCTAAATAGTGGAATTTGACAAAAATTCTAGAATACTCTACCCATTAACTAGCAGAGATTTTAAAAAACTAATTGTTTTATTGGATTGGTCACCAAAAAAGAGACCAAAAATCACATTTTGACAAAAGTTCCAGAATATTCTATTCTTCAACTAGCAAAGATATCTAGAAATCGATTGCATCATTCGTTTGAACACTAAACAAGAGACAAAATAACACATGTAGACAAGAGTTCTGGAATATTCTATTCTTCAGCTAACAAATATATCGAAAAACAGATTGCACCATCGGATTGATGATTGAAAAAGAGATTAAAGAACACCTTTGGAGAACTGTTGCGGAATACCTATTTTATTTGGTAAGTAAAAAAGTTATCGAAAATCGACCTCTAGAACTTTTGCCTAAATACGCTCGTTGGCCTCTTTCTTGGTGGATAATTCAATGATGATTAGTAGATTGGTAGATTACAATGATTAGTAGATTGGTGAAGTCGGTTTTTCAACATCTTTACTAGTTTCCGAATAGAATGCTCTGGAATTATGTGCTCAATTCCTTTCGACACCTAAATTTGTAAACATACAGGTATTTTAGGTATATGAATGTTATCATATTTTCGAAATGGATAACCTACTTCTAAAAAAGAAAAATAATAATTTCAGTTAATTACATTAATACTTGACTTAGTACTAAAATATTGTTGTGGTTTACATTATTTCAATTTTTTGTTAATAAGCATTTAAATTTCCAAATTACCATATATATTTTTTATATTAAAAATATTTCAAGTAATAATTTAAGTTTGTGGGTTGCAATGACCATAGTAAACTTTTGTGATACCGCTCCTGCTTAGTGCAACAGCCATAGCCATTAGAGGGGAAGTGATGACGTATCAGTGTTTAAGTGTGGTGTGGGTAGCTCGCGCAGGGCTGCCAGTAAAAATTTTTTGTTTATACAGTCAGGTCTCTGAAATTATACATAATTGACTCCCATTATACAAAACAACTTTTCGTTACAAAAAAAGAGCAAGAAAAAAATGAACCGATTTTTTTCCAACTAAACCTTAATTATTAAATTTTAATCATTTTTTGCAATTTTGCCAGAACGAAAGAAAATTCATATACACGTAAGAACGTATGTAGTTTCATTGGGTCTAACGTGATGTTACATTAATAAAGAATTGCAACTGCTATGTTCAGCGTCACAGAACAAATAGAACGAATAAATCTGTCTCTTTTCTGCAATCACTTATGTGCTTTTATGTGCACTAAAGCGGGTTCTACACGATGCTACGAACGTTCCTTCCAACGTTCGATCGAACGTTTGAAGCAATTAAGTTCGACAGTTGGTGCGACGAATGTATCTGCTACACGGTGAATCGAATGTTTGATCCAATACGAATGATGATGTGTTGGTACTCAGTGGACGACGCTGTTATCTGTCTGATGTTATCTCTAATGTTATACACTGATGTTGTCTCTCTTCACATGAACGAGTCGTGCAGCTGCTGAGTCGAACCAACCAACGCAACCAACATTGACCTTCAAACGTTCGAAGCATCCCTTTGACTCGGTGCAAAAATACCGACATCGAACGGAACACGACCAAATGCGAACGTTTGAAGCTCGACATTGGACACTCGTAGGTTCGAACAACGGCTACACGATGCTATGAACCATCCAACGTCGAATGTTGGAAGGTGTTCGTAGCATCGTGTAGCAGCGGCTTTAGGCTGCTTAGTCCTCATTCATTCGCGGACACTCAATGGGTATGTTTCAATTGTTGTTATATTGTTACCTCTCTTACCTCTCGTATTAACACGGTATATGTACGTGGTATACGTACATCATACGTACCACCACCGCCAGACCACCACGTACATATTATGTATGTATGTATGCAAGACACTAATACACACAACATTCAACGGACTAACACACACAACTCCGCGTCCACATATATAACATATTGGTGGGATATTGTCTATCCTTTGTGGTTACGCTCGTTTCCCTAGTATAGACATAGTAATGTTCGTTCTCTTTGTTCTCTGTTCAGCGTATTCAGTCTAAATTTTCAGTGTTTGTATCCAATTATACAAAAAAATTCCTAATATGACATCAAGTATACTAACTTTAAATTGGACACAGATTAGTTATGATTTTTCAAAGCTACTCGAATACAAGGAATGTGCCATCAGTTGGAGCGAATCTGGACAGTAGGGGCCAATCTAGACAGAACTGCCTCTCGATATTTCTTCGTCGGTGTTATGACCGTACAAGGTCATAGATCAATCTATGCTACTGAATTTTGTCAGTTATGAGTTAGTCATCACAGAAAAACGCTGAACGTGACATCTTTGTATTTTGTATTTTACAGGCGCATTTTTTATAATTTTTAAAAATAACGCGTGTTTTGAAATCTTATAAAGAAACTGCTGTACAAAAAAAAGCAATTATATAATATATATATATATATATATATATAGTATATATATATATTATATATATATATATATATGATTATATATAAAGTAGGGGCTGGCAACAAAATGTTTTGGCGTTTTTTTGACAATATATGTACCAAAAATGAAAGCTGTATTGTGGTTTATTTTTTTTTTATAAATTGAATAACAAAAAATTGTCTATAAGTAGGGCGAATTCATTCACCGTGGTGCGTCAATATAAAAACAAAGTGGGTATAAGCTACATAAACTGTAGTCTAGATAACATAAAATCGGTTCTTCTCGACCGAGGCGCCAAAAACCGGGGAGATCTAAGGGGTCCGGACCCCCTAGATTACCGGGAAATTTTCCTTCAATTTATTTTATTTATATAAAAATGTAAAATTTTTAGTGGTTTACTAATAATTTTTATTTGAAAATCAAATTTTCGGAGACGACATTTTTATTACAATATTTTCCATTATTATCGGAGAACTGCGTTATCCAAAAAATTTGATTATTTAAATTTTTGTTGAACCCCCTGTAGATATGTAGTTGTCGCGCCTCTGCTTTCCGATATTAAAAATAAAAGGAAATCGCCTAGACAAGCTGCTGATATGTCTATGTTCCCAAATCGACCTTGCATGATAGACTCAAAGGCAAATCGAAATAAAATTCATTTAAACCCAAAATGTTTTTTTCTACCCATCAAAAGTCATTCGCTTATGCAGATATTTATCTTTAGCGAATTTCCAGATTGGAAATTCAGCTATTTTTATCTTCATGTCCGATTTTACCCATATGCATGACTGAATATGAGTTATATTGTAAATAAAGCACTGTCCAGATTCGCCCCACACATAGGGGCGAATCTGGGACACTATATAATCAAAACAAAAATGTTTTAGTACCAGTTTTGATATTTTTATTACTGCCCTATATGCTCGTGATATTAAAGCATTTAAATTAGTTTTTG
This sequence comes from Brachynemurus nebulosus, assembly GCA_035578155.1. Classification (NCBI taxonomy): domain Eukaryota; kingdom Metazoa; phylum Arthropoda; class Insecta; order Neuroptera; family Myrmeleontidae; genus Brachynemurus; species Brachynemurus nebulosus. The sequence continues at coordinate 65,911,922 of JAPWDM010000001.1, read as the reverse complement.
TAGAATTTTTTAGATAAACTCTAACAATTCATTGCCAAAAAAACTGAAAAAATTGTCGAGATTCGCCCCAACTGACGGAATCTAAATAACGTATTGGTTGGTATTACCTAAATAAATAAAAAAAAATTGGTGCGGGGGCAGGTCTACTGTTAACTTCCCATTGGGTGTCCTTAAAGACTAGAGACTACTGTACTTTATTTTTGGATTCTATGCCATGTTTAGACTTATATAATTGGTTAAACTTTTGCAAATGGTCTTAAAAATAAAACATATAGCCGGATTAATAAAATAGTATTTTGCAAAATATAAAATTTTTTTTTTATGACATATTTTAAGCTGTAGAAGTAGTCCAAATGAAAATTATTGTAAAAAAATAATGAATATTATTATTTATCATTATTTACATGAAAATTGTTAATTTAAATAAACACTGAAAGTTAATAAAATTACAAAAATTAAACTGGTAGACACTGTCTTTTTGACAATCACAGGTAGATCACAATCACTTTGCAGAATTTCCTCACAGTAAGTCCTGCTTGTCGTAAAAGGCGACTAAAAGGACAACCCATTAGGATGGAGAGAATAAACAGAAAAGCTCGGAAAAATGCCGCTGCCGGTGGAGCGACCGGGCGCATCAGGGTCACCACTGAATGTGACAGCTTAGATCGCGGTGACGATAGGCTGGGTTCTAGGCAGCCACCTGTCAGCTGTAACATCACCTTCAGCCAAAATACTACTGCCCTACTTACAGAGCCCCCAACACCTTTGGCTCAGCCGACTCTAAGTGTTTCCTCGGAGCATCCTTTGGGGGACCACTAAAGCTGTAAGAAGCGTGTGCGTATGCAATGGACAGATGAACTGAATGAATTCATCGTACGCACATACTTCCAAGTCACCAAACTTGAAACGGACAAAACTGGTTACCGTACGAAATTACATCAAGAGTTCGCGCGCAGCTACACTCACCTAAGTCGCGTTACTGAACAGAGACTAGCAGACCAAAAACGTGTCATTTTTACCTATAACCTTATCCCTTCCTCCTCATAAACACCATTAAAACACAAGTCGCGCATCATTTGCTCAAAATGAAGAAAGTCAGGCCGACGCCCCACCAGAAATGGGAAACCCCGCACAAATGACATTCAACCACCTGTCGAGAATGAGCCTAACCACCATTAGACAGCAGTAAATGACACCCTACTGCAAGAGATCGAACTGGAATTTAACACAGCGCTTACTGAATTTGAAGGGACGGACCCCACACATAGGTACTTGCTGCCTAAACCAACACACCTCACGTAGATTAGCTGAGATCGTTGAGATATTAAACAATACAATACTGCCTAAACACTTGGAAACATGTGATAATTTTATCGAGTTACACACAGCTATCAACTGTGGAGCCGTTGCCGCTATACGTTGTAACGGTTCCGATGTACCACCACCTGTAGCGCACAACTCGAAGGAACACAAACTCCTGCTTGGGAAACACGATTGAATAAACGCATCAACAACATCCGATGCAACCTCGGCAGGATCACCCAATACCAACAGGGTACGAGGTCCAAACGGCTCAACAAATACATACACGCCATATTACACAAACCCCACAGTACACACACAATACGAAGAACCCAATAAAACACTCACAGAGATCAGAGATACGCTTCACCCAAAAATAACAGCCCTAGCGAAGCGCTTACGAAGGTATAAGACCAGTACTGAACGCAAACGACAAAACCAAGCGTTCAGCAGAAACGGAGAGACGCATTTTATCAGTCTCTAACGACACACGGTAACTCGGTAGACAGTAATGGTCTACCGGAAAAGAACGCACTCCATAGTTTTTTGGGCAAATATATGGTCCAACACCATTGACCATAATGACAAAACCAGCTGGATCGATACAGAGTGCAGGAATAACGAACATCTTTCGGAGATGCCCTATCGGACATTACTACAGAGAACGTCTCCAGAGCTTTACAGAGATCGCATAACTGGAAGGCACCTGGCATCGATAACATACAAAACTACTGGCTCAAACACTTTACATCAACACACAAGTATCTCGCTGAACAATTTACACTATTTATAAGAACACCAAACCTGACACCCGAAGTTCCTAACGCAGGGTATCACATATATGAAATCAAAAAACAGTGATACAAAAAATCCTGCTAATTATAGGCCTATCACCTGCTTGCCTTCTGTGTATAAGACTCTGACGTCCTGTCTGGCAGAAAAGATCAATGAACATTGTCAGATTAACACCATACTGACAGAAGAACAAAAGGGATGTCGAAAGAGGTCACAAGGTTGCAAAGAGCAGCTTCTGATTGACTCCGTAATACTGGAACAAGCGAAAGGAAGACAACGTAACCTGTACACAGCATTTATTGATTACAAAAAGGCATTTGATTCGGTGCCGCACTCCTGGTTACGGAGAGTATTGGAGCTGTATAAAATACACCCAAGTATCGTGAACTTCCTTGGAACGATCATGTCCGATTGGCGAACGACCTTACATTTGAGTGTTGGTAACGAAAAAACAACAAGCGATCTTATTCAAGGAAGACGCGGCATATTCCAAGGCGACTCATTGAGTTCATTATGGTTTTGTCTCGCAATGAATCCACTACTTTCACGCCTGTTGAATGAAACCAAATACGGTTATAATGTGGGGCCAAAAATGAATTCGCGCCATACTATTCCACATCTAATGTACATGGATGATATAAAGATCTATGCAGCAACTAAACATCAATTACAGAAGCTGCTGGGACTTTCCAGGGAAGAGTTCGGGATTGACAAATGTCGGACACAATGTCGTTCTGGGGGAAAACGAGACGCGGTCGCATTTGAACTCGAACCGGAGTGTGTTATGCAGCCAATGGACGAGGGAGAGTCGTACCGGTATCGCGGATTCAACCAGGATGAACGTATAGATCACAGCGCTGTAAAAACAACACCTAATGCAGCAATACCTAGCGCATGTATAGAGACTACTGAACACCCACCTTGATGGAAAAAAAACATCAAAGCAATTAACACGTACACAGTTCCGGTGCTAACGTACTCATTTGAGGTAATCAAATGGACGCCTACGGACTTGACAAATATCGAGATCAAGACCTGCGTCCTTATGACCAAATACAGAATTCATCATCCCAAAGCAGCGATAGAACGACTGACGCTGCCAAGAGCCGAAGGGGGTCGGGGTCTTATAGACATAAGGAACATGCATAATAAACAGGTTCATAACTTGCGAGAATACTTTTACACCAAAACACACACATCACACCTACACAATGCAATAATCCAAGCCGACAAGGCATAAACTTCATTAAACCTCTCACACACAGAAATGCCAGATAGTTTTTGCCCCTTGGTCGCGAAGGAGAACAAAATCCAGCAATGGATCCGCAAACCTCTACATGGAAGACATCCACATGATCTTAACCAGAGTAACGTCGACAAAGCAGCGTCGCACGCCTGGTTGAGTCAAGGAAGTCTTTTCCCGGAGACTGAAGGATTCATGCTGGCTATACAAGATCAAGTAATTCATGCAAAGAGTTACTCAAAATACATACTTCGTGACTCGTCAATAATATCTGACTCATGCCGGAGATGCCATTCCAAACCCGAAACGATCCAACACATCACAGCTGCCTGTACTCAGCTCGCTCGGTCCGAATATAAACACCGTCACGACCAGGTTGGCAAAATTATATACCAAAAACTAGCGATTAAGCGCCACCTTATAACCGATAAAACCCCTTACTACAAGCTTACACCAAAAGTAGTAGCAGAGAATGACTCCTGTAGACTTTACTTGGATCGGTCGATTATTACAGATAAGACCATAAATCATAATCGACCAGATATCACCTTCGTAATGAAACAAACTAAGACCACCTATCTGATCAACATTGCGGTTCCGAATACACATAACTTACAAAAAACACGCAGTTAAATTGGAGAAATACACTGACCTCGCAGCCGAAATAAAACAACAATGGCGAATGGAACATGTCCACATTGTTCCAATAGTACTCAGTGCCACCGGGGTCATTCCACACACACTACACAATAGCTTGAGCCTCTTGGATCTCCCAAAGTACACATATGTCACTATGCAAAAAGCAGTGATCATAAACACGTGTCGTATAGTACGGAAGTTCCTCAATAATACGAACCCGACTGCGATATGTGATAGCACAAGATCTTCTTCTACTCCATCTGAGCCATCTACAGTGAGTGAACAACACACTGACACTCATCTTACAGACACACAACACACATACATAAACACACAATACGCTAACACTGAAACACAAACACTTAACACACATACAGATCCAGATTCGTCTGATGAAGAGGGAGGATCGACCAACTGCCGCACTATCACTGTTACCGCTCTGGTGCACAATCCTCCCCAGCCCAATAACACACAAGGTCCGTCAACCTCTGTACCATCTAAACGCGCAATTCCAGGAACACCGGATCTTAATGAGCAATTTGATGAACCAGAACACATTTACACCAAGAAACGTAAAATAGAACGACACATCCACACACATACACGAACACACACACAAACACAAACAGTCTTTTCCCTTCCCTCTGTCCCTAATCCTACCTATCCTCTGAGGACACGAAAACGAACCAGGCTATCACAGCCGTCTGTCATTGAGCCAACATCTACGCTCCCACGAAAGACTCGTCATACAACCCAGTGTACACCAAAATAGACGCATAACACCTCGTTTCAAGCAACAATAACAACAATATAAGGAGTGATGTGACAAACCCGTCCGTGAATGTACTACGATACTTTTACGGATTGGTTTGGTACATTACCCTTCCACAGAGCCTAATACCTTGCATAATGCCGGTATAGGTGAAAGTTACCCAGTACTGTCCTACTGAGTAGTGAGCGCCAGGTTGGCGTAAAAGTCTATAATAATAATAATAATAATAATAATCCACCATCCACCGGCGGCAGTATCCCTATAAAATTTTAAAAAACAAAAAAAAAAATAATAATAATAATAATAATAATAATAATAAAACCGCTGGACTAAAATCAATCCTTCACGTCCCCGTTCGTGCCCGGCGGGCAACTGTTAGCTTCGGCTAGCAGGCTGACGAGGCTCTGGTAAAATTTTCGACGACGATGAACGTCGTATGACCGACCGAGGTTATATCCCCCGTATAAGAGAAGTGCCACCGAAAGTTGAGATGTGTCTGTAAGTACCTTGACCGGAATTCAGCATTGAGGGAGCCTAGTAACTTGTATGGGTGTGATTGCCGGAGTTGTGAATTGTGTTCGGGTGAGTCGAATAGGTGATAGTTTTCTGTGATTTCCCTTTGTCGACATTGTGATATTTAGTGCTGTGATATTTTTTTTTTTACGTTGTTTTTATCTTTCCTAGTGTCCACTGGATGGTGCACTCCAGTGTGACACAACTGTGATTAATTTGCGCTGTGATATAATGTTGATTTCTGTCCCTGTGGCTTCGATGGGTAGGAATGCGGCGTCTGACGCATCCATTCGCGTCGGCCACACGTGTGAGTCAACGTCTGCCCGAACGGCTTGAGCGAGCTCGTCTAGTAAGGAGACGTTGTCGTCCCTCGCTGGATGCGTTTGTCGGCGTCCTGGGCCGCTTCCGCCCCGTCGAAGTGATGGGGACACTGGTCAGATCTACTGTGATACTCTTTTGCGTTGTTCCGCTTCCTGTGACCTCGACTCGGGCGAACGTGGCCTAGTCTACGTACCGGTCTCCCCAGTAAGTAGACCCCGACGTCTGACAGAAAAGCACATGTAACTTAGTAATCAGTTATCTGATAGAACAGTTCATGTCGCCTAGTAATCAGACGACAACTGTCCTTACATGGGCGAGTTCCTTGGTATTGACGAAACCATTTCGAAATTGTCGAGGGTACAGGGAGCGGAATCGTGTTGCAGGGCAAAGGAATCTAATCACTGTGATATATTTGTTTTGTCTTTTTAATAAGTTTACTTTATTTCTTTCTTTGTCTTAATCTTTCTCGTCTTTTATGTTTCTGTTTTATCTATTCTTCGTTATTCCGCTGTAGACCTGTTATAATGGCTCTGCAGCGGTATTGTTTTAATCCCTTATTGCGTCCCTGGTAAGCCAGTGGCTCCCCAGTGACGTAATAAATTTTTGTCTGTGATATTCTTTGTAATATATTGTTTTAGTTTTTCTTTCGTACATTTTTTTAGTCGCTTTCCTCCACCCCGGGGCCCTTTATACCTCGGGGGGAGTCTCATCGTTGGTTTTCAGGCCTTGATGACCGGACGACCTGGCTGGTACCTGTCGTACCCTCACCAAGGTCTGTTCACTCCTTTTAAAGCCCTGGGATGGCAGGGCTCATTGCTGTATTTTAATACGTGTATGTTGTCCTTTGTCTATTGCATTTATGTGTTCCTGTCTTTATGTGTCGTTTTTATCTTTCTACTGTGTTTGGCGGCGCATGCCCAGAGATGGCGGTGCCGCCGGACACTGCTGACCGCGCCATCCACCGGCAGTAGTGTCCCAATTTTAATTTAAAAAAAAAAATAATAAAACCAAATTTCCACAAAAGCTGCACTCTATTAATAAAGAATAGAAAATACATGTGAAATACATAAAAATGCATAACACCAAAGTTGAATAAAAATAGCCTGTCTTTTTTGTGAATACTAAGAATTATCAACTAAACAATGAATTTCTAAGTAGTCAATCATAAGAAAATATTTGAACAATTAGTCTCTAGACTATTTCTGTTAACAGTATTGTCTCTATTAGTAAAAAAAAGGAAATACGCAATCCGTAAAAACAAAGCTAAGTGGAAATAATAGTGTCTTTTTTTGTAAATTCATCGAATTGTTAACTAAATAAAGAATTGCAAATCAACCAATCTAGAGAAAGGGTGCTAAAAATTACAATCCTTAACCAATTCGAAATAAGAATATCATGGCTCAACTGCAACACTTTCTTCTTAAGTCAGTCCTACTACTGCCGACCTCACCTATTCTAGGATATAAACTCATCCACTCAGAACGGTACCTATTTTTGAACGTTCAATCGTCGCGAAATGAATTATATATATATATATATATATATATATATATATATATATATATATATATATATATATATATATATATATATATATATATATATATATATATACATACTTTATAGTCCAAGGTCGATACGCAGTCTCTTGGCGGAATGACTCGTTTATTCTAGATTTGACCAGCGCCTTTCGGCAAACTCCGAAATAGGTTGTTATTTCGGCCTTTGACTGATGTATTTTTAGTAAAACCTAGAAGTACCCGAACTTTTTAGTCAAACATCAAAAGTAAAATAATCTGCTTCGGGATTTTCCTAGTCTATCCTAGAAGCGACTAAGGCAATTATTCGGTCAAATGTCGATTTATACTGTACTTGTTGCATGTTTAAACACGTTTTTGCATGCGAGCCTAACTCTTTCCGGTATTCTAATAAATTTGTTTGTCATTCCGTATTTGTGCATTGAACGTAACGGAGTGTAAGCTTAAAGTAGAGTGAATCAAACTGTGTTGTGACTGAAAACGTAGATAAAAAGCTTTAAAAACTAAGTTTATGCAGAAAATATTTAATCTGAATAAGGAAGTGTTCATTTCATACTGGAAATAAACGAAAATATGAGATCATATGTGAAGTTGAAACTGCCAAAGTATCTATTAAGAAGACATCTATTTAGAAAAAAAAATTGATTAATCCATTATCCGCTACAAAAAATATCCAATACTACGTCGTAGACGACGAGTTATTCGATGTGATTAAAAGTGCTTATCACGAACATGGTCATGGTGATAGAGATCTTACATTTAAAGCCTTGAATAAAAAGTATGCAAATGTTACAAAAGAGTGCGTTAACGTGTATTTATACTTATGTCAAACGTTTCACAAAAAAACCGAAAGTTTATTATACCTAATTGCTAATTAAATAATTGAGGTCTGACTGGTCAAACTCCGATTTCATCGAATTGAGTTTCGGCGTTTGACTGTCCAAATAAGTCTTTCCTAGGATTAACTAAAAACTCGTTAGTCAAAGGTAGAAAAGCGCTATTCGTATGGATTTTCGCCGACGCTTCGGTGTTTAACTACAGCATATGAATATATATATATATATATATATATATATATATATATATATATATATATATATATATATATATATACATATATATATATATATATATATATATATATATATATATATATATATATATATAATAAACTCAATAGAAGTTTATGTTTAAAAAAAAAATTATTTTCACAAAAATTCAAAAATTACAAGTTGAAAATAATAATAAAACAATTTCAAATTTTATACAAGTTAAAAAAAGTATTACAATAATATTTATTTTACCACCGCGCGGTGATCGAGCTAATACATAGTTGACTCCGGTGAGACTTGGCTTGAACGACCGTTAATTGTCCTATTTTTGTCTTGATTTATATATAGTTGAATTTCCTGTTACTTTTTGAAATGACATTGGTTGTGTATCCTGTAGGTATATTTAATGGATATTAGTTACATATAATAGACTTTGGTTACATATCTTATGGGTGTTTTTAATGAAGTAGTAGAAGAAATTAAGAAGTTTTAATGAAGTAGTTTGAAGAATATATATATATATATATATATATATATATATATATATATATATATATATATATATATATATATATATATATACAGTCTGTTAAGTAAGATCGTGGTCGAGATAATTTATATAAAAATTTATTTAAAAAAATTTTGAAATACATATATACGTTCCACCTGATGAGGACTACGATGCAATTAGCTTAATAAGGTGTCCAGTCACCACCGGCGTCGATAATCGCCGGTGGTGACGCCATTTTCGAGGCATACTCTTAGCTAAATTGACGAATTTCTTAGATTTTAATTTTTTAGATTGAGACGAATCTCGCGAGTTAACTGCTTTAAATGTATATATGCGTTTTCCTCGAAGTTTGTACTTGATATGTGACCTAATCGGATTGGTATCGGACGACTGTGACGGCCAGTCGAACGTAAAGATGCCACATTTGGCATTCGTGTCGCGTATTTGGTACTCATGGTACTTCGCTTGTTATTCTAACAAAAGACAAACAAATGAATCTTTCTTTAAAGTGCATGGAAGACGAAGGTTCACTCTACCTGCTCACAAAATATTTAGAGAAAATCTTTTACCAGTTGTGAGTATGGTCGACCACGATCTTACTTAACAGACTGTATATATATATATATATATATATATATATATATATATATATATATATATATATATATATATATCTTCAAGGCCGATTGTTGACTCAGCCCGATGAAAATGTGCCTAGTTAGATGCTTAACTTACCGCCATAAATTCCAATAAAAAATGTAAAATCCTCTATAATAATTGCAAGTTTAGTACGTTTTGCTTAAATTATTTACAATATGGCTACTCTTTACTATACAATCTCGAGTTACCGATATAAGACAATACACACTCATTAGTTGAATTTTTTCTAAAAATTAGTATGTTAGTATTAGTAGAATATTGTGGAAATTAAAAATATATTGGAAATTAAAAATAGACTTTCATTTTTTCAAAATTTTGTCACAGTATTTTAGAATAAATCATTTGCAATTAAAAGTAAAAGTTACTATGCTTCAAATGGAGGAAAAATTAAAAATGAAATTATGGGAAGAGAAGTAGTTATATCTTATCTTATATAAGATATTATACATAAGATATTTTATCTTATATAAGATGTAACTGTAGTTATATCTTATCTATGGGTCATTCTACAGAATACATGCATAATTAGTTTACGAATGAGGACAAGTCTTGTAGTTCATTTTAAAGTTTTTTTTTAGCATTGTAAAACAGACTATGGCAAATTAAACTATAGCAATAAATTTTACTGGTAAATTTAATGCTAATTTATCTTTTAATCACCATGAAAATATTAATTAAATTAGTTTATTTAAAGCTTAAAATATAAATAACTTAAACAGTGTCAATTTTTTTTTTAAAGTACAACACGGAACATACTACACACACGAAAATACTTGAAAACTAACCTCAATCGTTCAAACTTGCAGATCATGTGCATTTTGCGTGTTGCATATAAAAACAGTGAACAGAACGCATTTTGCATATAAAAAAATTAACATATGGTATGCGTCAATGCAAGCAACTGTGAAAATAATGAGAACCCCCTAATTTATTACTTTTTGTTTCTAAAATAAATTATTCATAAAATTTGCTATCCAGTAATACTAATGTATAATTTTTAACTAAACACCACAGACCAATGAACATATTATATATTATATTATATAAAATGTATAATTGAGACAATCAGTTACGACCAAGTTTCGACATTAATAGTATTCTGTAATATAGTAACGGATGGTATCCGTAGTAACGTTTTCAAATAATTATTGTAAAAATATAATATGGATAATAAAATTTTAATTTTTTGAGAAGAAACTAAAATTTTGAAAGAAAAAAAGTGGTATTCGCTTTATTTTCAAAATACGTATGTATATAAATTATGTCCTGCAATAATTATAGTCACATTTGGTCAAAAACTGACATTATATTATTTCATTAAATTTCACCCTGTTACATACCTGCTTCAAGAAAAATGCCTAGAAACTGGTTTTACGCTTCGTCTAGTAGTATAATATAATAGTGTTCAGTGGTCTGTGCTAAACCCCAAGAGTATGACAACTGTTACTAACAAGGAGGGGTCCAGGTATGGTCGTCACCGATTTCGATCAAATTGCGTCTACTAGTAGAGCATAATATCTATATTAAAAATCTAAAAAATTAAGGTCCACCTTTCAAAAATAAAAAAAATATTTCAATTTGAAGTTTTAACAATTTTATAATATAAGATATGTACAAGTTATTAAGTCACATTGACAAGAGCGTGAAATAGCTCCGTGGCAAGGTATCTGGGTTTGGATGCTTTGGTACTGGGTTCGAATCCCACCTCAGACATTGAATTTTTTTTAATTTTAATATATTTTTTTTAAATTTATTAATTATATTGCTAAAATTATGCTACCAAATATCATTTTGCTGTAAAAAATTCTTAATTTTTTTAGTTTATGAACTTTATGAATTTTTAAAGATAATGCATATCATAAAACCTAAATCTAATTATTGTTTATATTGCAAGTACACAATACAAACATTTTATTACATGCACAGATATATAAATGTTTATATTTATTTACAGAAAGAGATTGCGATAATGTAATGTATGTTTTAGGCATATTAATTAGGGAAAATTTTCTATCGTTCGTAAGACCCAATGTTAATTTTATGATCCAAGTAAATATATTTACTTGGAATTCTAACAATATGATCATAAAATTAAAATTGGGTCTTACGAACGATAGAAAATTTTCCCTAATTAATATGCCTAAAACATACCTTACATTATCGCATTCTTTTTCTGTAAATAAATATAAACATTTATATATCTGTGCATGTAATAAAATGTTTGTATTGTGTACTTGCAATATAAACAATTAGATTTAGGTTTTATGATATGCATTATCTTTAAAAATTCATAAAGTTCATAAATTAAAAAAATTAAGAATTTTTTGCAGCAAATGATATTTGGTAGCATAATTTTAGCAATATAATTAATAAATTAAAAAAAAATATATTAAAATTAAAAAAAATTCAATGTCTGAGGTGGTATTCGAACCCAGTACTAAAGCATCCACACCCAGATACTTTGCCATGGAGCTATTTCACGCTCTTGTCAATGTGACTTAATAACTTGTACATATATTATAAAATTGTTTAAACCTCAAATTGAAATATTTTTTTTATTTTTGAGAGGTGAACCTTAATTTTTTAGATTTTTAATATAGATATTATGCTCTACTAGTAGACGAAATTTGATCGAAATCGGTGACGACCATACCTGGACCCCTCCTTGTAAGAGCAAAAAGTATGCTTTTATGTTCCTCTTAATGTTACTATTAAGTTGAAGGGGAGTCTATCATTTTGAGTTGTATTTTGACTACAGATACAATATACGGTTACGTTTTGTGTAACCATCGAGTTCACAAATATATACAATACACAAGAGTACTTGTTTGTCAAAAACAAGATTAGCTTTCCTTATGAAAAAGCAAAGTAAATTTTATCCAACCATTTCTTTACGTATTCTTCACATATAATGGTGAGAGTGTTCATTTATGATTTTTTGGCTCATTTTTTTTAAGTACGATGAGAATACAGCCCTTTTGCGTTTATATAATATATGAAGGTACAACTCTATGGTTTTAGCGATAGGTTATGTAACAATTCGAAGTTTTACGAAGATTGGTGAAGATTACCAGCACAATATGTCAAAAATTAATTTCTCACTCTAATTGAATAAAGATATCCGATTCTTAAGTGACTTACGAGGAACTTCATCCTACTCTCAAATTATCTTCTTGAATTAAATTTAAGACTTAATAGCAAGTTAAAAGACAACAAAATGAGATAACAAGAAGATACGAGCAACTTTAAGACAAGAAACAGTTTAAAAGGAAGATAAAAGACGCACCTTTATACTATTACAATTTAATTATTATATATTTTTGTTTTTTTATGTAAGTAGGTAATCTGTACCGATACGGCGGCATAAGAAAACGGCGGCACACTCTGCGCCTAAAGTATGAACCCCCATAATGGGTGACCGATTAATTTTGTGTCGCACTGTACTTGGCTTATCAGACTTCCGGCGACTAATTGGCGTGTAGCTATTTTTAAACATCTGCGTGCGATAAGCCTATCCTGTTTGTTAAGTAATTTTAGTTAATTGGTCTGTGAGTGGGGGTTTTATGCTCATTTGGAGTTTGGACTCGATAAAATTAATTGGATAGCTTTTTGGACTTTGAGCTCATTAAAAAAATAATTTGTTCTGATAACCCCCTTTCAACCCCCCGGCTTCCCGATGTTAGAAATTTGAGTTATATCATAATTATTTTTTAGAATTAAATTAAGTTAATTGACATATGCGTTGGCACAGATAGCCTTTTGATCTCGCCGCACTGGAATTTTAATTAATTGGCTCATATTTTTAACGTTGGAACTTATTAGTAAAGTGTGGGATTGGAAATCTGCTTCTAGTTTTAGCATATAGAAATTGCTTCCAAGTGCCCAGAATCGAGAAATCTGTTTCTATGATGCCTCAGCTCTAGGTATTTTTCCTTGCTTTCATTCGGTATACAAAGTTTGTATTTAAACAAGCCAAAGTTAATGTATGACCTAATAGTAACTGTATTATGGTTTATGTGACACTGCAGGTATTACATATATATAACTTTCCTAGATCAAAACAGAACCATTGCAGAACTATAATAGAAAATTGTCAAAAAATGTGGTGTAGTAGACTTTTTTAACATATTATAGAAAATATAAAGCTCATTGAATTTTAATATTCTACATGTTAAAAAATCCTGTTACAGCACATTTTTTGACAATTTTCTATTATATTTCCACAACGGTTTTGTTTTGATTTAGGAAAGTTATACATATTAAGTACCTGCAGTATCGCATAAACGACAATACAGTTACTATTGGGACTTTCTATCAGGGGCAGGTAGCCTATATTTTAATATACCTCTTTCGATTATATTATCTGGAAAACTATAGGAGATATGAAAAAACACAACTCTTTATTTTTAATTTACTTTCGATTGATGTATATAATTCCAGGGTCGGACCCATTGGAGGGGCGGTTCAGCAGATTAGAAATGAAAAATATTTTTTTTATCATGTACCCCTTGAATTTTGATGAGACTTGCTACAGTAATTAAGTGCATTAGGGCACAGTTACTGAATTTTTTTGAAGTGGTCGCTCAATTGGAACCCTATAAAAATAACATTGGATCGGATATTATCCGTGTTATTATCCTTAATAACGAGGACTGATACGATAATAAATATGTCTAATATTCGTGAGAGTGTTTGCCTTCATGTGGATTTGCAATTATTTTCCTATTTTGAGTAGTTACCAAGAAAAAATTTTTTGTAATTTTTAAAATTTTTGTAGTTATCTCCATAACTACTCAGTTTTGGCCGCCAAAAATTGTAGATATCACTTACTTACAGCCTTGCCATACCGCTAATATAGTTTATAAAATAATTCGCTTCCGGGGCCGATTCACCTATACTTATCCGGCTATAATCTTTGCATTGTCTCTAATTAGTTGTTTTGGTAAGAAACTGCAAGTTTGAGCGAGATAGAAAAGTGAAATATCTTGATGTTGACCCATACAAAAATATGCTCGTATGTTATTCTGCTTATCCGTTGCAACATCATCAAATATAAAAACCGAGTTATTTTTAGCACTTTCGGGTGCTATAACGTCATCATTACTAGAAAAAGTAAAATATCCCAAACTCCTAATTGGTTTAAGAACACGCTTCAAATACTCATATTTCGGCTGAAAGAGCGATTTTGAAAAGAGATAAACGTTCTCGAAACGTAATCCATTTAGGTGTTCTAATAAATTCAACAAAACGCTAGTCTTACCATACCCCGACGAGCCGACTATTAGACACCTTATATTATTCGAGAACAATGGGCCATTATTTTTTTCACCGGATGTGGGCGATATAAAATCTATGCACGGGGTGATCTGGGGATCAATAAACTAGACGAAACTTGTAAAGCACACGATATTGCTTACGCACAAATTAAAAATCTTAGCGATCGACATAAGGCTGATTTAATTTTAGCTAACGCCGCCCGGAATCGCATTAAATCTTCAGACGCAAAATTCGGTGAAAAAGCTGCTGCGTGGGCGGTTACAAGCCCAATGAAAACTAAAGTAAAGCTTGGAATGGGTGTGAAAAAGAAAGCCACATTTTGTCAAGTACGAAGAAGCGTGCGTGGTATAGTAAAAAAATTAAAACGCGAACCATTTAATAATGCAGTAAAGCTTGCCTTGAAGGCGGCCAAGTCTGCGGCTAAAAAAAATAAAATAAAAACACCACTCATTATTCCAATACCTAAAACAGGTGGTGTACTACCGCTTTTACCAATTTTTGCAGCACTTTCAGCAGCTGGTGTCTTGGCTGGCGGTGCATCGGGAGTTAACAATTAACGACAAGAAAGCATTTAACGACGCAAAGGCTGCGCAAAAACAATTGACTGAAAGTGAACGTCATAATCAAACGATGGAGGCAATTGCTGTGCGTAATGGGCGTCGTTTGTACATATGTCCATACAGACAAGAGTTAGGTCTATATTTACGTCCGTATCCAAAAAACTTATATTGAAATTGCCTGAGCAGGCACTAACAGATAGAGATTTATGTAAATATATAAAGTTGTTACCCCCATTTTCGGGGTGTAATTATGCATGATAATTTACTCAAACGTGGTCCGTGGTATAATGAATGCGGTATTTTAAATTTAGATAATTTCACTGGATGTTGTACTCATTGGGCTTATTGGAAAAATGGAAATTATGTAGACTATTTTGATAGTTTTGGTAATTTAAAACCCCAGCTTGCAGTGGCTCGCTACTTTAGCGGTAAAAAATATCACATACAATTATAAAAATTATCAGGATTAAAACTCGTACAAATGCGGACATCTCTGTTTAGACTTTATAATAAATATTATGATGATAGCAATAAATACTTAGAAAGTAACATTCGCATATTCTTAATAGTTCAAAATATATTGTCATGGCGTTCACACTAACATTAACCGGGAATTCATCTATATTATCGGCACATTATTTTCCCAGAATCAGACTAAATACTCAATATGAATATACCGCATAAGACTTTCAAGTTTATAATTCAATACCTAGGTTAGTCATATTTAACACTAAAATCGCAAACTAACGGCCAGTTCTGATTTTTTAATATGTTGTTAGGACCACTACCAACCAGTACTGTATATCCAAGTTTGCAGCTTCGAAAAATCTGTTGGAACTTTGCAGCACTCAAAAAACCGCGCAATTTTCGCACTTTTTTTGGTATTCTCAAAATAAGTCCTAAACTACGCCTTTAATAAAAAAAAAAAAAAAAAAACAATTTATACGTTTTTAAAGTAGACTAAAATTGCTATGATTTGAAACCAGAAACAGCTCTGCAGATTGAATACTTACCGAGATACAGCTCTCCAAAAATTGACAATTTTTTCCAAAAAAGTGAAATTTCAAGATTTGGTAAATTTTCGACCCTGATATCGGAGAAAATACTCATTTTACGGGTAAAATCATAAAATGTTGTAGTAAATGTAATTAGCTTAAATTTAAGCAAAGAACGACGTCTGTAGGCCATATAGTTTAGCTACAAATCTTAAAAATCCAAAAAATTGGAAAACTGCATTTGTTTTGGACATAATTTAGTTCGGTTTAAGCTAATTTACTTTTAGTCCTGTCAGAAATAGTTAATATGTGCTGTTCCGAATAGGAAACGTAATTTGACAGATCTTATACCTAATTTTAGTTAAGTTGCATTTGGCACCCGCTAAAAAACTGAAATTCGTTTAGAAACATTGCGTGAAACGAAACGCATTCTTCGTTTGACATTTGGCAGCCATCTTATCTTGTGAACGGATTTATTTGTTTGTGCTCTTGTTCTTCTTGTTTTGTTTGTTTGTGTAAAAAAGTGCGTTTTGCAGTGTAAGTAATTTTCAATTACTTTTATAGTTAATTAGTTTGTTATAAAGTGCGTGAATATTATTTTGGTAGGAATAAACAATATGATTGATTATCTTTTGTACTTCCATTATTGTACGTAAAAATCTGCTATGCAATGAAGTTTTCATGCAATTACAGTGAGGCGGTGCGTATCGAAAACCCAGGCACCGCACGAGGAGAATCCACCCCCCCCCCTCCCCATTGAAAAAAAATCCTTCATGCAGTTCACATTTGACAATGTCGACGTTAATGTCAACAGGTTGGATGGAGAAAACACTTGTCATGATGTGGGCGGCAATATGGTAGTCACCCCAGGCTCTGCTGTATTGCCCAATAAGGCCATCCCACGCTTGAAGAGCTATGTGCCTGCGGACACGATTGCTTCATATGGTCTGTTAGAGGTGAAACAATGCAACGTAAAAAAAATGCTGGTTTGTCAGCTGTATCAATAACTGATGGACATGAGATGTTCCAAGTTGCTGGTGAAATCCTGCCATCACCATCAGACATATTATAGTTATACGGGAAGTGTTCTCACACTCCACAGGTACCAGGTTGGAATGAGTTCATGGAGCTGGTTACAGAAAACCTTGAATTCAATCGTTCCAAGATTGTTTTCCTCCCATTCGTTCCTGTTTCACCTACGAACTACGACACCATCATGACGGCTCTGCTTGAGACCAGTCAAAAAACTAGCGCTCATTCAACGCCTCTATATGAGCTGCCTGATTCCTGAGTTGAGCAGTGTGGTGGTGCGTCACCTGTTAATGTCATACATGGGGAGCATCGGTGCGATAATGACAGGTAGTGGCCTGAAAGAATTGCTGTTCACCACATACGCCGAAAATAGTGCTGATAAGATCCTCAATGGCCACGCCTATTCTAGGGCTGTACGAGCTCACACGCTCACCAATTTAGCATTTGCTCACCTGATTCTAGGGCTGTACGAGCTCACATGCTTACCAATTTAGCACTTGCTCACCTGATTTTGACTGCTGAGGTTCAGTTCACGGACGAAGAACAAGCTGAAATGAATAGCATTCTCAGTGACAGTGATAGGTCATCACTCCTACTCATCAAAGACCATGACATTTCTCTGCCCTGTGTAAAACTGTAGCACTCACACAAATATTGGTTAATATCTCAAGGACAAACAAAGGTTAAGGCTCAATGACCGTATATTTGGTAATCACTTGGAGTACTAATGTTACTACATATATTATTATAGACATCGGCTATGGGGGCTATTTCCCTATGCTTATCTTGCTATACCCTTTGCGAAAAATGCAGTTTTCTAATTTTTTGGATTTCTAGGATTTGTGTGTAAACTATATGGCCTACAGACGTCGTTCTTTGGTTAAAGCTAATGACATTTGCTACAACATCTTTTTATGTTTTTACCCGTAAAATGAGTATTTTCGCCAATATCAGGGTTAAAAATTAACCAAATCTTGCAATTTCATTTTATTGGAAAAAATTGTCAATTTTTGGAGAGCTGTATCTCGGTAAGTATTGAATCTGCAGAGCTGGTTCTGATCTCAAATCATAGCAATTTTAGTCTACTTTAAAAACGTATAGATCGTTTTTTTTTTTAATAAAGGCGTAGTTTAGGGCTTATTTTGAGAAAACCAAAGAAAGTGCGAAAATTTTGTGATTTTCCAAGTGTTTCAAAGTTAGCACAGGTCTTTCGAAGCTACAAACTTGGACATACGCTACTGGTAGAGGTCCTAACAACATATTAAAAAATCAGAACTAGCCATTAGTTTGCGATTTTAATTTTCGATATGACTAACCTAACCGAATGTTACGACAAAATAATTTGTTTTATTATGTTAAAGATAATGTTATAAAATTCCCCATTGGCACATTTGAGGTGGATGATTTAGTTGCATATATAAAAAAGCAAATGTATAGTGAATATAGAAATAGTATATATGAAAATAAATATGATAAGGTACCGCGAACTATAATTTATTTACCTGTAACGGTCAACGAGTTAACATCTATTTCACTAAAAATTGTTGATCAGGACAGTGATCTGGTGGACTTTCGTGGTGAAAAAATTACTGTACGTTTACATTTGAGACCATGTTGATTTACAATACGGATCAGTCTAGCGCTAGGGTATAATATAATAGAGGATCGTGGACTTCTAAGCTCATTCATTTAAATACCATAAAGCGTAAAAGACCGCAACGTATTTCAAAGGAAGATTTAGCATTTCTCAAGTCAATAGGGAAGAAAGTTAAACAAAAATAGTACTCAGCAATACACTGAACCTTCTAAGGGGTACTCAATTTGGTAATTGTATCACTAGTGTATCATATTCATACCTATGTACCTTTTCTACGCTCGTTTGGGGGCAATGATTAGATATAAATTTTGATACAAAACCAGAATCTTTATATTTTACCTAGTAAAAGATTTATATACATCGAGAGGAAAATTTTAAAACATGGTAACACAGAACCTACGGTTAGTGTATCATTGGTTAATAATTGTATTGCATATTTGTTTGATGAAATTAGGTATGAATTAAATTATTTGTGCTTAAATGATGGTGAAAGTAAGCAATTATTAAACGCAGGTTGGTCGGTTGATAATAACTGTAGTGCAAAATTACCACAACCATACTTTAGTTTTTGTGTTCCACTTAAGAAATTATTAGGATTTGCTGAAGATTACTGAAAAATTTTATTAAATGTCAAACAGGAACTAATTCTTATTCGTTCAGATATATTTGTTTCAACCTCGGGTATGAAACTTGAAATTAGTAAAGTGGAATGGCATGTACCACACATAACTGTTTTAGATGAAATAACATTACCGCTGTTAAAGTATATCGAACAAGCTAGTCCAATACAAATCAGTTTTAGAGTATGGGAAACTTATATGCAGCAGGCGCTGCCAACTTCTCAACAAAACACTTGGGCTGTTAAAACAACTACGCAACTGGAAAAGCCTCGATATATCATTTTCGCTTTGTAGAAAAATATTGCTGGTAAAAATGCTTCCAAATTTAACGATTGCGATTTAAGCAATTTTAAAGTTTTCCTAAATTCACAAATGTCCCTGTATGGTGACTTACATATCAAATTCGAAACAAACCAATTTGCAATACTTTACGATATGTACGTTAGGTTTCAATCCTCATACTACCGTGGCAATAATGAGCCACTTTTAACGCTGGAAAATTTTAAGGATATTGCTCTAATAGTTCTGATTGATTGCTCGCGTCAAAATGAGTCACTGAAAAGCGATTCAGTTGATGTTCGATTGGAATTTAATGTGACAAGGATATTCCGGCTGATACCACAACAGTAGCTATTCTAGTTCGTGACATCACTTTGATTACATTCCGCTAATTTGGTTAAAAAATATACTTAATTAATCTCCACCACCGATGCAGCTTTATTTCAAAATGTATAAAATGAGTGAATTATTTGCAAAATAAACCAGTCTTTGTACGATGGCGAATAAATCAGCTTTTTTTGACGTGCAAGGTTACAAGGGTCCCAACAATCAATTTTTCTTTAAAGAAGTTGCTATTGTTGTGGAGGAATCTAATGACGTGTTACGTCTTCTGTTCGAGCTGCCGTTTGATTTCAGTGAATTGCCGGAGAAATACCAACATGTTGCGCGTCATCTGTACCACAGATATCATGATCTTAACTGGTCTTGCGGTTTCATTCCATACAACAAACTTTGCAACATACTAAAGCCGATTCTAAAGAAGAATTCGTTTGTACACGTGAAAGGTTGTGAAAAACGTGAATGGCTTTTGGAACTGTTTGATGCCAATGAAGATCAACCATCGATACTGAACATGGAGGAAATTTTTAACATTCCTAAACTTTCTAGACTACGAGATAAATACAATTCAAGGCTATGCTTACTTCATACGGCTGATAAATGCATGCTTTAGAAAATGGCATAATTTTAAAAAGCTTATTTGGAAAATATGTAGATTTAAGCATATTATATTGTATCTGTATACATATTATTTTACATAAATAAAAATTATGATTAAGAAAACATGATGTTTCTATTTAAATTATTCCTTTAACACACCTATAGATATATCGTCGCCTTGGTATTATGATGTTGTATGCTACAATTTTGGCACTTTCTGACATTTTGGTACCATATTGTTATATGGTACAATACCTTCTTTTTACTACCTTCCAGTTGATCGTCCGATGTCTAGAAGCTGAGAAAAAGCAAAAAACTATAGTTGTATGTTTTTAATTTTCGAGCTTACTCTTACGTTGTTGTATGTTCTACATACAACAATGTGTGCAATTCTTTTTACCTTTTACAGTAGTTACATAGTTGTATGTGAACACACAACTGTTTTCTATAAGTAACTGAAAAATTTGAATCAGGTATCTTAGAAAGTTGTATGTTATTTGTAACTATTATAACGGTTATAACGGTCATTACTCATAACAAATAAATTTGGTAGCTTGGTTTTATAATCGCTAGAAATATTACGTTATTTACATGTGAAAAAATGAGTTATGATAATTATGGACTTTTTCAAGATGCTATTGACAAGGACGAAAATACATAATTTACTATTAGGTAAGAATATTCCATAATGTTAGTTTTAATTTTTACAAACTTTTTATAACCTTTATTTTAAGTACTGGAGAAGAAAATATACCGACTGTAGATAACTCAAGTGCCGAAGAACATACTGAAATAGACAGGTACGAAGATGAAGATTATTGGGATGGATATGATTCTGACAAAGATAATGAATATATACCAGAAACGAAAAGGTATGTAAGTTACTTGGGTTATAGTTTGTTACTTAAATGAAAAATTTATTTTCACTAACAGTAAAAGAAGAAAAATTTACAATGACCGAAAGACAATTGGTGGTAAAAAAATACTCTAACAGTATTGGAGAAAAGTAAGTATTAAGAAGAGAAAAAATACAGAAAATACCTACTCTTAATTTTGGAGATAATTGGTACTTTTAATTTTTTAGTATCATGAGACAAAATAATATGAACCAAGGTAGCCAAGATAATAACAATTTAGTAAAAGTAGATATAAATAAAGAAAAAAATAAAAAGAGAACTCGAAAACGATATAGAAATCCGTCAAAATGGGAATGTAATATTAGAAAGGCAAAATCCAGTTCTGGAGAAGAATATGTAATAGCAAGAGACAAACTTGTTCCAGCTCGAAGCATTAAGAAGTACAAAGACTGCGCAAAAAATCGTTATTTAAAGTGCGAAGAAAATATTTCCTTACAGAAAAGGACAAAAATATTTCAAGATTATTATTCATTAAAAAATATAAGAGAAAAAAGATTGCTTATATTGTCAACTATATTGAAAGTAGAACCAAATCGACGGAGAAAGGATAAAAATAAGGAAAATTCCAGAAGAAAAGCTACTTATAAGTATTATTTCAATATCGCTGATACAAAGATACGAGTATGCAAAAATTTCTACTGTGGAACGCTTTCTACTAGCCGTAGACTAATTTATATAGCCCATGAAAAAAAAAACTAGGAACTAGTAACATTCCTAGTGCTTCTACTTGGGAAAAACATCAGAAAAAAACAATTACAAAAGAAAGTAAACAGCACGTAATTGAACACATAAAATCCTTCCCAACTGTTGACTCTCATTATTGTAGATCTTCAAGTGATAGGCAATATTTAGCTTCAGATCTTACAATTACGAAAATGTATGACTTATACGTGAAAAAAATGAAGGACAGAAATGTAGCACCTGTAAAAGAAAGTATGTATCGATCAATTTTTTGCAATAATTTCAATATATTTTTCCATAAACCTAAAAAAGATCGCTGTAATATTTGTGAGAACATGGAACTGATGGAAAAAGAAGGCCGAGTTGTAGAAGATAAAAGAGAGTTATATGGAAAACATATTCAAGAAAGGTACTTGTGGGAGAAGAAAGACAGCGAGACAGAGAAGACCAAACTAAAGCTGTATTGTGTTTTGATTTACAAAATGTAGGTACTTAGTTGTCCCAGGGCTGAAATAGGACAATTTTATTATAAATCAAAATTTTCGGCTTATAATTTAACTGCGCATCTTTCTATAACCAAACAAGTTTATTGTGCAATTTGGACAGAGTCATTAATGGGAAGAAAAGGAAATGACATTGCAAGTGCTTTACAAACAATTTTGCAGAAAATTTTGTCTGATAATCCTGATCTGACACATCTGGTCTTATGGAGTGATAGTTGCGTGCCCCAAAATCGAAATTCAATGATATCATTCGTAATTGCCTCATTAGTTAACGATGATTCAAACAAATTACAACGAGTTGCAATGAAATACTCAATAACCGGACACTCTGCTGTCCAGGAAATAGACGCAGTATACAGCAGTATTGAAAAAGTTCTAAGGAAGAAGAAAGGAATATTTTTCTCCTATTAGCTTGCTAAAACTAAGATTACTATTACTTGTAAATAGAAAAAATCCATCTAAAATTATACAAATAAGAGAGAATGACTTTTTTGATTTTCAAAGTAAAACTAAACAATTAAATTATGCTACTATTCCCTACAGTCAGATTAAAATTTTAAAGTTTCAAAAACCTCTACTTGAAATTCACTATAAAATATCTTACCTAGGAGATGAGTTTACATTAGCAAATATTAAAAAAATATGCGAAAATTTGATGACAGCATCAGTCGACAAAATTTTTATTGATTTAGAAATGAACAGGGACAAAAATCCACTACCTTCGTCAAAAGTTAATGCCATAGTATCAACGTTGCCTTCTATACCGGCCATTGATCGATAGTACTATGAAGCAATAATCTCCCCAGTTTTATCGAAGAGAATTATAACAAATATACCTAAGAAACGTCCGCATTCTAGCTTAAATTAATATGACAAAGTTATATGTTACGAAATGTTTAAATTTTTGTTTCTATTTCAGAATTACAGAGTTGTATGTAGTTATTTTCTTAAATTAAAAAGATTTACCTTAATTTTTTTACTTTTTTTGTATAATCCTGTGCTATCTGAACCATATGCACACATCTATAAAGTAACACAAAAATATCTGAAGAAAATTTAGTTATTTCAGTAGGTGTAATTTTTAACCTTCAATATCTCAAAACAAACTCTGTAACATACAACAACATAATACCAAGGCGACGATATGAATATCAATTTAATTTTGAAAGCGGTATAAAATTAGATTCATCGTGTTTTATAAATCACTCTTTCTCGAGCTTTCATTGGAAAAATCTAAACATGGCGCTTTTTAAAATAATTTTAATTTTCATGCCATGTTATTTTAGTTATTCAATTCATAAAAACAATGATATTCAAAAGTTAAACAACAACAGATTGAGGTGTGGTTTATTTAATGATTTTGATAATCTAGACTTTAATCCTAGAAAGTGAAATAAGACTCATTTAAGCTGGGATTATGTTGGAGCTAATCAAACGATTTGGAACTTAACACAAGCTGCCTTTCAAATGTGGCAGGATCATTCGAATTTAGTTTTTCGGTATGATAAACCCGATATCATAATTTCCAATCGTCAACTTAATCACACGTTTGAAAAATATCCTAATTGGTGCTCGGAGGTATTTTATGGAGCCGGGGGAGTCTTGGCTCATGCATTTTATCCATACTTTAACAGAACCACAGAAATTCATATTGAGGCGGATGAACGGTGGTCTGTAAACAAGACGAGGAACCCGATACCTTAAACCTTTTTGCTGTATTAACGTATGAGGTCGCCCACGCTATCGCCATTACTCATAATGATAATAATGAATCTATTATGTATCCTTATTACAACCCAAATTGAAATCGTAAGTTAGATTCGGAAGTTATAACTAATATTTAAAATTTGTATGGAGTAAATGAAAAGACATTAACGGCGCCACAATTAAGTACTTTAAGAGATTTTGATGCGCTGCTTATTGCGGATAAAACGATGTATATATTTTATAATCAATGGGTTTGGTTAGTTGATATCTATGAGAATAAATATACGAAACCAAAGTTAATAATAGAACTTTTACCGTTTTTATCGCAAAACTTTAGTAAAGTTTCTTCAATTTATCAAAAAGCTAGCGATGAAATTGTTCTTTTAGTTGAAAATAAAATTTACATAATAACGTATCCGGATATGCAATTAGTTCTAGGATTTCCCAAGTCTGTAATAACTCTGTTCCGCCTACCTCAAGAAAGTATAATTTATACAATATTTAATACATATAAAGGTAGGAGCTACATATCTACTTAATAAATTTCTAACACTGACTGACTGACTGACAGACAACGCACAGCTTAAACTGTTGGGTTTAGAAGGACAAAATTTAGCACAAGAGGTATGAAAATTGGCGTTTAGACTTCTATTTATAAATAAAAATCAGTTGCGTAAACGTTTCTAGAAATTTATTCCCTAAGGGATTAAAACAAGAAATGAAAGTTCGTATGGGAAGTTCGTCATTTTTGAAGTTAGAAACGTGGATATTGATTTAGGCTTTTAAAAACATTAAAAGTGAGCAGAAATTGAGTACCTATTAAAAAGATGTCGATGGGAAATCCCATCGGGTATACGGCTAGTTTTATAATAAATTTTATTATGTGGAATTGGATGATTGTGGACTAGTTGCTAAAAAGTATGGCATTTTCACAACAATTTCTCCGAAATTCCTTTAGACATTCGTTCAGTATTCCGGTATACAAATGGTTTATTATACTTTTTCCTAAAAAATCAGCGGGTTTATTTATATAGCGAATTTCCTGCTAAAATCATTGAAATTACAAAAACTGATCTTTCAATCTTTGATATTAAATGTCCAAAGTTGTCTGTTTTAGAGCAAATTAAATCATATTTAGACACGTTTGTTATGCATATTGGTTAATTTGAAACAGAAACATATTCCTATAAATTTTTGAAAACTTCGTATTCTATGTTAGTAAAAATATAACAATTGTATCACTGAAGCATTTAATATTTTTAGTTAAATATGAAAAAATAATAATCTATCTATAATAATTAAAGGGACCTTTAATATTATACATATAGACACATGCATATCGCGCGTACTCTGTCTCAACCTCGTATCTGAAAACTCCCAATTTTTAGACACAAAAAAAAAAACATATTTTAAATCCGTGTTTTCATCACTATGAGCTTACGATTTATGCTAATTACACCCTTTGATGTTGGCTACCCATATATATATATATATATATATATATATATATATATATATATATATATATATATATATATATATAGATAGATAGATAGATAGATAGATAGATAGATAGATAAGTAGGGTAAACAGTAGAGTTATTGGACACTGACAGTTATTGGACATCGCACTTTCTTTTGGAAATTATAAGGCTTATAATAAAGAAAACTCCCTGATTTTTTAGTTAAACAGAGCCCTCTAGTATCTAGTTGCAGAAAATGCAATCTGAGTTAACATAATTTACAGAAATCTGTAACTACGTCATTTTTAAACAAGTTTGGTATTTCCAGACACGTGATCTTAGTTCATTAAGAAAGTTTACTGCGTTTAGTGGGTGAAAAGTCTAGAATTATTTATTAAACCCTACAAAATTGTGAATCATCGTAAAGGGTAAGTCTTAGATAATATTTTAAAGCGATAATTAATTAGGTAGTTTTAAGTTAAAAATAAATTAGAATATGTCCAATAACTGTAAGTAAAAAATTGAAGACGTAATAGTTATTGGACACGTGTCCAATAACTGAATTTAGCAAAATTACACGATATCGCTATCTTTTGTCGAGACATTCATTTCTTAAAGACGTTTTTCTTCATTTTTAGATTTAGTTAGCGCATACAGTTATTGGACAGGGTGTCCACTATGTGGATTGTCCAATAACTGAATTAAATATTTACTACAATATTTACGTAATATGCAAAATAAAATTCTAGAATATTCTAATCGTTAACTAGCGGATATATCAAAAAACATACTTCACTATTGAATTGGATACTAAAAATGAGACTAAACAGTGCAGTTAATTTTTGTAAAGTTGCACTGCTTAATTTAATTTGTAGTAACCAATTCAACGGTGAAGTCTGTTTTTTAATATCTCTACTAGTTGACGAGTAGAATATTCTAGAATTTTTGCCAGCTTCCACTATTTGGCGTCTTTTACGCTGATGAATTCGATGGTGAAGTTGGTTTTTCAACATATTTGCTAGTTTTCTAAAAGTTGCCACTTATATTCATTAATCTAACATTGGATTCCGTTTATCTATACAACCGAATTTTAGGTGTAAATTGTCTTTTAGAGTAGTTTTGGTTTAAATTAATTCAGATAAATAATATTCCGCCCACATAAAAGTCTGCCGACGCTCCTGATCTTCCGATTTTACGTACTTCCCTTTAAATTTGCACCGATCAGTACGTACCATTGAATTTCTGGTGTATATTCACTTTAGCCTTAAAATGCCAAAAAAGGAGATTACGATCCTGCTTTAATTGACACAGCCATATAAAAGGTAAAAAGTGGTCGAATGACTTATAGAGCTGCTTCACATCTCAAAATCAACAATAGAATTTAAATTAAAAAACCCCGGGAATAGAGACACTTGTGGCCCTCCTGCAGTTTTGACAATACTGGAAGAAGAGTTAAGTAGGTAAGTAAAAATATGACTATTTTTAAAGTTAATTATATTAATATTAACTTTTACTTAGATGGATTATTAATGTTGCGAAGAGAGGATTTCCGCGTAAAAAGGAGGACATTTTTTCTACTGTTCAGAAATTTCTGATTGAAAATCCCCGCGAAAACCCATTCAGAAATAATCGTCCGGGTGACGGCTGGTTAAAGGTAAGAAAAGGAGTAATGATACGTTAAGGAAAAGGGAAAGGTGTTATGCAAGATTTCTACATATACAAGTTCTCTCATCTTCATAAGGCATATGTTATTTTTTTAGGCATGCGAAGGACTGCAGACAGTTGTTTTTGACGTTTTTGTTCGCTTCTGTACTGATACGTCATTTTAGAGATTTTTTAATTATTTTTTGTTTTTTATCAGTGTTTATGTACAATTACTTTAGTGATAATATATTTAAAGGCGATTGTACATTCAAAAATTTTATTTTTAAGTGTATTTTAACTGAAATAGGTAAGAAATTAGTAATTATTTTATTTTAACCAAATTGTATATATGTATTTATAAAATCAGGGACGGACTATGAAACATTGATTGATTTTTATATGTTAATTTTGCCATACATTCTTTTGTTATTGAAAATTTTATTGACAAATATTTTTATTGATTTCTCTTAAAATTAATAAATAAATACATATTAAAAATGTACTTGTAATAATGTTTCTTAATTCTTTTTTTTTTAATTAGATTTTAATTAGTTGTATTTTTTAGATAAACGATGCCTGGAATAGGATGTGCTATGCCCAATTGTCATAATTATAGGCAAAACACCGTCAAAATGAATGAAGAAATTCATTATTTTAGATTCCCAAAAAAATTGGCAGATGTTCGCGACAAATGGATATCTGTATGTGGTAAAGAAAATAAAGAAAATTTTAATTGGCAAAACAAGTATATTTGCTCTTTACATTTTCGATCTGACGAAATACAAACATTTGTAATGAGCAATGGGAAAGAAAAGAAAATACTTAAAGAAGGTGCCGTTCCATTAATGTTCGCAACGTCTACAACAGAAATACCAAGTGAAATAACAGATCTCAAAAAACAGATCAAACAATTAAAATTTGAGATAGAACACTTGAAAAATAAAAATAAATTATTACGAGGTCAATTAAAAAACGAAACTAAAAGAAATAATTTCAGTTTAAAGACCACTGAAGAACAAACAAGAAAATTGTTCACAGGTGTTTTCACAAATAATCAAATGGATATTATTTTAAAAAAGAAAAAAAAAAGTTACTTGGACTAGTGAGGAATTAACTTCAGCTTTTACATTGTTATATTTAAGTTCAAAATCATATAATTACCTGAGAACTAAACTGAATTATCCTCTACCAGGTATGTTTTGCTATCAAAATTAATTTTTTTTTAAGTTTTAGCAGTCGAATTACATAATTTTTTCTTTTTCAAGGCTTGTCAACTTTACAAAGATGGAGCTCCAAATTACAAATTACGAAAGGAATTTTCAGTGGTGTTTTGCAGTTGATGTCAGTTGCCGGTAGTAATTTATCAGAAATGGAAAAAATAACTGTGATTTCATTTGATGAAATGAAAGTAGCAGAAATCCTTGAATATGATAAAAAAAATGATCGGGTTGTTGGACCACATTCTAAAATTCAAATTTGTATGGCGCGTGGTTTATTTGGCAAGTGGAAGCAACCAATTTTTGCCGCTTTCGATACAAATTTATCTAAAAGTATTTTAGAAAAAATTATTATAAGACTAAATGACTATGGGTTTAAAGTGGTAGGAACTATTTGCGACTTAGGCGGTCCAAATCGAAGTTTGTGGACGCAGTTAGGCTTGTCGATAGACAAATCTTATTTTGAACATCCTACTTCGGGAGAAAAAATTTATATGTTTCCGGATGCACCACATTTGCTGAAATTAACAAGAAACTGGCTTCTGGATACTGGATTTGTTTCAGAATGTGGCGAAATAAATAAAGAACCGATTATGGAACTAATAAAAAAAAGAACTGAAATTAGCAGTATTTGGAAAGTCACAGAGAAACATTTAAATTGTACCGGTGTGGAGCGTCAGAATGTCAGGTTGGCTGCTGAGCTAATGTCACACACTGTTGCTACGGCTTTAATTAGATACCAGCCAGTAAACGCTGACTTAGCTTTAAGGACAGCTTAATTTATTGAAAAAGTAAATACGTGGTTTGACATAATGAACTCATACAATTTAAATGAGAAAAAACCACTTAAAATTCCCTATGGAATTAAACCAGAAGAACAAAATAATTTTCTAAATTCATTTTACAATGACATTAAAAATATGAGATGTAATGGAAAAAATTATTTAGAATCTTTCCAAAAAGGCATTTTAATGTCAATAAGATCTTTACAGGGGTTATTACAAGATCTGTCTACACAGTATTCAATAAAGTTTATACTGACTCATAAGCTGAATCAAGATGTACTTGAGAGCTTTTTCTCTCAAATAAGAACTCGTGGAGGTTTGCATGACCATCCATCTCCATTAACCTGTTTGCACAGGATTAAAATTTTAATATTAGGGAAACAGCTTCCTTTATTGAAAAGCAAAGAAAATACTACTGAAGTAGTCGCAGATAACATGTTATTGCAACAAGCACTAAAAAAGGTGCTTAAAAATGTTAACTTGGAGGATGAAATTAATTTAAACATTGAAAGCTGTCCGTCTAGTGTCTGTTTAGAAAAACCAGAACTCTTTTTAGAAATGAAAAAGGATGGCCTAGAATACTTAGCTGGCTGGATAGCATTTAAATTAAAAGATAAAAGGCCGGACTTATGTGATTTTAAAGCGAATTTAAATGAACATGATTATGAATTACCATCATGGTTAAGTCAGTTAAGCTTCGGGGGACTAACTCATCCAAGTTCTGAATGGAAACAAACAATTATTAATTTAGAAAATCATTTTCATAACATATTACGTGATACGTTGCCGGACTGGAAAAATATTACCTCGAGAGTTTCTCAAATTATTAAAGAAAACATTCCAGATCTCGACCAGCAAATAATTATCTATAATAATTAAAGGGACCTTTAATATTATACATATAGACACATGCATATCGCGCGTACTCTGTCTCAACCTCGTATCTGAAAACTCCCAATTTTTAGACACAAAAAAAAAAACATATTTTAAATCCGTGTTTTCATCACTATGAGCTTACGATTTATGCTAATTACACCCTTTGATGTTGGCTACCCATATATATATATATATATATATATATATATATATATATATATATATATATATATATATATATATATATATAGATAGATAGATAGATAGATAGATAGATAGATAGATAGATAAGTAGGGTAAACAGTAGAGTTATTGGACACTGACAGTTATTGGACATCGCACTTTCTTTTGGAAATTATAAGGCTTATAATAAAGAAAACTCCCTGATTTTTTAGTTAAACAGAGCCCTCTAGTATCTAGTTGCAGAAAATGCAATCTGAGTTAACATAATTTACAGAAATCTGTAACTACGTCATTTTTAAACAAGTTTGGTATTTCCAGACACGTGATCTTAGTTCATTAAGAAAGTTTACTGCGTTTAGTGGGTGAAAAGTCTAGAATTATTTATTAAACCCTACAAAATTGTGAATCATCGTAAAGGGTAAGTCTTAGATAATATTTTAAAGCGATAATTAATTAGGTAGTTTTAAGTTAAAAATAAATTAGAATATGTCCAATAACTGTAAGTAAAAAATTGAAGACGTAATAGTTATTGGACACGTGTCCAATAACTGAATTTAGCAAAATTACACGATATCGCTATCTTTTGTCGAGACATTCATTTCTTAAAGACGTTTTTCTTCATTTTTAGATTTAGTTAGCGCATACAGTTATTGGACAGGGTGTCCACTATGTGGATTGTCCAATAACTGAATTAAATATTTACTACAATATTTACGTAATATGCAAAATAAAATTCTAGAATATTCTAATCGTTAACTAGCGGATATATCAAAAAACATACTTCACTATTGAATTGGATACTAAAAATGAGACTAAACAGTGCAGTTAATTTTTGTAAAGTTGCACTGCTTAATTTAATTTGTAGTAACCAATTCAACGGTGAAGTCTGTTTTTTAATATCTCTACTAGTTGACGAGTAGAATATTCTAGAATTTTTGCCAGCTTCCACTATTTGGCGTCTTTTACGCTGATGAATTCGATGGTGAAGTTGGTTTTTCAACATATTTGCTAGTTTTCTAAAAGTTGCCACTTATATTCATTAATCTAACATTGGATTCCGTTTATCTATACAACCGAATTTTAGGTGTAAATTGTCTTTTAGAGTAGTTTTGGTTTAAATTAATTCAGATAAATAATATTCCGCCCACATAAAAGTCTGCCGACGCTCCTGATCTTCCGATTTTACGTACTTCCCTTTAAATTTGCACCGATCAGTACGTACCATTGAATTTCTGGTGTATATTCACTTTAGCCTTAAAATGCCAAAAAAGGAGATTACGATCCTGCTTTAATTGACACAGCCATATAAAAGGTAAAAAGTGGTCGAATGACTTATAGAGCTGCTTCACATCTCAAAATCAACAATAGAATTTAAATTAAAAAACCCCGGGAATAGAGACACTTGTGGCCCTCCTGCAGTTTTGACAATACTGGAAGAAGAGTTAAGTAGGTAAGTAAAAATATGACTATTTTTAAAGTTAATTATATTAATATTAACTTTTACTTAGATGGATTATTAATGTTGCGAAGAGAGGATTTCCGCGTAAAAAGGAGGACATTTTTTCTACTGTTCAGAAATTTCTGATTGAAAATCCCCGCGAAAACCCATTCAGAAATAATCGTCCGGGTGACGGCTGGTTAAAGGTAAGAAAAGGAGTAATGATACGTTAAGGAAAAGGGAAAGGTGTTATGCAAGATTTCTACATATACAAGTTCTCTCATCTTCATAAGGCATATGTTATTTTTTTAGGCATGCGAAGGACTGCAGACAGTTGTTTTTGACGTTTTTGTTCGCTTCTGTACTGATACGTCATTTTAGAGATTTTTTAATTATTTTTTGTTTTTTATCAGTGTTTATGTACAATTACTTTAGTGATAATATATTTAAAGGCGATTGTACATTCAAAAATTTTATTTTTAAGTGTATTTTAACTGAAATAGGTAAGAAATTAGTAATTATTTTATTTTAACCAAATTGTATATATGTATTTATAAAATCAGGGACGGACTATGAAACATTGATTGATTTTTATATGTTAATTTTGCCATACATTCTTTTGTTATTGAAAATTTTATTGACAAATATTTTTATTGATTTCTCTTAAAATTAATAAATAAATACATATTAAAAATGTACTTGTAATAATGTTTCTTAATTCTTTTTTTTTTAATTAGATTTTAATTAGTTGTATTTTTTAGATAAACGATGCCTGGAATAGGATGTGCTATGCCCAATTGTCATAATTATAGGCAAAACACCGTCAAAATGAATGAAGAAATTCATTATTTTAGATTCCCAAAAAAATTGGCAGATGTTCGCGACAAATGGATATCTGTATGTGGTAAAGAAAATAAAGAAAATTTTAATTGGCAAAACAAGTATATTTGCTCTTTACATTTTCGATCTGACGAAATACAAACATTTGTAATGAGCAATGGGAAAGAAAAGAAAATACTTAAAGAAGGTGCCGTTCCATTAATGTTCGCAACGTCTACAACAGAAATACCAAGTGAAATAACAGATCTCAAAAAACAGATCAAACAATTAAAATTTGAGATAGAACACTTGAAAAATAAAAATAAATTATTACGAGGTCAATTAAAAAACGAAACTAAAAGAAATAATTTCAGTTTAAAGACCACTGAAGAACAAACAAGAAAATTGTTCACAGGTGTTTTCACAAATAATCAAATGGATATTATTTTAAAAAAGAAAAAAAAAAGTTACTTGGACTAGTGAGGAATTAACTTCAGCTTTTACATTGTTATATTTAAGTTCAAAATCATATAATTACCTGAGAACTAAACTGAATTATCCTCTACCAGGTATGTTTTGCTATCAAAATTAATTTTTTTTTAAGTTTTAGCAGTCGAATTACATAATTTTTTCTTTTTCAAGGCTTGTCAACTTTACAAAGATGGAGCTCCAAATTACAAATTACGAAAGGAATTTTCAGTGGTGTTTTGCAGTTGATGTCAGTTGCCGGTAGTAATTTATCAGAAATGGAAAAAATAACTGTGATTTCATTTGATGAAATGAAAGTAGCAGAAATCCTTGAATATGATAAAAAAAATGATCGGGTTGTTGGACCACATTCTAAAATTCAAATTTGTATGGCGCGTGGTTTATTTGGCAAGTGGAAGCAACCAATTTTTGCCGCTTTCGATACAAATTTATCTAAAAGTATTTTAGAAAAAATTATTATAAGACTAAATGACTATGGGTTTAAAGTGGTAGGAACTATTTGCGACTTAGGCGGTCCAAATCGAAGTTTGTGGACGCAGTTAGGCTTGTCGATAGACAAATCTTATTTTGAACATCCTACTTCGGGAGAAAAAATTTATATGTTTCCGGATGCACCACATTTGCTGAAATTAACAAGAAACTGGCTTCTGGATACTGGATTTGTTTCAGAATGTGGCGAAATAAATAAAGAACCGATTATGGAACTAATAAAAAAAAGAACTGAAATTAGCAGTATTTGGAAAGTCACAGAGAAACATTTAAATTGTACCGGTGTGGAGCGTCAGAATGTCAGGTTGGCTGCTGAGCTAATGTCACACACTGTTGCTACGGCTTTAATTAGATACCAGCCAGTAAACGCTGACTTAGCTTTAAGGACAGCTTAATTTATTGAAAAAGTAAATACGTGGTTTGACATAATGAACTCATACAATTTAAATGAGAAAAAACCACTTAAAATTCCCTATGGAATTAAACCAGAAGAACAAAATAATTTTCTAAATTCATTTTACAATGACATTAAAAATATGAGATGTAATGGAAAAAATTATTTAGAATCTTTCCAAAAAGGCATTTTAATGTCAATAAGATCTTTACAGGGGTTATTACAAGATCTGTCTACACAGTATTCAATAAAGTTTATACTGACTCATAAGCTGAATCAAGATGTACTTGAGAGCTTTTTCTCTCAAATAAGAACTCGTGGAGGTTTGCATGACCATCCATCTCCATTAACCTGTTTGCACAGGATTAAAATTTTAATATTAGGGAAACAGCTTCCTTTATTGAAAAGCAAAGAAAATACTACTGAAGTAGTCGCAGATAACATGTTATTGCAACAAGCACTAAAAAAGGTGCTTAAAAATGTTAACTTGGAGGATGAAATTAATTTAAACATTGAAAGCTGTCCGTCTAGTGTCTGTTTAGAAAAACCAGAACTCTTTTTAGAAATGAAAAAGGATGGCCTAGAATACTTAGCTGGCTGGATAGCATTTAAATTAAAAGATAAAAGGCCGGACTTATGTGATTTTAAAGCGAATTTAAATGAACATGATTATGAATTACCATCATGGTTAAGTCAGTTAAGCTTCGGGGGACTAACTCATCCAAGTTCTGAATGGAAACAAACAATTATTAATTTAGAAAATCATTTTCATAACATATTACGTGATACGTTGCCGGACTGGAAAAATATTACCTCGAGAGTTTCTCAAATTATTAAAGAAAACATTCCAGATCTCGACCAGCAAATAATTGAAATATTTGTAAGACAGAGAATTTTCATTCGAATAAATTATCTAAATAAAACTCGGGACAAAAAGAGAAGCAAAGTAAAAAAGATTAAAAAAATAGTAACTTAGATTTATCTCTATGTAGATACTATTACTCAATGATATTTTAAGAAAAAAATAAAAATAATAATAAAACCGACTTCAAAATAAAAACACGTAAACATTATGTCATAAATTAAAGCGTAAATATGAAAATTAAATTTGTCAGTTTTAAAGCTGATACCAAGTCAACTTCCGGAGGTTCACTTACGGCAACAATTTCTACTTCCTCTATCGGCTGTTTTACAAACTGAGTTTAAACTAAGTTTATTGATTAAGCCGAGCTTGTGTAAATGAGACCGTTTAATATATTGAGTTTATGTACTAAACTCTATGCAAGATAAACTGGATCCAAATTTTAAACTTGGCTTACTTAAACTTAAACTCTGTAAAACCGGCCGTAAATGGTCACGTTGCTAGCAACTTCCAAAATTATCAAATATAATTTTTATACCTAAGTCTTGATTTCTGGCGTAATTATTTCATACTTTTTAGTGTTTTTATTTTGAAGTCGGTTTTATTTAAATCAAATTAAATAAAATAACAGTTTGGAAAAAATTCCAATAATAAACATAAAGTAACTTGCGTAAAATAATTTTCATACCATAATGATAACAATTATTCAATATGTTTCTATTTCAGTGAATTTTTATAGATAAAATTAAATATTTTATTTGGATATTTTTCTGCTGTACATTTTTTATATGTTCTAGATTTGGATATTCTAGATCACGGAAGACATCTGGAACAAAGAAGCAGAAAATTCATATTATTCATACATAAATATACATACATGTGTTGTAATTGCTTATTTATTTATTTATATATATATATATATATATATATATATATATATATATTATTTTTGTAACAATGAAATGTAATTATTTAGTATTGTCATACTGGAGGGTTTTTTCATTTTCAGGAAATAATTTAGTTTGCATTCTGAAAATTTTTCCGTTCAGCAGGTTTTTTTTTTTTAAAGATTGCCAGGATTTTTGCATTAAATCCTAAATACAAATTTTAAATTTAAAAATAAATCCTTTCAAAAATAAAATTTATTTTAATTTTTTTTTTAAAGGATTTATTTTTAAATTTAAAATTTGTATTTATCATAGTTATTGCAATTATATTTGTACTTGACATAAGAATCGATTTCAACTTTTTTTTTTTTTTTAATTTTAAAATACTAATACTAAATGCAGTCGTGTAATTATGTTAGTCTTTTTATTTTTAATTTTTTCATTTGCTTATTTATTTAGTTGAAGTAAGCTATGTTGCAAACCAATACCCAGCTGACAAAGTACTTGCCTTCATTTTTGCAGATATCTTCAGATATCTGTTTTTGTCGGATTTCACCTATTTTTATTTTATTTTTTGTTAGACCATAAGAAGTACTTATGTATGTACTTGTCTCCATGTTTTATCAATATCGCAGATTTCCCTTTTAATTTACAAAAAGCCCTCATTCTAGATATATTTTAACTTTAATATTTTTAAATCACATAAGAATGACATTTTGTATTAGTTTGTAAGTTTTAATTAAAGTCTGAAAATATAAAGTAACTGGAGGAGCAAAGAAATCAGGAAATTAGTTACTGCAATATTTATTTTATCTTCTTGTGTATTTTATAATAATTAGAAATTTACATTTTAATTGTGCAATATAATGTTAGTAAATTTGCGACTGAACATTCTACTAATTGCAGCCCAGTACTTCATCTATTTAGACTACGTGCATACTTATTAATAATGACGAGCTCAATATGAACACTTCAATAATGTTAATTATATTTACAACAACACACTTTTCTTATCGGTCAGAATTCAACCCGCACGCATTGTCGCCTGTAGTGATGAGCAAATGCAAGACCAAGACCAAGACTACCAAATATTGGTCTTGGTCTTGTTCTTGCATTAAGAATCTTGGTCTTGGTCTTGCTAGAGCGGATTGAGTCTTGGTCTTGGTCTTGCAGAATGCAGTCTTGGTCTTGGTCTTGGTATTGCTAAAAAATCTTGCACTTTCTTGCATTTTTTTTTTATTAGCGAATTTTTGAATCGAAATTTCAGCTATCACAGCCACTGTCATGGTGCGTTTTGATAATTTACCGCAACACAGTGTCAAGCTCGGCTCTATGCTAGAAGTTTGTTTTGAGGTCTCTAGGGGCAGCAAAATTTGGAATTTGAAGTTTTTTCTTTTTTTGCTCGTCATTAATTTTTTGGTAGGAAAAAAGAGCAATAATAACCCACAATTTCGCTCTTAAAATTAAAATCATTTAAGAAAAAAGCGAAAAAGTAATTAAGACATTTTTTTGGGAAAAGGCAGGGGCGGCAATTTTCCGGTGTCTAGAGCGACACTTATAAGGAAAGGTATCCAACTGTATCTCTCAAAAAATTTTGAAACTGTGGTGGATTGTAGATCTCATTAAAACTAGTCATAAGCCATATTTCGTTCGTGCCCATAAGCGGTTTAAGGGGCTGAAACTCACCCCTGAAAATTTGAGTTTTTTCAATTTTCTTAAATAACTTGAAAATGGTAAGAGCTTTGGTAAGGAAGCTATATATATTTGTAAATGACACTTGAAGATATTTATTATGATACCAAAATTAGACTTATAAAATCATTGGGGTTTAATCCCCCACCCCACCCCTAATTTTATCAGGTATTTTTTGGTAAAAGAGGAGACTGTTATGTGTAAATAAAAGAATTTTTAATTAATATATTTTACATCACTTCAGTTTATTTCTTGTTGCATAAATACACCCTTTACTAATATTAACTTGGGAAAAATTTTAACTTTCTGATTTAATAATGAGGAAAAATATGGTCAAACAATCTCGTATTTTAGTAATAAATTGTTACAAACTTACGATATACTTTAAAATACACCATACAACACATAATTACACCCCCCCCCCATACTTTACTGACACCTATACAAATCTTATTTACTTATTTATTTATTTTTATTTATCTATACAATTGTCAATATTTTAACCTCTGGATGGAGGCGACTCTGGAAACAATTCATCAGATTATTTTCGGATAATGTAATTTTAAATGAGTGTATATGATGTTGATTTACATCGTCGTAACAATATTCTAAAACTTCAGTCTCTATAGCTCACAATCAGTTTTCGTCGCCTAGTTTTTAAAATTGGTTTAAGTATGGATGATATAAAAGTGGATATATTAACCAACGACCAGAAAGTTTTGAAAATTCTGTAACATATTGCTTTCCCAAAGAAGAAAGAGAAACACCAAAGTGTAGTGTATGTGGTAAACCGGCTTTTATAAGATTGGATCCACATGAAATATCCATTGCACTCATTGCGTTCATATAAAAATAATAATTTTTTTCACTATGTATACGTATAATTGTAATGCTTCTAACGACTATTGACTAATCAGTAAGATATTTAACACTAAAACGAAATATACAAGACGTCGAGAATATATCAGAAAATGAACTAGTGCCTTTTTTATTGACGAATTTCTCAAAAGATGAGAAGGGTAATCGCCCAGGGCGACTTCCCATTATCTTGTTATGTGAAATTGTATGTATTTTATGAGACTAAAAATTAAAAATAGTAAATTTCCAGAAGTTCCAATCAGAGTTATGTCAAATTGTATATATTATTCAATTATTTTTCTTTTTTATTTAAAAAAAAGAGATTGGCCATGCCCATAAATCTAGTTTTTTTTCAATGGAAAGTCTCCATAAATTATATTAAAAACTGAAACTGACCTACAGTAATAAAAAATAAATATTATGTAACAAAAAGAAATTGAACAATCATAAAGGATTACTTGAAAAAATAATCATAAAATAATAAAATGTCGTCCTGCATATTTGTGCCAGTTTGCTTGGAATGTTAACATATGTGCGAAATTCTCTTAATGTGTAAATATTTAAAAAAAAATTATTTTTAAAACGTCTTCTCGCTTGACCGTTCTTATATTCTATCTATCTACATATTTTATTTAAGCTGTCGGTTTATGTTTCAAATTTTAGGGTGTCAACAATCCATCATAAATTAGTTTCCTGATTTTTACTGACTATACACATAACGACATAACATAACCTTCGATTCCATGTTTCCGAGTCTACCAACATAACAAAGACATTGTAATCATCTTTGTGACGTAAAAATTTTTTCTTTCAAAAATCAGAAATTTTACTCTTTACAGTTCCAAAAAAAATTTTGCCTTGTGGCTGTCTCTTTGTCCACCTGAGTATTCGTAAAACCTTCCAACGCGTAACTTCGGAACTATTCGACTAATTTCGATGAAATTTTCAGGGCTTTAGTTAGTTCCAAATGAATTTCTATTAAACGTGGTAAAATCTATTATTATTATTAAAAGTCGTAAAACCTATTAAACGCCGATATTTTACTTATTATTCGACTAAAAGATTTTATAAAGGTAGTTGAAAGCATTATATTGATTTATGACAGCATCACACATTTTTAATTGCAAGTATTTAATTCGAATTTTTAAAGAAACAATTTTTAATATTGCTTTAAAAAGTTTCAGTATTAATTATACTTTCAAATTATTTAAATAGTTTAGCAAGAGTCTTGCTTTTTTCTTGCTTTCGTCTTGGTCTTGCTCACGCGAGTCTTGGTCTTGGTCTTGGTCTTGCAATCATACTTATGGTCTTGGTCTTGGTCTTGCTATACATAGTCTTGGTCTTGGTCTTGCAAAAAATGCAAGACCAAGACAAGACTGCAAGACCAAGACTAATTTTGCTCATCACTAGTCGCCTGAACATAAAATAGCGAGAAAGTTAGATGGCATTCCGGCTGTAGCCAATATTTCACGTCATTTTACTTGACCCCCACTTGCGCACCAGTTGGTGATGTTTGCACCGCTCCAACTGGTGCGCACGACTGAATTACCTAAGCTATGACAGACCAACAAATGACTCCAAGCGAACTACACTTTTTTTATTTTAGTCTGCTTCTAGTGTTCTATGGCTTAGGGATTGTAAAACCCAGTACAGCCAGATGGTATACATATGGTCAGTTTGATGTGACTTATACGCATTAAAACTGTTCGCATACGAGTCAATCCATATCAAGTGATCCAAATTTGAATAAATTTTTTACCTGACCTCACTCAATATTTTTTTTCTTTTGATTTTCTTGAAGAGTTACTCTAACTTAGTACAAATTTCAAATTTCAGATTTTTATCACTTATGGTTGCCTTTTTAAATAATTTTGAAATTTGGAAAATTCGCAAATTTTGCAGTGTAACATAATACGTTTTTTACTGTAACTCCGTTTAGGGTTGTGATAGAAATATAAAAATAACACCATTCTCTTCAGAATTGCTTAAGCTTTAATTTGATATATTACAAGTGTGTGTTTAAAGCAACTAAATTTTTTTATATAAAAACTCAAAATTTCAAAGAAGATTCCAAAGAAATAATATTCTCAAAAGTTTCGAAAAAAATCCTGGTTATTCTTTTAACTTTTATAAGTAAAATTTAAAAAAATCAAATTGGGACCTTCATGGGATCATATATATTTTTAAATATATCTATGAAGAGACGTTAAAAAACGTATTTAAAGGATCTTGAAGTTAGTTTTTGATGGATTATAACTCAGTTTATTAAGAGATATAGGGTTTATATGTGTAAATGGTAATTTTATGTATGTTATGGGAGATACTCAGTGGCGTCGCAAGACGAAAATGGGGAGTGGGCAAGATAATTTTTGCGAGGCCCCCTTTAATATTGTTTTTAAAATTTCTGTCTTAAAAATTAGGGGACAATCAAAGGAAAAAAAAGAAAAACAGTCACTCGCGAGGTCCCTTTAAGTGCGAGGCCGTGGGCGTGGGCCCATATCGCCCACGCCTAGCTACGCCACTGAAGAAACTCTGTGAGTTTCAATAAGTTCTGATAAAGATCCAGTTATTTTATTTGCCCTGAGACAGTCAGGCTGTGGCAAGAAACAGACAAGTAGGATCTTGCAAGCAGAACTTTAAATATGAATCGATCTCATGCCAGTCCTTAAGCAGTGCAGTTCAGTTAATTGTTCAGTGTTTCTAAAAGCGGGTTGTGTAACCCCAGTGTGTTATCGAAAGTGTTGCTAGTTTGTAAAAGCGGGTTGTGTAACTCCAGTCTTTATATTCAATCTGATCCAGCAATTCGGTGTTCAACCATAGAAATGTATAGAAAGACAACTCAAAAAGTCGTTTAAAAAATTAAATTATCATTACACAAAAAAATAGCAGCAGTTATTTGAATTTCTATAATATATTTTGCTTTATCTAATAAACGACAAGACATATTTCTTAAAGGAATACTAACTTTGAGTCAGGAGTATAAAAAGATACCACTACATTAAAGCGTTGTTATCACACTAGTCTTTTAAATTGCTGATATTGGATTTTGTCATGATCGTCATAATTTTCAGTGGTATACAACGTAAATACTTGCTTCAAAAAAAGAACCATAGTTATAGTGAAAAGAACGACAACTGGAAATGAGTCATCCACATAAATTTATGTTTTAAACAAACTCGTAATATAGCTATCTCTCACGAGATCTACTATCTAATGTATTGAAAAAGGATAGTAGAAATTATAATAACTTTTGGGAGTGTTTTTGGGAGAAACATTTTTTTTTTAAATATGATCCCAATAAGATCCCAACTTAAAATTTTGTTTGTTTGTAGACAAATACTTAAGTAATTACCTAAAAATTTTTCAAAACGATTTGAGATATTATTTTTCTGGAATAACATTTTCAAAATTTAAGTTAAAAAATTAAGAGTTATAATTTTTTTGAAATTAGCTTGTTGCATATCATTTTAAAGCTTGTAAATTTCTGAAAAAAATGGTATTTTGCTCCAAAATATATCTTTATCCTAAGCCGAGATATAGCTAGAAACGTAAAACAATGTGTGTCTAAATTTCACATTTTTCACAATTTAAAAAATTGTTTAAAAAAAACTACATGAGATAAAAACAAAATCTTTTGGTTTCTTTCTTCTTTCACCTAGTATAACCGGAGGACAAAATCTTATGTTAATATAAAATAGTAAGGTAATTTTCTTTGGATCACTTGATATGGATTGACCCATACGTAATATATACTTACTGTTAATTTATCTTTAACGAAAATAATTCATAATTCACAATTACTCAGATTTGAGAAAAATGGCGAATACTGAAATAACTGGTAAGTGCATTTTAATTTTATTTTTCCGACAATCTTGTTATATACCTACCCTAAATGTGAATTAACGAATCAAATATTCCTTTATTTTATTTAGTTTTTCAAACATATTTAAATAGTTTAAAACAACTTAGAAAAATGTAACATGTATTTAAAACAACATACAACGCTGAGCATTTTCGAATCCATGTTATGTAGTTTTAGTTTGAAAAACATTTTTTTCAATTTCAAAATTTTAAAAAAAAACTGTGAAAATATTAATTATAACAAAAAGTAGAACACACACTTAATTAAAAAAATAATTCGTTTTTAAGGGTAAATATAAAAAAAAAAAAAAAAATATTAAAATTTTTTAGGATGTATTATTTTTAATTTAACATGTACGCACTTTTAAAATAATCATTCAAGAACGGTTAGATATTTAAAGTTTACATTTTACTAAAATATTTTTCGGTTTTGTATTATTTTTGTTTAATGCTAAAAAAAAAATTAATAATCACAGCAATGTCATCAAGCGAGGAGCAAGAATTATTACAAGAAGCGACGAAAGCAGAACAACAGGCAACAGCAGAGCAACATAGTCAGTTTCGATTGAAATTGACTGACGCTGGTTCCCAGGTGAGCGTTAGTTCCCAGATGAAAGCCGGTTCCCAGGTGAACGTTGGTTCCCAGATGGAAGCCGGTTCCCAAGTGACCGTTGGTTCCCAGATGAAAGACGGTTCCCAGGTGAAAACTGGTCCCCAGATGGAAGCTGCAGCTGAGAGTACGATAACTCAACAAGACGAATTGAGAAAGAAAAAAGGTATCAATACACAGTGCGGCAATTAAATTCCGGGACTGAAGCTATATCTCAGCAACCAGTAGCG
The DNA here is from genome assembly GCA_035578155.1 of Brachynemurus nebulosus. Classification (NCBI taxonomy): domain Eukaryota; kingdom Metazoa; phylum Arthropoda; class Insecta; order Neuroptera; family Myrmeleontidae; genus Brachynemurus; species Brachynemurus nebulosus. Next base: position 65,868,673 of record JAPWDM010000001.1, on the reverse strand, counting down.
ACATCTGTTTAAATTTTATGTCATATGAAGTTTGGATATATGTGAACATAACCTAAAACTTTTATTTAAATCGGTTGACATTTATCATTGTTTTTGATATTTTGTTTATCAGTTTATTTTGTTACATGTCGGAAAACGATAATAACGTGCTGTTATTAAACACGCTAAACTCGGCACAAGTGCCACAGAAACGTTCAAAATGATGCAAAAAGTGTATGAAAGTGAGTATTTATCACGGTCAAAGACTTTTGAGTGGCACAAGTGATTTTTGGAAGGCAGACAATCACTGGAGGACGACAAACGAGTGGGAAGGCCAATTAACAATTCGAACAGCAGATTCGATTCAAAAAGTGCAAGAATTTGTATCCAACGATCGCAATGCGACACTGAGAATGATGGAAGAGGCATTAAACATTAACAAGGAGACAATACGACAAATTCTTAAAGAAGATTTGGGCAAAACAAAGGCCTGTGCTTAATTTGTTCCGCACACACTAACCCAAGAGCAAAAATTGATGAGACTGGAACATTCCAGAGAGATTGTACAAGCAGCAAATAACAGCTCAACCTTCCTCAAATCAATTGTTACTGGTAATGAGACCTTCTCTTTATTTCCAAAAATGAAAATGAAGTTGAAAGGACGTATTTTTAATGATATTGAAACCATCGAAAGAGAGTCTACGCGCATATTAGAGGCAATACCGAAAATTGAGCTTGAGCAGGCATTTGAATCACTATTGGGTCGCTGTAAAAAGTGCATTGAAGCAGGAGGAGAGTATTTTGAATAATTTAATAAAAAGATTTGAATACAATTGAAATTGTTTTGTTTCATTTTTATGGATCCAGTCCCGGAATTTAATTGCCGCACTGTGTATATTTATAATTTATTTTTCTTAAACTCAAAACATTTGATTACATTAAATTTAGGCATCCCGAAGGAAAAATCTTTGAATCATTGTAATTTGTAATATCAGTCCGCAGTTCGTTTGTCAGTTAAATATACCAGGTGTTTCAAGCAACTAAGAACATACAAATTTTAACACAGGGAAAATTTGTTACGATCAAGGGGTGCATTATTTTATTATTATTAAATATTTAGCAAAGTTTTAAATAATATCGCGTCGAAATAATGTTTAGAATTATTTAAAAGACAATAGCAGTAAATTTATTGAGATAACTATAAATAAATCTTAATCTAATGTTGAAATATTTATTAATAAATAATACTGCTTAATTGTTTTCTTTTCAAATTTACCTTTTTGAAATTAAAGAAAATTTTAATAATTATGGATACCTGCATAAAAATGATTACTCATAGAAAACAAGCATACTCTGATCCCAACAATTTTTTCCCATGTTAAATTTTGTATGTTCTTACTTCCCTGAAACCGACTGTATAGGTACCTATATTTTTTTACCTAACCGAGCTCCTAATTTTACCAAAAGAGGCGCGAGTGAAAATCTTTTCGTCGTCAACATACTTTTAAAAATTAAGTTTGATACTTAAAATTAATTTTAAAATTTCTTGCTTTTACGCTGGTGGTGATTAAAAATTGCTGTCATGTTGCTATAGTACAGATATTAAATAAAGTCGTAACAAGTCAACCATTTTTCATCAAAGAAATGTAAAAATTAATTATCACATGTTTGAGTAGATAATTTTTAACTTTTAATTTATTTCCAAATTATTTTAAGCGAACCTTTGATTAAAAATGGCTGACTATCAAAACTCGCAGTGTCCCGACTATATTTAGTCATAAACCATACACATGGACACCGAGCTCAAACGGAAGAATTGCCCGAATTGGCCACAAAAATTAGTGGTTCTTTTTTCACTACTCGTGGCATTAATTTTCTTGTGTACTGCAATTTGAAATTTATTATTATCGTTTACTTCTTTATTTTTAACTATTTTTTAATAATTATTGATTTTATTTCCATTATTTATATTTAAACAACCTAAATGACTTAATTTATAATTTTAAATTATTATCCTTATTCAAACTGCCGTTTCATTCCTTTCCCGCTTTGGTACACAAGAAACACGAGTGCCCTCTTATTTTTAGATACATTTTTGCTTACATGGAGTTCGATCACCTTTTATAGTTACCATGGTATTTAGCATTGGGACTCAAAGTACATATAGAATTCCTATAATAAATAGAATCGTGACATGTCAGCCATTTTCTGTTCAAAACAGAGCGGGAAACTTGAAAATAATTATCACATGTTTGAGTAAATATTTTTTTAGTAAATATAATTATTGTTTGTAAGTTATGAATTAATGAACAATTAAAAAGTTTTAATTTAATTATTCTTACTACGGTAAACTAAATGATTTTTATTTATATTTAATTTCTTTCCAATGTATCTTACGTTAACTTTGGACAAAAAATCAATCAGCGGCCGGAACCAATCAGTGTTCAACACACATGTCACGACTGTATTTATTATAGGGACTAAGTAAGATAGTCTGTTTTGCCATCTAGTGAAAAAGTAAAAAAAGGAATATTTTTCTGTAATTGAATTTAAACTACAGTAAAATGAGTATTGATGGTTTAACTTTCTAGTTTAAATTTTGGTTAATTTAAACGTGTAATTATGAATTAATTAAAGTTCAAACGATTTGTGAATATTATTTTTCGTAATTATTTTCAATTATGTAAATATAAATCTATTTGACAAGCATTTTCTTATTTTTAGTTACCAAAAGATGTACCAATGCCGGTCGTCAGAGGCGGGAGTGAGCTGCTCGCTTTACAGCACGTCGTCGATCACAATTAGCTAGAATGTTGCACTACGGCAATTACAACTTCCGTGGAGGAATGGCCCGAGGAAGTAATTTCCCTCGAAGAGGAAATAATTTCCCTCTAAGGGGAAATTACTTCCCTACAATAGGCCCTTATATCAGGGCTGAAAATATTTATATTTCGTATTAGTTAATATATTTTCTTCTGATTTTTGTTATTTTTATTACATTAATAAAAAATATACTTTTTTAATGACATTTTATTATTTCTTAATTAGACCTAAATTTATATAAGTGTTACCAAAACCAAAGCAAAAATAAATGTAAGTTCTGTAGCAGAATGATTTAAACATTAACCATTTGGTTACGAATGGAGCAACTACTGCGAATTCATAAAAAAGATTTAACTATACAAATTTGTTGAACCTAAATTCCATATTGTAAATAGAGTGGGGATAAGCCAGCCCTTTTTTCATCCAATAATTAGTAGCGCGCTTTAACAGTTTCATTCATTTAAAAAGCTTTGAAAATTTTGATAAACATTTCTAAAATATTTTTAGAAAAGTACTGCAAAGCAAATAAGGCATTTTAAAATTCCGTATTGAATATAAAAATTAATATATTCAACTAAATCAAATAACAATCAGAAAAATTCAAAATTAATCGATCTTAGAATGATCTTGAGAGTAATGTAAGGAATTTTATTTTAAGAAATAAAATCAAAACACATTTAATATAATTTGATTTTTGTTTATTTACCAGTAAGCTAATTTTCCTTTTAAGTAGCGTCAGAGACAATGAAACAATTTCTTAAATAAATTTCTGTAATTCCAACTGTTTATAAAAGAAATAGATATAAAATAGACTACAAATAAATTAGATATGAAATAAATTACAATTCATCTTAAATTAAAAATTATTTATCTTTTACTTTTCCAAAAATTACATTAATTTGTGATCAGGTACATTAAATCAGAGTCGTCTAATACACTTCTTAATTTTTGCAGCTTTAGAAATATCTGGTGGTGTACTTGAGAAATCACTGTCACTATTATATTATATTTCCATCATATATGTATAGATTTTTTTAAATTTTTTATTCTTATTATTTATTAATTATTTATTATTTTTAATTAATATTTTGTAGTTATTTTGAAATTTAATAAAATTAATGTCACTTGATTACCATAAAAATAATAATTTTAGAATCTGTTTATTTGTTACCATAGAAAATATAAATAACGCCTATCCAGTTTGTAATTAAGTATACGTTGAGCGAGCGACAAAGTATTACTTTTCCGCTTTAAGGCGAAAAGTAGTACTTTGTTGCTCGGCAACGAGAGTCTTCGGCAAATGCAGATTTTGCGCTCTCTTCACGGAGCGCAAAAGCCTTCTTTCCACTAAGATTGTATAAAACATTAGTTTTAGGATAACTGGATCAACATAAATTAGAAAATATGTTACTATAGCTATTAAAGTAAACAATTTGGTATATTATACAAATTTTGAAATTGCCATAATTATTCATGTTATTGAAGATAGTTAAGAAATTATTCAACGTTAAGAAATGTCACTAAAATTTTTATGAGGCCATCTGGAGAACTTTATCTAATAATAAAAAAAAGAATGGTGCAAATTGGCTCAGTAATATGAGAGAAATCCGTGTACGTACATAAAAAAAAACATACGGGTTGAATTAAGAACCTCCTCGTTTGGAAGTCGATTAAAAACAATTTTTATTATAATTGCAGTAAAGATATACTTCACAAGAAGAGCACCCGGAAAAAGGTTTCGAAGGGGAACACTTTTTAGGCTAAAGATTTCACATCTTTCTCGATTTTGTTCAAATACAGGCCAGTGCTTTTCTTTGTTAGTGAGCCTAATATCGTTATAAGCACTCCGATTGTATTTTCGATGTTTCGTATTTGGTTTCGGTAAACTAAAATTCCTCTGACTTTTTGAAATGTTCTTTGGTTGCAGTAAATCGCATGTAACATTTCTCCGGAATTCTGCAACCGTTATTTTGTCGACTATACCTTATGTAGACAATATAACTGTTTACAAAAGCTAAATCAATAAAATGCCAAAAAAATAATCGATGCCACCACTTCAGAGATTTACGATTAATACAATAAAGAGCTCGATATTAATCGGCTCTGTCGACGCCTCCCATACTACTGACATAATCTTATACAATTATCGGACAATTGATTTTGATTTTCAAACCATGTTTCATTCTTCTTTCGATTTCCATAACTTCTGTTCCATGATAATTGCTTGCAAACATAACCGTTTTATGATCTCGCCACTTGGAAACAGTTATAACCTAAAATAATTTTTTAATAATTTATATTAAAATATGAATAATAAATATAATAAGTATATTAAATACTTACATACTTCTTTTTTATGCTAAATTAAAATATAAATTTAAAAAAAATTAATTTATTAAAACGATTTAAAACGATTTGCCAACGAATTTAAACGAATAAACGGAATAAACGGAATAAACTGGGCTTGCGTTGAAATACATGATAAAAAAAGTCAGATTTACACAATACAATGCATTGATATTAGGATACGTGTGTACGTATGTACGGTATGTACCAATTGTACGAAACAATACATGATGTACGTACGTACCATACAATAAATGTGAAGTACACATTCTTTTTTGAATCAAATCGTCAGATTGGTAACATTATACTATACCGCCCAAGCACTTTCACAGCAAACTTGGCAAACTTTCCCAGAGGCCGGCAAAATTTTTAATGAAACTTTATATAAACCAATACATTAAATGATTCAACTTGTGTAAACATACGTACCCAACAACAGGAAGTAAGATAATAAATAAACTTGATTAATAAATCATAAAAAAACACATAATATAAAATATTTTTTATAAATATTTTTAAGTGTTTTGTTCATTCTGAATGTTGATCACGATCGACTTCTGCGGTTGTTGTGATTATTTTCATATGTCGAAATCGTCGGATGTTAACTGTTAACTAAACTTGGTCTGACGTTATTAAACCAAAGCAACAAATGAAGCAAAATTAGACGTTCGCGTTCATAGCATTTGCCAACAACCAGAACAACCGTAGAGTACAGTCGTTGAATCCATATATCACGCGTTGGCTGTCTCTACCTCGTATATCAAAAGCTACATGTTTTAGGACACACAAAAAACATATTAAATACTGTATTTATATATATATATACTTATCTATATATATTTATATATATGGGTAGCCAACATCAAAGGGTGTAATTAGCATAAATCTTAAGCTCATAGTGGTGAAAACGCGCATTTAAAGTATGTTTTTTTTTGTGTCCAAAAATTGGGAGTTTTCAGATACGAGGTTGAGACAGAGTACGCGCGATATGTAGTATACAAAATACATATATTGATTGCACTTTACATTTTTGGTTGGGAAAATTGAGTAGAAAAATTATATTTTCTAATTTTTCAATTATTATTTTTAATATTAGTATTTGATAAATAGCCCATTGGTACCCATTTTGGTCAATATTTCAGTTTTGCCAATTAGGAAATAAATTAGGATATTGTATTTTAACAACTTTTAATGATATTTAAAAACACTTGCATACTATGAGTGCTTAAATTAAAATTAGAAAATTACAGACAGCTTCGTCCAGCGTCATTATAGATGGCAACACTCGTTTTACATCACTATTAATGTGTGGGAACACATTGTGAATCAAACTAGTTAATAAACATGCATTTTATACACACAAAAAAAAAAAAAATAATAATAATAAATTCATTATATTTATATAACATATTAAATTGTTTTTTGAATTCAGTTTAAAATCAAATAAGCATGCCACAAGAGTTCGTAACGTTAATAATTTTTTCTTTTTTTTGGAATTAACATAATCGACTTCTTGTTCTAATTGAAAGTTTGTCTAATTCTTACACAACTTTAATAATTAATATCAAATAAAAATAATATCTAGCGTTTTACCCCATATTAAAACACCACGAAAAATTTTTACCTAATGGTTCTAATTAACAGAATTTTAACCTCAAAATAAATACTTATTATGTTAATTATTTTCCTTTTATATTTTTTTAAAGGTTCGAGGAAGAAAAATAAGATCAAGCAATAGAAACATTCCTCAGATCGGAGGTCGCCAAAGTTGCCCATATAGACCCCAAGGAGTCTATTTAACAAAAATAACGGTCGATCTGAACCAGGGGGTTCTTAATTATTAGATCCATAATAGATACTCTATTAGGTCCTAATAGATAACTTTATTTTAATTAACTGAAAATTACTTTTATGGGAATCGATAGAGATTTCGAAGAATTATATAGGGGTCGATAACCAAAAAAGTTTGGCGACCCCTGCCTTACACCAAACATTCCTTGTTTTTTGTTTGTTTATTATTTTTACAAATTTCAATATTGGACATTGTTTATTAATCTAATCTACTATTTAGTAATGTTGACTCCGTATCTCCATGGAGAAACAAACCAACAATACTATGGTTTAATTTGTTTTAGCTGCGTAAATCCGACCTAAGTTGACGTAAAAAAAGTTTTATACATACATACACTTTGTCCAGTTTTACCTTGTTGGCGGGTCACAAAATCGGTGCAGAAACCTATTTGTGTAAGTAGTATTCGTAGTATTGTAGTAGTATTTGTGTACTACACTCTGTGCATATGCTGGTACACACTAACACATATACAGATATGCGTGAGGTTGAAAATCTTGCCGCCAAGTAGAAATGAACAACCAATACCTTTTTCTTTCTCTTTTATTATTTGGAGTTGGATTTAAATTTGACAAGAACAACAACAGAAATAACGGATTATGTGAGTTTTTAATATTTATAAATAATTTTATACATAAATGATATATAGAATAGAAATAGACTAATAAACTTAAACTATCCAGGATTACATCAGCCATTCTCCGCTTTTGGAATTAATATACTTTTAAAATATAAAAGGGGAGGAGCTTAATATTTAAATCAATTTATCTCATTAAAATACTAATTTACGGCGGGGATTAATAATTTACGGCCGATTATATAAGGTAACTAAGCATATTTCTGAATAAATTTTCCGATTTTATCCTATGTTTCGAAGTATTTTCGAAAAAGCATATAACAATGACGTCAGATCTGAAATCTAGTGAGGATATAGAAAGTCGGTCGGTAGGTATGATATGACATCGATTTATTTTTATTTTTTTTGTTTTTTCTTCCAAAGTACTTGCCCCGAATTGTCGACCGAAATTCTTGATTCTTATCTCTACATGTATTATATGATTATATCTATTCATGTTAAGTATATTGGTTGTATGTGATATTTTTTTCTTATAGAATTATTAAATATTGTGAATCCTGAATTCTCGTGAGCTGCCGATTAATCAATAATGTACTAATGAACTCAAATTATCATGGAGCACTGATTCGCTTATAATGTTCTAAAATTTATAATATTTCTACTATAATGTCAATTTAAATAAATATGTTGATAATAAAAACAATTTTTTATTTTTCACCTTCAACTTCTTACAATTTTAGGTGTGCAATATTGATAGAATATTTCTTAACTATCAATTGATTTTTTTGCTTTCAATAATAAAACTAATTGAATGAAGGAAAACTACCTATAGCTGAGACAATGTAGAAACAGATTTCTTGACCCTAGCCGCTTGGAAACAATTGCTGTATGCTAAAAATAGCTATGAGCCAATTAATTAAAATTCCAATGGAGGAGATCAAAAGGTTATCAGAACAAATTATTTTTTTAATGAGCTCAAAGTCCAAAAAACTATCCAATTAATTTTAATGAGCATAAAACCCCCACGCACAGATTAATTAACTAAAATGACTCAACAAACAGGATAGGTTTATCGCACGTGGATGTCTAAAAATAGCTACATGCCAATTAGTCGCCGGAAGTCCGATAAGCCAAGTACAGTGCGATACAAAATTAATCGGTCACCCATTATGGTGGTTCATACTTCGGTATATTACTTATGTAATATATCTAATAAAAACTTATTACTTGTTATATTAATAAATGCATGTTATACAAAAATGTCTGTCTATTTATTAAAAATTCATGCAAAAAATTGGAAAAATATAAAATTTACTAATAAAAAACTCATTAATTCTAATGTATTTTTGTGTTCTCAAAAAGTAAACTGTGGCACGGCATCAAATAATTCCAAATGTGACACTTTCAAAACGTTGCAAAGAAAAGCCAGGGCCGTGGAGAGAAAAGGCGGGCCCCACGTAAAAAACCCATTTTAAAAAAATTTTCTTCCCCAAAAAGTGACGAGCAAAGAAAAGCTCCTTTTACTTTTTTCGAGCCCCAGAGCTGCAACCCCGACTACTCCACTGCGATGCATTGTCCCATCGATTTGGTATTTCCCATGGAAGTGAAACCTCCAGTAAACAGTATCTTAAATGTTGACTCAAGTAATAAGGAAATCACATTTCATTAAAATCCGTTCAATAGTTTTTACGTATTTCAATGAAATGTATATTCACAATAAGAAGTATTTTATATGTTGATCCAAATAATAAGTTATTATCACACCAAATTTCATTAAGATCGGTCCAACAGTTTTTGCGTGATGCGCGAACAGACAACAAATTTAAAAATCATTGGTTTGATATCTAAATCAGTAACTATTATATTTACAGTACCAGTATAATTTTCAAAAAATATTCCATATAGGTACAAACACGGGTGCATTATAATTTTACTATATGTATAGATAGGTCGATTGAATTTCAACTAAAAATTCTCAAACTTTCTAAAATTAATTTTACCAAAAGAAAAATTGGTATTAACGTTACGGTAAGTAAAACAATTTTTTAATGGACAAAAATTTATTCATTATATTTGATATTGTTGAGCTCAGCAACAAATCTGCGACATTGAGTCCATAGTATAGCGAACCCAGCAACTTAACTTGTTCAGCAAGTTCAGTTTCTTGCTATTGCGTGAAAACGTGCTTGCGACCTAGTCTTGGATTGCTCATGTTTTAATTTTTTAGTCGATCTCTCAAAGTAGTAAATGGTATCTTATATTGTTTTGCGGCCTTTCTTTTGGACAAACCTCCTTCAATCGCAGTTTTAGCAGATTGAAGGTCTTCTTCGGTCCAAGCCGCTTTAGCGGTGGTCCTTTAACGATTTTTTGGCATTTCTACAACAATAAAAAAAATAAGTCACTAAGGGATAATGGCGCTCAGATGAGCGGTATAATCCCAAACGGTCGTTTGGTTGCATTATTATACAACTGATTGCATTATCACAAAATAGAATAGTTTTACTGTTAGAAAATTAAAATTAATAATTAAATAAGCATTAAAGTTTTGGACTTACCGACAAAAAACACCTAACCAAGAATTAGATCAGCTCGGCCGCAAATGAGGAAACGCACTTCGCGGTCAAACGACCCGAGCTGACTGTCTGTTTGCATCGTTGTCTGTTAGAGCCTCCACCCCTCGTGCTTCACGCGAGGTGGCGTGTTGCTATGTTCCATTTTGACAGAGTTACAGAGGTGAGCGCTGTTCCCCCTCCTTACCTTATTATTGTAGTTTGTTAAAAAATACACATTTATAAAATATATGTGATGATTTTTGAATCGTTTATGATTGTTGCCTTTTAATTTTGCTAAGTAATTAATAAATGAATTAAAGTTACAGGGGAAAAATTAATTTTGTATCCAGCAATGCAAAACCAAAATTTTATACAATAATGAATCGTTCCCATACTTTGTTATTTCAATTTTCCCAATACTCAATATTCTACATAAAATTTGACATTTTAATACCCCATCCATTAAGAAGAATATAATAAAACAGTTACTGGTTTTGTTAAGCAATACCCAGATCTTATTTAAACAAAAATTTAAATCCTTTTTCCAGAGGCCAACCAAAGATATTTTTCCTTTTTACTACTTTATTGAAGCATGTTAATAGAAGAATTTTACAAAGAAATTCAAAATTTAATTCAAGAAGTTGCTACTAGAGGTATTTGATTAATACTCAAAGTATTAAAAATTTATTTCTAAAATTATATTGTCCAAAGTCCAAAATGTCCAAATTCACATTTTGATTTTATAATCATAAAATGTTACGTAAATTGATTAAACCTACATTCTCTGTACAAAATTTGTATTTGCTGAATTGTTAATTGTTTAAAATGTAATTTTTAAAAATTAAATTATTCAATACTAATTGGTCGGATTAGTTCAGTTCACTGTTCAGTGTTCAGTACCATTTTATCTTAATGATTGGAAGGATCTACTTTTAAATAAACGTGAACGTTTTGTGTTTGAAAAAAATTTATTAAAGATTTAATAATACGTAAGTGTATTTACTTTTTTATACAAAATTTTATTTAGTCTTCAATTTATTATACAGCCATTGATTGATATATAAAATAATTATTTAAATACTTCAATAACTAACTGTAGCTCTATAGTGTAATTGTTATCAAATTTACACTTTTTAGTAATTGTTTCGAGCTTTAAACAAAATGACGGGTACTCGAAATAATGAATTGTGGAATCATTTTCGTGTCGATTCAGAAGAAAATAAAATCGCAAAATGTAACACTTGTCAATTTAAATTAAGTTTAAGGGCACTGTTTCCAATTTAAATAAATATTTGAAAAACAAACATCTAATTTCTATTAAACCAATGGTAATGAGACAAATTCCTAACAGTCAGCCGAGTTCATCAAAAGACACTGATTCGTAAAAAGATACGGGTAAAAATACTAATATCCTGAGTAGATCTTCATCTGGTACTTTAGTATCACAAGCTTCTTCTGTTAATGTTCCCTTGACTCTGGCTGAACCATCTCTCAAATCATCGACTGTGTCCCAGCCAAATATGTTTCAGCCCACTTTGCTTATGTATGCTTGTGTTAAAAATTATCTATGGCACAACGGAAAGAAATAGATGATGCATTGATGCTGCTCGATTTCAAATAAAAAAGAAATGGAAAAAAATTGTTTAAAATTATTGAAAGCTGTACTGGACCATAAACTTTCATCAACATTCCACAGCTACTATGAAAGGACAAATCCACCCCCGGACCGGCAGTAGTGCACAGAAAAGTAAGCAGATCGTATCAGTGACAACTATCAATGTGATGATAAAGGACATATTAGTGTTAAATAACGTAGAATCTTTAATTGTACCGAATTTTAATTTATGTAATATACCGACATATATCAATGAACCAGCGACTTTTATTTAAAACTCTAACATAATTCACTTTGGTCCTTCGAGCCGGATTAAAACAATTTGTGCTGTAGTGGATAACAATACAATTGAAGTTCGGTTTGTGTTATTTATTTAAAGGCAAAAAAGTACAAACATTACTTAAAACTTGTGTGTTGGTTAAAAACAATTCAATCAAAAGGTTTAACGTAGTTGCGATTAGTGTTGGGGTGCACACGTTTGGACATAGAACAATTAACGCAGCCAAGAAGCGTCACCAGACATCACAAACTTACGTATTGTTGTACAAGGACAACATAAGCAACAGCCATCATTCATACCATTCATACAGAGGTGGCGTTGTACAGACAAGACTAACGCAAAGGACAAACACGCCATGCACGTCATCAAGGATGCTACATCATCGCATCATTTCATACATACATAAGGTCTGTGTACTAGTGGTGGAGAACTATCGATAGCACTATCGATAACTATCGATAGTTTTGACTATCAAAAACTATCGATATTTTTTTTTTTTACTATCGATAGTTTTCGATACTTTTTTTCAGTCATTTCGTTTACTTATAAATACTAAAGATAATAAAAATTTCGTAGAAATTATAGCCAGAGATATAAAAACAACCATTTCAAGGGAATTTCCGGGCAAAAAGGAATAATTCCGCCCCGGCGTAAAACCGGCGACGTTTTTTTTTTTTGCTCGCCGGCTATCTAAATGCCGCTCAACTTGGGTATCAAAAACTATCGATAAACTATCGATAACTATCGATAGTTTCACGACTATCGTAACTATCGATAGTCGGGACTATCGATAGTCAGAACTATCGATAGTCGGGACTATCGATAGTTCTCCATCACTACTGTGTACTACGACAAAAACAAGTAAGACGTACGGGGCGTACTACACAATCGGTAAGTGTCCACCATATCCTATATTGGCATTGCATTTATTATTTGTATACATACAAGTACACAACCAGTATATGTCTATATACATATAAATACATTATTGTCTACTCACTCACTCACCCACACAACTTAGGTTATTGCATCCTTTACTTAAATATATCCCTAATAACAATTTGCGTAAGGCTCACACTGATTATTTAAGTTATTCATCAGAAACCTATTCGTTGAATACCGTCACATATGGGACATCATCAGCTCCTTATTTAGCAGTCAAGTGTCTTCACGAATTAGCAGATCAAGAATAGCACAATTATCCAGTGGCGGCAGTCAGAATAAAATCAGATTTTTATGTTGATGATCTGTTAACTGGTGCAGAAAACTTACAAGAAGTCAACTTAAAACAAGAAATAATCAATATTCTCTCTAAGGGTCAATTTAAGTTACGGAAATGGGCATCGAATTTTCCGGAAATCCTGCAATCTGCTGATCACAAATCCGAAGATCCTTTACTTTACCTAGATCCCACACAAAGGATAAAGGTTTTAGGGATACAATGGAATTCAAGCAACGATACGATAGTGTGTTCAGTAAATTTCGACAATAAATCAACTGAATCTGTTACAAAAAGAAAAATTTTATCAAAAATCGCTCGTTTACACGATCCATTAGGGTTGCTGGGACCAATTATTGTAACTGCAAAAATCATCATGCAAGAGTTGTGGACATTAAAATCAGATTGGGATCAACGGGTTCCAGAAAGTATGCAGCAAAAATAGCTAAATTATGAAAATAACTTACACGAACTAAATAGTCTCGAAATACCACGCAAAATCATCATACAGAATGCCGTCAACATTCAACTACATGGATTTTGTGACTCATCAGAGCTAGCTTATGGTGCAAGTTTCTACTTACGTAGCACTGATAAGCAAGGAAATCATCTCGTCCAATTAATTTGTGCCAAATCTCGAGTTGCATCACTTAAAAGTTTATCTCTTCCACGATTGGAGCTGTGTGGAGCAGTCTTGTTGATTGATCTGTATCAGGCTATGTTCAAAGCACTAGAACTAACAATCAATCAAAGGATATTCTGGACAGATTCAAGTATAGTATTACATTGGATTCATACCTCCCCGCACTTGTTAAAAACGTTCGTGTCCAATCGTGTGTCAAAAATTCAGTCAGTTTCCAATCCGACAGACTGACATCATGTTAAATCAGAAGATAACCCCTGTGATCTTATATCCAGAGGCTACTCACCAACACATTTGAAAAATAATTCGTTATGGTCCAACGGTCCAGCATGGTTGGCTCAAGACGAACATTTGTGAGCAACAAGTAAATTTCATACTCCAAACATTTCAACCGCATTGGAATTCAAACCACAAAAAATATACTCCACCCTTGCAGTTAATAATTCAATCTTCAGTAAATATTCATCATTTTCGAAACTGCAACGTATTGTAGCGTGGATCTTACGATTTAAAACCAATTGTCTCAACAAAACAAAACTTATTGGTCATTTAACTGTTACTGAGTTAAATAACTCAAAATTAGTACTTGTAAAATTGTCTCAAGCGGAGACCTTTAGGAGCCAGTTGCACGCACTACAAAGGCAACAACCGCTACATCACAACAGCAAGTTAATTGGTCTGGCACCATACATAGACGAATTCGGAGCCATTCGAGTAGGTGGTCGTTTGAACGCATCGACAGTTATAAATCAACAAAAGCACCCGCTTGTACTCGCGAAAAACCATCCCTTAACAAAATTAATAATTCAACATTTTTATGAAAAATTACTGCATGCAGGTCCCACAACTACATTAGCATGAATTAGGTTAAAGTTTTAGCCGCTATCAGGTCGTTCAGCGGTACGAGGTGTGTTGAGGAGATGTGTTAAATGTTTCAAAGCAAAGCCAGTTCCACTCACTCAGCAAATGGGCAATTTGCCGCACAACAGAATCAATATAGCATTACCCTTTACGTACACAGCAGTAGACTATGCGGAGCCTGTCTCGATACGAGAAAGTCGACGTGGAGGTAGAATCGCAACACAGAAGTGCTACATCGCGCTATTCATTTGTTTGGTGTCCAAGGCCATACACTTAGAACTAGTGTCTGGTCTCAGTTGTGAATCATTTCTAAGTGCGCTAACCCGATTCATTTCTCGACGAGGAAACTGTACGCATATCTACAATGATAATGCTACCAATTTCGTAGCTGCAAATAAGGAATTAAAAACATTACACATCCAACATTTAAGTCAGTACGAAATTGCCGCTTCACACACCACAGAAAATGACGGTACTACGTATGGCATTTTCTCCACCTTACGCTCCTCATCACGGAGGATTATGGGAAGCTGGAATCAAATCAGCAAAAACTCACATAAAATGAGTGATTAGTGATACTCTCCTAACTTTCGAAGAGTTTTACACGCTTCTCGTGCAAACTGAAGCTGTGCTAAATTCACGCCCTCTAACCCTTTTATCAAGCGATCCAAATGATCTCACCTAACACCCACTCATTTCCTTCATGGTGGTACACAAAGTAACATCGACGAACCAGACTGGACTGCCATCAATTTAAACCGTTTATCCAGATGGCAATTAATCCAAAGGCTGCAACAGGGCTTTTGGAAGCGTTGGTCGTGGGAATATGTTTCAAACCGTGCCATTCAACAGTTGTGTCTTTTACCCATGGAAGACAACCACATCCATTGAAAATGTCGTTTCAAGGGGGCCTGGATGTGCGATCTCAAATAAAAAAAGAAATGGAAAAAAAAATTGTTTAAAATTATTGAAAGGCTGTACTGGACCATAAACTTTCACCAACATTCCACAGCTACTATGAAAGGACAAATCCACCCCCGGACCGGCAGTAGTGCACAGAAAAGTAAGCAGATCGTATCAGTGACAACAATCAATATGATGATAAAGGACATATTAGTGTTAAATAACATAAAATCTTTAATTGTACCGAATTTTAACTTATGTAATATACCGGCATATATCAATGAACCAGCGACTTTTATTTAAAACCCTAACAGATGCTATTATTTATAAAAGACTTCCAACCGTTCTCAATTGCTGAAGACAAAGATTTTAGAAAATTCGTGACCAGTTTAAACCCAACATATCAGTTACCAAATCGAAAGCACATATCGAATGTTATGCTGAATGCTGAATACCTCTGAAGCGATCTGAAGCTGAGGTCAAAGAACGTTTCCAAAATATTAAGGCACCTTACTTGACAATAGACTGCTGTACATCCTTAGCACAAGAAGGTTACTTAGCAATAATGCTCATTATCTTAATGACAATTTCAACAATCAGTCAGTACTTTTGCAATGCCGACTGTTAACAGGGCCCCATACTGCATCAAAATATAAGCCAGGATTTGCTAAATGTAATACATGAATGGGGCCTTGATAAAAAAAAAGTCCGTCTAGCAGTAGCAGATAATGCTGCAAGCATACAAAATTCAATAAAGGAACTTACTTTAAAAAACTTTGGTTGTTTTGTGCATACTGTAAATATTATTGCCAAAAATGCTATTGCTGTCAATAGCATTCAATCTTTATCAATCATTTAATAGGAATCAATTCTTTTCAAATTAGAAACTATAATAAATAATTTCAAAAGAAGTACTACTGCAACTGAAAAATTAATTAAATACCAAATTCAGACAGGTATAGCACAACCAAAAAAATTAATTAATGATGTTCCTACTAGACGGAACTCTACTTTTTTATGATTGAAAGGGCATTAATATTAAGGGAAGCGTTAACGACTACATTAGCAATTTTGGGTAGTAATAGTGGCACATCGTTGCCAAACATTGATTCTGAAGAGTGGAAACTTTGCAAGGATCTTTGTACAGTTTTAAAACCACTACAAGAAGTTACCGAACAGATGAGTGATGAACGGTATTAAACAGGTTTAATCATTATTCTTAACCGGACACTGTTAAATATTAATGAAAATAAATTACCAAATAATGATCTACTTCATAGTAGAACTTTGGCTGTCGTAAAAAAATCAAAAATGAACTAATTTTGACACTACAAAAAATCGAATACAGTGGGACTTTTGCAGTTTGCACATGTCTAGATCCACGGTCCAAAACGCATCTCTTTAAAGAAGCACCAGCGGTTGAAATGGCAAAAAAAATTATTGATTTTACGATATTAGAAATCAATAAAGAAGTCAACAGAAACACCAGCATCAACTACGGAGATCAGCCGAGATGATAATTATGTTTCCATTTGGAATGATGTCGATCAAGTTATTGCTGATGTGCAGTCAGTATAATCGCCTACATCTATAACTATTGCAGAGGTACAACGATACTTGAATGATAAAATATTGCCAAGGCGGGAAGATCCAAACGAATGGTGGAGCAATCGTCAGTTCATTTATCCATACCTCAGCAAAGTATTCCAACAACACTGCTGCATAATTGCTACATCAGTTCCTTGTGAACGAATATTTTCAAAATCGGGGGAACTAATATGAAATCGGCGATCTCGGCTTCAACCTAAAAGTCGACCTGAATTCCTGAATTTCTTCATCACAAACAATCTATATATATATATATATATATATATATATATATATATATATATATATATATATATATATATATATATATATATATATATATATATATATATATATGTATAACTAATTAACTAACAAAAGGTAAGTAACATTTATTATAAATTATTTAAATTCAAATATATAGTACTAATTGTACTTTATTTTAATTACAGAATCACAGGTACCGGTGAACGTTTAATTGACACACTCGCTTACGACTTGCTTCTCGTGTAGCTTGACTACGATTAACTGACTTCAACAAAAAAAAAAACAATAACATAATACAGCATAGCTACCCAGGCAGTTGAATTAATGTACTACCCCTGTACAATATTTAAATAGTTACAAAATGTAAATTAATTAAACTTAAATAAACTCTGTTAATTAATAAAATGTGTCAGTTTATTTTTATCCCTTCATCTTTTTGCAGCTCGGCCATCCTGAACTTAGGATCGTCCTCGATCCTGGCATCGTCATCTTCAACTTCGACATGCACAGTACTCTCACGACTAGTACCGGCTTCTTTGCATCTTTCGGTATCACCCTCTTCGGTGTCGCTATCTTGAAAATCACAATCTTCATCTTCAAACAAACCACACCACGGTTTCATTCGGTCTGCAGCGAACACGGAGTCAAATGAACGTTGAGTTCGTTCGGCCCCTGGCAAATCGGTCAACACATGCCGATCGTTTGGAAGAACCTTCGCTACTAAATAGGGTCCTTTATATTTCGGCGTCAACTTCTTCGACTATTCATGGCAGCAGCCTGTCGCTCCACCAAAACTATGTCATCTTTTTGGTACTTTCGAGGAGTCATCCTTTTACTATCGAACCGTTCCTTCTGTTTCCGCTGGTCCACGTTTATTCGCTCTTCGGCCAACATCCTCAACTAGTTTCTTTCTTCTTCGCCTAGAACATCCGGTTCATGTAGTGCAAGTAATACCTTGTTTTGTAGTGCACCCCTTGGTTTAAACCCAAAAATCAACTGATGAGGCAATAACCCTGTAGTTTTATTAGGACGGGAATTCAATGTCCATTGAATTTTGTGCAGATGAGTGTCCCATTTCTTCTCATCTTTTGCCATCGTTGTTATCGCAGTTAACAATGTTCGATTATAACGCTCTATTTGCCCATTGGCACGCGAAGTTGCCGTTGCATTCTGAATATGCTTCACATCATTCGCCTGACAAATTTCCTGGAACTTTTTCGCTGTAAACGCTGTTCCTCTGTTCGTGACCAATTGAACTGGTGCTCCGAATATTTCTGATATTTGTTCCATAAACGTTCGAGTAGCCTTTGCCTTGGTATCCTTCACAGCTTTTAGTATTATAAATTTCGTAAAGGAATCTATCGCAGCTATTACGTAACAATTTCCTTTTGCACTTTTTGGAAATGGTCCCAAATGGTCTACATGTACTCTATAGAAGGGAATTGCTTCTGGTTCCATACAATGCATTTCACCTTTTTTCTTCCCTCCCTTCAGTTTATGGTATGCACCTTCTGTACAAGAGCCAATGTAACTTTTTATGAATCTTCTCATACGACGAAACCACAGTTTTCCTTCAAACTATTCAGTCTTCTCTACACCATAAAGGCCTCTGTCGTCGTGATGTTGCTTCACAATTTGCCATCGAAATCCTCTTTTTATAAACTATAAATATTGAAACAGGTTTTAGATTTTCCAATTTTCCTACATATTCGATTAATTATTCTTGATCTCATAATCCGTATGAATTTGTTTAAGTTCATCTGTTACCGGTTCCATTTTCAGTTTATTCCATATTTCCGTTAACTTTGCATCCTGTTTTTGCATCGTCAATAACCAATCTTGTTCAGTAATTTCTACTTGGTAAACCATCATACTTGCTACCTTCATTATCACAGGGCAATATTGTTTGCCTTTAAAACAGAACTAAATTTTACCCTTAAAAAGAATATTTCAACAGAAAAGCGATATTTTACAGAACAAAATATCGAAATGTTTCTTTATTACTTATCTATGCAAAAATGGTCATCATTATCTGCAAAAAAATCAGCAAATTCTATGTTTCATTCCTTTTTGGATACCTTTTCTGAAATTTTCAATTTCTGTTTCCCTAAAGAGACCAAAACTTTTAACTGCAAGCGTGGCCAGAAGGATTGGATAACCCTTAAAATAAAAAATTTATCTAACTATAAAAATGATCTCTATAGGTGTATAAAGCAATATGACAATTTGTTTATTGATACACAACATTTACGTAATGAATATAAAATGGTAACAAAACAACTTAAAAATATTGTCAAGAAAACAAAATTAAATTTTTATAATAATATGATTGAAAACTCAAATAATAAAATAAAGGCAAGTTAGAATATCATTAAAACTTTTTCTCAAAAAAACAATAATACTGGTATCTCAAAAATTCAAATCAATAATGAAATCTATGAAGATCCGCAACAAGTAAGTCAAAAATTCAATGATTTTTTTATTGATATTACAGAAACATTAAATTTACCTAACTGTAACCATTTGGACTTAAAAGTAAATTATACCCCCAATAACTTTTATTTATTTCCCACCACTTCTAATGAAGTTTGCAATATTTGTTTGGGTTTAAAAACTAAAAAATCAACCGACTGGGATGAAATACCTGCCGATATAATAAAATGTTCTGCTCCTTATATTTACGAACCAGTTAGCGAAATTATTAATAAATGTTTCGATGATGGTGTATTCCCGGATGATCTAAAAAAAGCGATTGTTGTTCCTATACATAAAAAAGGAGATACCACCAACATGCAAAATTATAGGCCAATTTCTCTTCTGACTACGTTTGCAAAAGTTTTCGAAACGGCAATTAACAATCGGTTGATGCAGTATCTGAAAACTTTTGAAATTATCTGTAAAAATCAATATGGTTTCATAAAGGAACGGTCAATAAATGAATCTGTATTTAATGTTTTAGACAGTGTACTAGATATGTGGGAAAAAAAAGTGCCACAAGCCATGGTCTTATTTGATCTGACGAAAGCTTTCGACAGCGTGGATGTTCAGCTACTATTATCTAAAATGGAAAAGTACTGCATAAGAGGTAAAAGTCTGGAACTTTTCTCATCATATATGACAGGTAGATACCAATGTGTAAAAATTTTAAATAAATCCGACAATGAACATGGTTTGCAAAGTATCTGCTCGGATTACAAATCTTTAGTAAGAGGAGTTCCTCAGGGCAGCGTCTTAGCACCAACTTTGTTTATTTTATTTATAAATGACTTACCTCTTTCTATAAGAGAACAAACTTTTTTATATGCTGACGATACTGCTGTCATATGTACGGGAATCGATCCAGACAATCTTATATTTAATATTACTAGATGTATCACCAATATAAACAAATGGTGCCACAATAATGGTCTCAAACTAAATACACAAAAGACCGAAATAATCAAATTTGGAAATTACCTCACTTTTCCTTTAAGTTCACCTTCTAAAATAGATTTTAAGGATACTGTTAGCTTTTTGGGAATCCATATTGATAAGTCGTTGAACTGGAATTCACATGTTGAAATAGTCCATAAAAAACTATGTAAAGCTATGTATATTATTAGATATTTAAAATCGATTGTATCAACTGACGTTTTGTTAACAACATATTATGCATATTTTCACTCTATAATGCAGTTTGGTCTCATCTTCTGGGGAAACTCATCACACAGTAAAAAAATTTTTGTTCTTCAAAAAAAATGTATAAGATTAATATTTAATGCGCCTCCTAGAGAGCACTGTGTAAATTATTTTAAAAAATACAAAATATTAACTTTGCCTTGTATGTTCATACTTCAGTGTGCTGTATTTATTAAACAGCATTATTATCTACTTACGAATAATATACCAGACCACAGTTATGACACGAGACACAAAAATAAATTAAATCTAATTAACTCAACAATGACGGTTTCTCTGAGGAGCGTGCATAATATTATGATCAAAATATATAATAAAATTCCAGAAAATCTAAAGAATGAAACTTTAGAGAACTTCAAAAAAAAACTTAAAACTGATCTGTTGCAGGCAAGCTTCTACTCTGTAGATGGCTTCCTAGAATAAGTCTTTTCGATCAAATTGTGACCCTGT
This sequence comes from Brachynemurus nebulosus, assembly GCA_035578155.1. NCBI lineage: Eukaryota > Metazoa > Arthropoda > Insecta > Neuroptera > Myrmeleontidae > Brachynemurus > Brachynemurus nebulosus. The sequence continues at coordinate 65,847,044 of JAPWDM010000001.1, read as the reverse complement.
TCATACAATGTACGTTGTATACTGAATAAAGACATTATTATTATTATTATTATTATTATTATTATTATTTATTATTATTATTGGGTCCTCGATTGCTTTCCGACTCAACGCATCAACATGCTTCATTTTCGTATTTATCCGATGTTCCACAGAAAAGTCAAATTCCTGTATCCGTAACCACCATCTGGGAATCCGTGGTATCAAATCTTTCTCGGTCCATACTGTTGTAAGTGCTGAACAACCCGTAACTAACTTAACTGGTTTTCCCAATAAGTAAATTCTAAATTTCTCGATACTGTCTACGACAGCTAGCGCCTCCAGCTCGAAACTATGATAACGCTGCTCTATCTCGGTTGTCTTCCTACTATAATAAAAGACTGGGTGACCATTTTGCATAAGAATTTCTGCAATTCCCGATTTACAAGCACAATGGTATTCAACTTCACTGGTAAATTCCGATCATACAGCGCTAATAATGGTTTTTCACTTAGTCTCGTCGTCAACTCCATAAATGACTTTTCATGATCGTCCGTCCAATTCTAAATCTTGTTTTTGCATAACAAATCTGTTAATGACTTCGCTATTTGGGCATATTTTTCGAAAAATTTCCGAAAAAATCCTGTTTGCCCCAAAAATCTTCGTAGTTCGGTGATATTAACCGGCCTCTCGAAATCTTTGACTGCATTCAACTTTCGATCACCAGGTCGTACACCACCTTCTGTAATCTCGGAATCCTAAATAATCGATATTTTTCTTGAAGAACGCACAACTTCAATTTTAACCCTTCATGTTTAAAAATTTTCAGAAACCGCTCCAACTTCAACAATCCTTCTTCAGAAGTTTTGCTCGGTATAACTACATCATCCATGTACACTGAAATGTCATTTTTCATTTCCCTCGAAATTTCGGTCGTCATTCTCTGAAAAACTGCAGGTCTATTTGCTAATCCAAACGGCATTTTCAAAACTGATACTGTCCATTCATCATAACGAATCCCGTGAGATGTTGCGATTCTTCATTCACCCTTATCTGGAAATATCCATGTGCCAAGTCCAAAATTGTATAATACTTATTCCCCGCTAATGAATTTAACTGATCTTCGATGAGTGGCAATGGAAATTTATCTTTTTTTGTAATGGTACTTAACTTTCGATAGTCAATACACATCCGTGTTTCTCCATTCGTCTTCTCCACTAACACAATCGGGCTTGAAAATTCTGACTTCGACTGAGTGATAATTCCTGCGTTCATCATCTCATGAATTTGTTTGTTAACCTCTTGTTGTTGCTCATGTGATATTCTTTAAGGTCGATAATATACTGGTGTGTTTGTTGACAACTGGATCTTCAAATTGTAATTCACTGAAGTTCCAGTTTCCGATAAATTTTGCGCAAAACAATTCCTATTATTTTGTATCAACTCCCACAATTTATCCTTCTCTGCATCACTCACATCTGGTCCTACACAAATGTCTTCCTTATTTATTGGTTCAAATTCCTTTTTTTCAGCCGTTTCACTCGTATCTTCTATGTTTTCCATGAATATCCGCAATTCATGATTTTTCTTCAATACAGTTACGCCCTCTTGATCCAAAAATCTTCGGCCTATAATCATCGGTACTTCCTTGTGCTCTGTCCGGAACTACTAATACATCTACCTGAAGTTTTACTTGATCCACAGTAATTTCCGAAATAAACTTGGCAATACTTGAACAATTTCCTTGTACAAACCCATGAATAGAAATTTGATAAAGTATCCATTTTTCTCTAAATTTCTCGGCATCTGATTCACGCATGGTAACGCAGTCACTTCCTAAGTCGACAAATCCAAGTACTTCAAAGTTATTTTCGACTGTAACCATCTTGCAGTAGTCATCCTTCACTCTAATCCGATTTTGTTTAACTTGAATCCCACCTGGATTTTCACATAAACCTGGAACTGAGGTTCCTTTTTTAACAACCGTTCTCCTATTCGGGCAATCCTTCGCGTAATGTCCTACATTATTGCACACGAAAAATTGTACTTTACATACGGTATTTCCCGAAAGTTTTTCACATTTAGCCGCAATATGTCCTAACATTCCGAAATTACGACACTTTATATTACCGATTTTAACTTTGCTATTGTCCGTCCGACTAGTAACCGCACTACTACTTTGTCTTCGTCTCATTGTCTGTTCATACTTTTTAATTTGTACTAACAAATCTTGAATACTATCAAATTTAATTAACGCTAATGTACGCGCCATATATACGTCGGGTATTCCACTGACAAAATATCTGATAAGCGCACTACCACTTAATTTAATTCTCGAAGCAATCGACTTCATCGTATAGAAATACTCTTCGTAACTACCGTTAATCCTTTTCTTACGCCTAGTCAACTGACGATGCACATCCTATGATGACGGAAAATTTCTAATAATTTAATCCTTAAATACTTCCCATGTTAGTACTCCTTCGATTTGATAACAACTTTCGAACCACAATTTTGCTACTCCCTTCAATTTCGGTATTGCCTTCAGCAATAATATTTTTCTTGACCATTCATAACTTTCAGTTATTAACTCCAATTTAGAACACCATTGAACTACATCCAGTCCATCTACTTTCGCTGGATCAAAATCCGATAAAACATCTTGTCTAATTGAACAGGAAATATGTTCAGAACTCGTTTGCTGTGTTTGCACACCATTCCACGATTGATTAAACATTAATTCCCTTTCTCTCTCCAATAATTTTCTATCCCTTTGGAGTAACTCACGTCCCCAATTGATCAATTCCATTTCCGCACCTACATCCACTTTTGAATCGTGTCCAAGTCGTTCAACTCTTGAGTCGTCTTCAGGTTGTTCCGTATGTACGCCATAAATTGTGTTTAAATCCAAATTTCGAGCTCTACTCGTAACCGCATCAACATTATAAAATTCCCCAAATCCCATATTCCATAAACTAACTGACCTTCGACTCGCCATTCTCCTCAATGACTTGTATCCTGGTCCCAAAATACTCCAAAAATTATCTAATACCAAATACGAAAATAACTTCTCGTCTCCAGTACTTTGACGAATAACCAACGATACCAAATACGAAAGCAATCTCCCGTCTCCAGTATCACAATGTTGGTCCACCAAAACAGTACAATGTACCATCAACGCTCTGTTCGTTTGTCTTGCTCGCACCTATGTATGCCTTCATACAACAACTGCCTTCAAAACCGAATAACATACTCTGTTTAAGTTGATATACTGTTCTTTTTTTTTATTAACTGACTATTCCATACCACTGTCTTTATCTCCACAACACAACCGTTTTTCAAACAAAGAAGAGTTTGTTTAACACGGCAGCCATGTTACTTTTTTGAAAATTTTAAGTTTCCGAAACACTTTTAACAGTTCACAAAAGTCGATATTTTCCACAGAGTTTTCACTGTCCAAAAGGTTTGCCTAGTCCCACTTCTAAAGTTGAAAGGGGTAAGTAGTAAAAAATATTTTTTTTTAATGTTTTTGTCAAGATGTCCAATATTCCACTTGTAGGCGTTATTCCAGGATTTTCAGTAAATAAAACACAATTGATTAGTTAACGAAAGGTAAGTAACATTTATTATAAATTATTTAAATTCAAATACACAACTAATTGTACTTTCTTTTAATTACAGAATCACATGTACCGGTGAACGTTTAATTGACACACTCGCTTACGACTTGCTTCTCGTACGGCTTGACTACGACTGACTGACTTCAACAAAAAAAACAAAAACAATAACACAATACAGCATAGCTACCCAGACAGTTGAATTAATGTACTACCCGTGTACAATATTTAAACAGTTACAAAATGTAAATTGATTAAACTTAATAAACTCTGTTAATTAATAAAATATGTCAGTTTATTTTATCAATCCCTTCGCAGGATTTGAACGGCGCCCTTTATAGCTATCATAAAATTCATCCCTTTTCACAGCAAGGGACAATTTTGAAATTTAAAAAAATGAAAAAAGTCATTTATGGCAGTTTTGTGTTTATTATTTATACGTATACTTCTGTATTACCTTTATACATATACCAGGTGTTCCAAGTTATTCATTCAATAAAAATTAAAATATTTATTATTTTTCAATATTACCATTATTTAATATTACCACTTTATTCAGAAAAATAATTTCTGTAGAATATACTATAAGCCACTAATCACATAAATATGGTACACGTGTAAATATAATTCCGTACATCAAATTAACGTAATTAGCGGCTCATAGAGCCATGTCCATTTTTGAAAATATTTACAAAAAAATTATTATTATAACGAAAAAGAGGATAAGAAGATAGAAGGTAAGGATGAAAAGTAGATGGATATAAGGAAATGTACCAGAAATGAAACGAGATAGAAGTAATTTACGACGTGAACAAAATCGTAAAATAGTTCCTCATTGGTGTTATGAAGGCTTCTCCACATATATTCAGTGAGGTAATTTTCAATTTTTGTGGTTGACATTCTTCCAGTTTTTCGCCTCATATCCATTTTAATTCTGGACCAATTTGATTTTATATTTTGTGTGTGGACATTTGGATTGTCAGGATTCACGAAATTTTGTCGGTGGTTGACAGTCTGATGACGAAATTCCGAAGCTTCTAGAAGAGCAGTATTATAATCCCTCCAGTAGCCAGTCATTATAGTGGTTCCTGGTTCAACAAATTCCAAAATAATGTTTGTAAGTGTAGTAGCGTCCCGTTTCTGTACCACCCTTAAAAAACATTTTTTGGTTTCTCGTTCAATCCCGCCCACCACCCATTTAGTGTTTGTCAACCGACCTCTATCAAATTTCCTTTTTCCAAAAGCGCTTTTATCTATTTCAACGATTTTATCAACTCCACCTAACTTGGAACTAATTTACATTAGCCACACGGTTAAAATATTTCGAAAGGTATTTAATAATTTTCTTCCTTGTTTCTCCTGAATTTTTTTGACGTTCTAACCTTGTCTCCCCAAAGCTGAATACTAAATGCGCTAAATACGTCCTCAATGCTGTTATTATTAGTTTTTAATTTTAAAAAGATAATTCAACGTGATTTTGTATTATTTTATTTACAATTTTTCTAATAAATGAATGTGTTTGCAATTATTAAATACAATATTCATGTAATGTGAAGTATGAGCAGTCATTACAGTTCAACATTCAGTGTGTCATGTGGTACATGTCTTATGATCCAACAGACAAAACACCTTTAAATATGGTAGAGTTAATGGACAAACCATCTTGTCATGCTGTACATGTCTTATAAGCGCAAAGGGTTAATAGCGAATATGCATATAGTCTAAATAAGTTTTAAATAGTTTTTTTTATATTCTAGTATAATTTGGAAATTTAATGGTGACAGTAAAAATTTTTTTAATTTGTAAATTTGAAAAAATTCAAAACATAATATTTTAAATGAATTTTAAACGAAACTGAACCCGCCATGACGTAATGCGGCATGGAAATGCCCATTCAAGAGTAACCACGGAAATAGAGAAAAAAAACTTCGTTTCGTTGTTTACTTGTAAATGTCAATTAATTAATATTGTGCATACTAATTGCTTTAATTGTGCTTGAAGTTTCTCTACTTTTTTTCTTTTTATTATTCTTCAAACATTTATTTATAATTTATTTATTGCAAATTATAATGACGAACGCTCGATTTATATACTGAAGTCTCCTAAATCTATACCAAATCTGTAATCTGTCCAAATCGTCTGAAATCCCTGATTACAGTAAAATGGGGTTGAGAATGGAATGACAGAACCAAAGAATGAGTATCCTACTGAATTGATCTTCCAGATGCAAGTCATGGATGTTCGTTGCTACTTAATTGTTGTTTGATCTCATGCACAGGCAAATGTAAATGTTACCGAGCCGAGATTCGCTGGAGCCCCTTGTGCAAGTCTCAAGAAGGTTTCACAAACAATTCACATAACACATGAAATAACAAGTGATGTCATGTTGCAAAACTGTAATTTACGTCAGATGCTACCTATTTGTGTCAAACATTCATGTTTCTTCATATTTTGTAATTTTATTAATAAATTACCTATAATTAATAAAAGAAATTGTTTTTTTTTTTACCTTGCATTGTATAGTCTAATATGTAATATCAAAATACGTAATGACCTGGAATTTGATTCTAAAACAAATTAGACCTAAGAAATGGATTCTTCGCATCCGAAAACATATAAAAAGCGGAATTACTCAATGGCGGACATATCTAATTTATAGCAAACAGGCCACCAGCGCAGCGGCCACCAACACAAGGTGCTTGCGATGGTTCCCTAAAACCTTAAGACCATATCTAGGCTAAAACTATACCAAATTTCAAAAACTTGGCACAAAGTGCACGATTCTAATGAATTCTCCCTATCCTAATTTGTCTGTTTGAAATAGGAATTTTTTTTCCAAAAATTCCTAAAATAAATGGTTAAATGTAATATAAAAATAAATAAATAACAAAATATATAATTTACCGAATTTACCGTTATTATTGTTGCTATCGTTACTATCATAAAAAATTTTAGTGTCAAGATTGGAGTACTAATCATGTCAAAATACGTTACACCCGGCGCGATTTCGTTTAAACTGTATTAGGTTATAACAATAAAAAAAAATTTTTTTAATTATATAAGGATACTAACATTTCTTAAAATATTTTTTTTAGAGTTATTATTAGTTCCTCTAACGATTTAGGTAATAAAAAAAAAAAAACATGCATATTCTCTATTATATTTCTTACTGTTGGATTGAATTTTCATTTGGTTCCTCCCACAAGATGTGCAAATTTTGTTTCCGGATATGAACTGATAATTCAATAAAAAAGTGATTATCCCAACTGGGTTCAAGTAACTGTTTCAATTTGTCAAACTTTGCAAGAATTGCATTTTTGGTTTAATTGTCCTCTAATATTCACACCGCAAGGATCAATATTAAAATGTACGCTTTATTAAAATATTCTAATGAAGACATCTATCTTACCTGTTACTACAAAAGGATTGATAATAAATATACCTCAGTAATGGAAATTCCAACTTTTACCTTTACAGATGGTATCCACCTGTAACAAATTTTGGATAAACCAGCAATGGTAATTAATTTTTATTATCAGGTAATGTCAAAAAGAAAGATGTTGCACAAAATTAAAAATATGTGAATCAACGTTAGAGCTGCCACCATTAAAATCATTGAACCTGGACAATAGGTTTAGAAACGCCGGACTTTAATACATTAAACCCGGACAATTTAAAATGCCAAATAAATAATGTATTGTGTAATGTAATAAATTGACATTATTTTAAATAATGTCTGATTAAATAGTTTTTTGTAAATAATTACTGCCTATATAAAAATTTGATAATACCCAAAAAATTTTCGGAAATTCTAAAAAATTCTTTCAGGACTGATTTACATTTTTAAGTAATGTTTATCATTTTATATTAGGTAAAGGATATTTTACTGAAAATGAGGAGCTATTTTACTGAAAATTGTCAAATTAAAACTAATTCCCTAATTTCCGTGCCCGATATCTCAAAAACAAAGCTTGATATTTACTTTTTTTTTATTCTTGAAAAAATGTTTTTTTGGCTAGTTTTACCAGAATGAACACTCAAACCCACATAAACACACATACACACAATAACAAAAGAAAATTTGAAAAAATTGAATTCATTTCAAATTTAACGATAGTTTCGTAACCTTTCAAGTATTGATATCGAATTGGAGTATTATTTTTAACTAATTCGCCGTAATGCTGAACATTTATTTTTTTTAAATCAATAAAATCATAGTCTTTAGTCTTTTTTTTAGAGCCAAGAAAAGATGAAGCCGTATCTCAGCATAACTACCAAAAACATTAAAAACTACAAAAATTTTAAAATTGTAAAAAAAATTAGCAAGCAAAATTTTCTTCGAACGTATTAAAATAAAATAATTCTTTTACACAAAACTAACTTTTTCACAAATATGGCCAAGTATCCCTTATACCTAGCTGCTGTAACCCCAGGAATACGCGTACCACACTTTGAGAAACATTGTGTTAAAAGATGGCAAAAGCCGTTTTGGAAAAAAACAAACATCCAAACTTTCACATTTATAATATTATTAAGATTGCAATTAAACTTATTATAAATATTTAGTAAGAAAAAATTTTCTAGGTCATCAAATTATCAACAACAAAATTAATTTTAATATACTTACTTTACAGATTAAAGGTAAATATTTTAAATGATAAATATTTTACTTCGCAAAAATACCACTTTTAATTTGAAACTGTGACAATATTGTTTCGAACCGTCAGTTCATTTTCAAACAGAATGTTCATTTTCAAACATTATTCTGTTTGAAAATGAACTGACGGTTCGAAACAATATTGTCAGTTTCAAAATAAAAGTGGTATTTTTGCGAAGTAAAATATTTGTTTATTATTTACAAATATGGAATACCATAAAGTAACGCTCAAATCTATTAATATTGTAAATATTCCAATTTTTACTGATTGAATAACTTGGAACACCTAGTATATGTATAAAGGTAATACACAAGTATACGTATAAATACGTACAAAACTATAAGGCTATGGTCACAGTGCATCCGACTTTATCAGAATTTTTAACACTGGCGTACACGGCAGTTAACGGCAGTTAACGGTCAAACAAACAACTAAATCTTAATAAATGTAAACGGTCACAGTGATACCGATCTACACTGCCGTGAACGGCCGAATTTCACCGACCACCGACCAAAATCAAATTCATTTGATTTTTTCGGCCGTGTATGTCAGTGTTGTTTTATTTGACAAATTATTTGTTTTGGTTATGTAATTATATTTTCGTACATTTATTCATTTATATTGTCCTAAATTCATTTATATTTGAATAATTTTAAAAAATTATACATCTTTGTATTATGATTGACAACGAAAAATTAATTTCATTGGTGTATGAAAGAAAACCGCTGTGGGATACTCGAGATAAAGGTTATCATAACAGGGATATTTCTCGGAAGTTGCGGGATGAAATAGCAAATGAATTTGGATGCTCATGTAAGTATAAAATACATATTTTGGTTTAATAAGTCATAATCATCAGTACGGTTTTAATCAAAATTACATTTATTTATAATATATTTTGTATCTAAATACATTGCTCCATTGTATATAGTTGTAAATATAATTTTGGTAAAATAAATTTAGCAAAAATAATATGTATTACTTAACGATTATAATTACACTTTAAGACCTTTTTAATAAGTAATCTGCTTATTCTGAAAATCGACAGCTCCTTCTCCGTTAAAATATTGTTTAAATTTGTCGCGAACATTATATGCATCTCGTCTGTTGCGATTGTAACGTTTTAAATTTTTATTAGAATTGCCGTTATTCAAAGTTAGTAGCTCCAAAGTATTTGTATCAACTCCTTCTTTATCTATTATAATGTTATGTAGCAAGCAGGCCGTTTTGACTATTTTATCAACATGATTTGGATCAATCTGTAATTCAGTTTTAAGACACCTCCATTTAGCAGTTAATATGCCAAAGGCGCACTCAACTGTGCGTCTCGCTCTACTTAGTCGATAATTAAAAATTTCTTTTTGTTGGAACATTGGCCCATTTTCAATAGGATAAGGCCTCATTAAATAATCTTTAAGTGGATAACCTTGATCACCCAGTAGTACGTATGGTAAAGTAATATTGGTTCCAGGAATTTGTCTAGGTGGAGGTACATTAAATAATCCTGTTTCTAAGTATTTATATATGTTAGAATCAGTAAATATACCGCTGTCACTTTGTCTTCCATACCCTCCAATATCAACGGTAATAAACTTGTAGTTCGCATCAACTATTGCTTGAAGGTGTATGGAAAAATATTGTTTATAATTATAGAATTGGGAACCAGAATTCTTTGGACATTTAACGCGAATATGTTTTCCGTCAATGGAGCCAATGCAGTTAGGGAAATTCCACAATTCTTCGAATCTTTTTGCATTTTCTAAATGCATATTAGATGTCGGAAGAGGCATGTGTTTATCCACAAACGTTTCCCAAATCGCGTCACAAGTTTCGTAAACAATTTTCGATATCGTATTATGTGCAATCCGCATTGAAAAAGCTAACGATCTAAAAGCAATTCCGGTAGAAAGAAATCTACAAATATTAAAAATAATAAATTAGTAATTTTTGATTCCGAATATTTAGATACCCAATAATAATTAGGGATATTATGGATACAAAATTTTGGATATGAATACGGATATTTAAAATCATTTATTTTGGTTACAGTTATAGGGATATCCATAACATCCCATAATAATAGAGCATTGTGTTTAAAAAGGGTGTAATCGCAATTAAAACTGAATGCTAATTATGGCTAATTACTCCCTTTTTTAACCTAGCTCCTCAATTTATTTAGATACATTAACAGATTTAACGAAATAAATTATTTTTAGGTCAGCTTGTGAAAGGGAGATGGCAGAACTTACGAGATACTTTTCGCAAGGAAAATTCCAAACTAACAAAATTTACTACAGGTGATGGGGCGGCACCCGATAAAATATCACAATGGAAATTCTACAAGCAATTATCATTTTTAATTGATGTTTTTGCAAACAGAAAAATGGAAAGCAATGTTCCATCTGTCTTTATATCAGAAGATAATACAGAAGAAATACAGTTAGAGGAGACTCAAATACAAGATCAAGAAGACGAAGATCAGTTGTCAGAAAATACACATAATATTAATCAAACAGATAATGACGAGTCATTGAAAGCTTCAGAAACATATGAAAAAGAAAAATCGGCACTTCAGCGGAGGCAAACCAGCTCAAAAACTGCTATTTCCAAGTTATTGCAAATAGAAGAAAAAAAAATTAAACATTTAGAGAATTTATGTGGAAATAAGCGTGTACAATATAATACGGAAAACGATGATGAAGATTTCCATTTTTTGATGAGTATTTTGCCGTATCTTAGGGACGTTCCCAAAAAAAGAAAATTAATTGTACGAACCAAAATTCAACATATTTTTATTGAGGAAAATGAAGAATCTCTTTTAAGCGAAATATATTCAAACTCGTCGCGGTCGCATTCTGTAACTACTCCGGGTTCACCTCCTTCACCTGTATTTATAAATGTCTGTACCGATACTGTTGATGAGTATAGTAACGACGTTCGTTTAAATCAGGAGTCGTCACAAATAATGCAATCCGTGAATCCTTCGACTGCATATGTTCAATTAATTAATAAAACTGTTAAATAAATAGCCGTAAAAACAAATGTATTATTATTATTTGATTATATTTTGAAACTATGGAACTTACTAATTGTAAGAGGAAATAATAAATAAAACATTTTGTAAAAATATACCCGAGACCAAATGTTGTGACCATTCCATTCTTCTACTACAAATTTAGGTTGTTTACAATCGTTTTTATTTAATCTTTTGTTTTCAGTAGTTATCAACAATTAAAAAAAAAAATTAAAATTAAATTTTTTTTTTTTAAATATTGTAAATAGAAGTTAAATATAGTTAATTAAAATTTAAATAATATACAATTTTGGAGATGATAATGATCTATTTATTATTTAAAAGTATGTAAAAATAACTAAATTGAAATGCGTTCGTTATTTAAACGAATGTAAACATCAAGTACGTGTAATATTATTAGTTTGGCCAAAGACGTATGTGTCACTAGCATCTCTTACTTAAAAATGATTGGAATTTAAAAAATGCAAGTAATTCGTTCTACATTTGGTATTGAATATACCATTTTAATTAATTTGTAACATGTTTTGATTCATATAATCATTTTTAAACTGACCTTAGCGTTACTGCCAATCTTTCCTCGGGGGATATACATTTTCTAAAGTTGCATTGTTTTTCTATATGTGGTGTAATTCTAGTAAGTATATAAGAAAAAGTTTCCGGCATCATTCTAAAATACTGGAAAAATTTCTCGGGTTGCTCCAACAAATGCGGAAAAAGGGTGTGAAATTCACCATAAATTTCTCTTTCTTTAAAAATTTCGTTAATCCATATACTTCTCTCATTTTCAAGAATTAATATTTTTAGTAAAGGATTTTCTAAAAAAATGTAGTTTTCCATTTCTATTTAGTAGCAAAGGAATTTTTTTTATCTAATAAGTATATTGAGGTTGACGTTTGAAGTTTAATTTTACAGTTAAACTGACGAACACTGATACTGTGTGACCATATTAAGTCGGCCGTGCACGGCAGTGTATATACTGGCGTATACGGCCGAGTAAATACACTGCCGAAGTCGGTTGCACTGTGACCATAGCCTAAGTGTCAAAATTACCTTTTTTCATTTTTTCAAAAATGTCCTGCTGTTAAAAGGGACCAATTTTATGATAGCTAAAAAGGACGCCGTTCAAATCCTGTGTACCCGGGGTTTCTTGTATAACGTAGGTGAGCACTAAAAAGTGATTTTTGGAAATTCATACCCTAAGGGGATAAAATAAGGGATGAAAATTTTCATAGAAATCTGTATTTTTTTTTTAGATAATAATAATAATAATAATCTTTATTCCATCGACAGTATAGAATGCGTCAAAATTAGTAGAAAAAAAAATAACAACAATAATGCGCTAAAGTGGCTGGTAATGCATGAAGTCGTTTAAACTGTAAAATATGTTTTCCAAAAAGAATTTTTTTATGTTAGATTTGAATTTATTAAAAGCTATCAGTTTTTTATAGAAATATGGAAATTTATGTTGTCACGATGTGACAATTCTGTTTGCATGTAGTGTACATAATGTACTTTATTGACAATTTTGATCCTATCTAGTGTTGTTCCCTTATTGATTGAATATCGAGTTAAAAATTTTAGATCTTATTCTATGATATAAAGCGCAGGCTCGAAAAATGTATTTTGATCTGGCCTCATGCTTTTATTAATAAAAATAGCTAATATTTTGAGTTCAGTTTTTGAATTCAGTTCGGTAATCACATTCAAAATAGTCAGTTCAAATACTTTATTTAAATAACCGGTTTAAAAAAACATATTTTGTCGACATAAATACTTTTGTAATAAATTGAATGTGGAACTACTTTCTTTCGCGAGGCGCATGAATATCTTACACGGCATAGCAATCGTATCAATCTGATCTACGCACTTGTTTTACATTCAAGTAGTTTAAAAACACACGCCCGTCACCCGCTCTGTACAGTATCATTATTATTGTACAGAACATGGGTGATGTAATTTTCATATTTTGCCTTTTAATATTTTTTTTAACGTAACATTACTAAAATTCTAACAAAAAAATAATGTATCAATATATTCTTTAAAATCCTGTGTAATATTTCACAAATTTATCCTACAAGATGGCGTCTTTTGCGTTTGGAATTCGGAAGCACAAAACGACCCAGTTTGGGTAAAAATCTATAAAATTTACCTTTATGTATTTTACTATTTTAATATATTTCATATGATTGGCCTTATCATGCCAATCATATCTTTTCTTCATTGAAACATTACCGTGTTTCGACATTTAAAAATATCGCTTCCCTCAGTTAAATGCTAATCAATCATTTCTGTTGGGTAAAGAATGCGATATGTAGATTTAGTATTAAAAAACTTATGTATAATCTTATTTTTATTAGTAACAAAAATTTATTTATAGTCAATATAAAATTTCTATTTAAAAATTATTACATAACTTTTTGGCCATTTTAAATATCTTAAATCTGTTGTTAAAACATTTTTATTTTAAACTTTAAAATATTATGTAAATTGTTTCACCAGTTGCATCCTTGTATTCAAATTCATACATATTCAACCATTTTAGGATATTGTTAAAACTTATGTATTAGTTGTTAACTTTATATAACTTATTTAACAAAATGTTATATTAAATTTAAATAAATTTAGATTCAAAATTATTTTGTTATTTATTATTGTGCATCCATGCCATATATTCAGAAGAAATTTTGTTTTACAGATTTTAGGGTTTTTTCTAAATAGTACAAAGATAAGAAAACCTCAATTGTAATTATATTGGACTTAACTCTTTGGTGTCTCATGGCCCCACACCATCGCTGCTTAGTACTTTTGTACTTATCAAAATTTATAATTTAAATTCAAATAGCTAATTAATAAAACTTAGGTATTTCGACTTTAGTGCAGGAGCCCGGTCTTCTTATAGTCGAGGAGCCCCGGTCTCTTTAAAATTTCAACTCATTCAATTATTTTGTTTAGAGTTTAATCTTTAATTTTACTACTAGTTAATATCAATTAAATTTAAATGTCACGCTTATAGTAAAACCCCTTTGTAACTTCAAGCATTAACTTTATACCCTTTAAAATCTTAAATTTTAAATTTTTTTTTCTTTTTGCGTGTCAACGTTAGGTTACTGGTTTGAAAACAAAAGTTTCAGTGCTTTTAAAAATTCATTCCTTAGGGGGATGAAACAGGGGTAGAAACTTTAAATGGGAAATTTGTCATTTTTACAATTAGAAATGTGGAAACGGATATGGTATGGTGTGGTATGGCATGCTGGTGATTTTAAAATTGTTAAAAATTCATTTTTTTTAACGTGTAATCCTAATCCTTGACACCTTGACTCGAGGTGTACCCATACTTTTGACGAAGTAGTGTCTGCTGAGACCTGCTCAGCCCTTCCACTCGTGGCTTTTGAAAACATGACATTTAGTTAAAACTTATAAAATGTACTTTTATTGTATCGCTATTGCAAACTGTTAAATTTCTTCTAGAGAATTTTCCCACAGAATTAAAATGTTTTCTTCAGGTAAAAAGTAAACATAGTTTTGGCAATATGCAAAGTCCAAATGAAGTCAATGATCCTTTTTTTATATCGCTTATATATATTTTTCCACGGGAACAAGACTTCTCACAAGATTCAGATATTTACCTGGGGTACAAAGTAATCTTTGTCCTTTTTTGCCCCTCTGTAAACAATATGCAAAGTTTCAAAGTCAATCTTCCATTTTTTTAACTGTCAGCTGTCGTGATTTCATTGTTTCGTTTTAAATACATTTTTCCTCGGGAATAAAATACTTTCTCGGAGTAAAAAGTAACCTATGTTTACCGCTATGTAACCTATGTAACCTATGTTCAAAAGCCACGAGTGGAAGGGCTGAGCAGGTCTCAGCAGACACTACTTCGTCAAAAGTATGGGTACACCTTGAGTCAAGGTGTACCCACACTTTTGATATGGTACTGTACTTAATGTTTTGGTACACTGCCGTGTCAAAAATATGGGCACCCCTTGAATTAAAATGTGTCAATACTTCTAAAGACTTATGCCTTCTACACAATCAATGAAATAAGAAATAAGAAATAAGCCATCTAGTAACGCTGAATGGAACTTTAATGAAATAAGAAATAAGGACTATGCCATCTAGTGACGTTGAAAGGAACTTTAACTTAGCTGCTCATAAGTAATGTGTAGGTATTTTTCTACATCAAAATTCATGAGAACATAACGTTCGTGATGACTTTTTTTGTCACTTAATGACAAAAAAACACGAATTTTGATGTACAAAAATATCTACACATTACCTATGAGCAGTTAAGTTAAAGTTCCATTCAACGTCACTAGATGGCATACTCGTTATTTCTTATTTCTTATTTCATTAAAGTTCCATTCAACGTCACTAGATGGCATACTTCTTATTTCTTATTTCATTGATTGTGTGGAAGGCAGTAGTGTGTACTAAAACCAGCTTAGCCCTTCTACTGCCACGCAGGCGAAGCCGCGGGTAAATGCTAGTTTGTTATAAAATCGAATTATGGTACTTCACGCACCTTTGTCAGAAACTGCCAGACTTGTCTGTTCAGCCTTTTGAAGTTTAAATTAGTTTCAAATAACTTCCTTCGTCCTTGCAAAGTTTCCACTCATCGCACGATATAATGGTTAAACTGTTTGCTTATCGTGAAATATTACAATGATTCCTCATCATCAAATTCCCTGAATTCAGGCGAACTGAAGTGTGATATCTGTAAAAATAACAATATTTTTAATTGAAAAAATAAAAAAAATAAATAAAAAGTATAACTTACTATTTAGTTGTAATTTGTAAACTTTATAATACAATTGGGTATTTGACAAATTTTGAAAAAGTATTTTAAAATATTGCTAGAGATTTAAATATAACCCTAGTAATTGATTTTTGTATAAAAAAAGGCAATTTAAAGAGAAAAAAATTTTTTAAAAAAATTTATTTGAATTTGGTGCGAAAACATTTCCTCACTTTTCATTGGCAATACCAGTTCATTACTTAGCAAAGAGATGTCGCTCGCCTCGCAATATTATTGAGTACAGCAGAGCTCTGAAGAAGATAGCATTTTTTTGTGACTTATTTCCTCACTTGTTCCACCAGTGGCGGCTCATAACATTTTTTAAATATATTGGAGACCCAATAGGGGTATGGTATATTTTTATTTAGGCTGTTGGCAAATACTATACATGACGCTGAATACGTATGTATTATAAATGTTTATAGAAAAAAACATAATATATACACTGAAAAATTAAAATACTAAAATCAGAGACATAGTTCCTGAACATTCTATACAGAAATCGGCAAAGATATTAAAAAACTGACTTCACCATTGCTTTGGTCATTGTAAAAGACGCCAAATAAGGAAAGTTGATAAAAATTCTCGAATATTCTATTTCCCAACTAGCATAGATATCAAAAAACCGATTGCACCATTGGATTTGTTACCGAAAGAGAGGCCAAATACTTCATTTTGACAAGGATGGTGTTCCGGAATGTTCTACTCATTAACCAGCAAAGAAAACAAAATACCGTCTTCACCATTGGGCTGGTCTTCAAAAAAGAAGCCAAAGTGAAGTTGATTTTTGTTGGTTACCAAATAGAATGTTCGAGAACTTTTGTTAAATATCGCTATTTAGCATATTTATTCGATTATCAATCCCATTTTGAGTCGATATTTCCATATTTTTGCTTGCTACTGAATAGAATATTCTAGAACTTTTGTCAAATTTCACTATTTAGCTTCTTTTTGAATGACCACTCTAATGGTCAAATCGATTTTTTGATGCGTTTGTTGATTTTCGAAAAGAATGTTCTGGAATCTTTTTCAATGATCAATTTTATGATAAATTTCTAATGGTAAATATAAACGAATAACGATAACATGCTTACGTAGAGAAACAATATGAACCTACTCATAAATAAATTTGTGAATAATAAATGTGTTAAAATTTTTGGAAGCATGTATAAAAAAATTCAGAAAAATATTCTGTAAACCGCCTATGGAATATTTATCACACGAACAAATATTTTGTTTATGTTTTGTTTTGATTTATGTACCATTTATATACTACGTTCAGTTCAAACCTTTGACCTGTCTTTGACGCTGATCTGTATCTATTGTTAGAGTCCCTATAATAAAAGTCTAGACTCCGGCCATTTATATATAGAGAAAATAATCGTGCACTTTTTGTGTTTCGTATGAAAAATACAGTTGTCAATTCACACACACGCACAATTATTAAATAACTGACAGGAGAACATTAGTGCACCGCTACTAGTTTGACTTGATATGCGTCATTATTTTGAAAAAAAATTTTCCTACAAATGACCGGTATCTAGACTCTTATTATATAGGGACTCTATTCATCTACCACTGACAACGACATCTTCTCGTGTTATGAGGAACTATATTTGCCAACCACGTCATACATGCCAACGACTCGTTCTTATGACATCAACCGCCAATTTCAAATTCATAATTTTCATTTAAAAAAATAAAATATTTATAGATTTTATAAAATTAATTTAAGTGGTTAATCATTATCAACGAATGTTACTCTATGTTATTCACAATATTTCATTACCTATAACTACATCAGTCAAATACCCAATTCAAATTGAATAATATATATACAATTTACACATATCATCTGTCTATCTGCCTGCATATACAAAACACGATGTTGTTTGATTCGAAAAATGTCCTATATCTAAAGGGAACATGGGTACAGATTAAGACAGCAAGGAAAAGCAGTAACCATAGGAGAGAAGCATATAGTTGTTCATGGGGAAATTTATAATGTTTCTGAACTGGAAAAGAATTATAAAGAGCTAGTGGAGGAAGTGGATACACGTGATAAAAGCCAATTATTTGAACAAGTAGGTAATAGTAGATCCGAAGAAGAATTAAATCATGAAGAAAGCATAAAAATCATGAAAGTATTAGTCCATAATGATCCAGAAAAAGAAAGTATTGCATCCACTTGTGGTGATATACAAAAAGGTGGTCATTTACATAGGGTCAGGTACTCAACTTGACTATCACAGATTTTTTTGAAACTTTAGTTAATTGTACTCTTTAACATCCTAAATTCAAATATAATTTTTAAAAGATTTTAACTCTTATAGTTTTTGAGTTATATACTTTTGAAAATTGCAAAATACCATTTTTTTACTCACGTCCAGCACCACAAAATGTTCTAATTTCAGTTCTATAAGTCCTAGAGAGTTATATGATAGCTCATTTTAAAGAGAAATTAATGGGCTTTAATTTGATACTAATCTTGAACACTTTTTGAGAAAAATATTTTTTTTTAAAAAAATCCAAAATTTGCTTTTGAAAATTTTTTTGAGATAGTGTTTTTTGAGAATTATGAAAATAATTTATATTTATAATGGGGATCTGGAAAACGCACCATAAAAATTTCAAAATGGGATCATGATGGGATCAGCAATCATGATAAAATACGTATATTAATGTTCAATATTTATATGCGTTTTGATATATGGACTTATCTCACAAAAGACTAGAACTGACCAAAACTTAAATGTTAACTTGGTAGATGATTCGTATTTAAAAAAAAATAGACGTTTTCCTTCCAAAATTGGAGAATTTTCAAATCGCTGGAGGGAATTTTGGAGGGTTTTTTGGATGGAAATTTTCAAACTGAAGGGAATTTTCAGGTTTTTCTTAATTAAATTTAAAGATCATATTTATTATTTTTATTAAAAATAAATAATTATACAGATTATTTATACAGTGTACGAAACTTCGTAACAATCCTCTGGAACTCCCAACCTTAGGGGTTAATTTTATCTTTTAGAAGTGTTTTGCGCAGGTAGAAGAAAATAATCTTACAAATTTTCGAGATTTTTTGAAGAAAATTATAAAGTTTTTATTCAAAACTCAAAATCGGAAGGAATTTCTAAAGAAAATTTTCTTATAGATACTGCGTTTTATATATATATATAGAAAATAATTTTTTGTAATTTATGTAGATTTATTGGTTGTTTTAGGACTGAAGTTCGTTTAAAAGTAGGATATGGTCAAGCATAAGGAATTAATACAATAAGAGGGTCAAAAATCTGGATCTACATCCACCACCAATAGACTAACAATAAATGTTAAATATTTGGTTAAAATTGAGTAGGCTTTTAGTAAATTTAATAGATTTGAGATATAATAACTTAAAATTTATGAAAAGACGTAAGTTTTCAAAAATCTGCTGATAATATTTGGACTTTACTTAAAAAATTAATTGGTATCACATGTGAAAACAAAATAACACTACCTATATAGATGTGGTTATATTTTTGTTGATATTATATCACTGAAATGAATAACCTTTAAATTTTGTGATAAAATATTCAAGACTTGCAATTGGAACAAAATGTGTTAATTTCTCACATGACTTCATTTTTCCACATGTGTTATGTGATATTTGAATTCAAAACTTGGCCCCCTGGTGTTTTATTTAGCTGAAGTTTATTTAAACTGTGCACTACTTCTTCAGAATTAATTTCACAATCCAAAATTTGATCTCTGACGTCTGATCATAAATGTTTTTGAAAAATTTTTCCCACTCAATCAAGTGCAATAGAATTTACTTTATAACTACTGTATTTAAATTCACGTACAACATTCCAGAAACTTTTACTGTCCTTAGTATTAGCTATGCGATTTGCCAAGTCTAGTTCATAATCTTTCTTTTTTGTTATTTTTATTTTATTTTATTTATTTATTTTTTTTTAAGGGGGACCACTAGTGTGACATTTTGATAAAACTGGAAAAATTTTTTTTAAATAATTCACTATTGAGAGATTTACTTTGTGATATTTCATTTGAAATATTGAAAATATTTAAAGTTTTAATTACTTTGTCAATTTGACGAAAATACTATTCTTTTTACTTAACGCGTTTTCAGCCCTTTCGGCCATCATTAAGATGATCACTCTGATTATGGTCGAAGGGGCTGAAAACTGAAATTTGAATGCTATATTTTTTTTCTTTTTTTTTCGGTGTTTTTTATTTATTCTTTTTTACTTTTCGTTTTTTTCTTAACACAAGTGTCACTGCACGGAGAGAAAAATCATATAATTTGTGTAGATAAAATTTCAGAAAAATTACCATGCTCTCTTATAATGAGTGCGCGATCGACGACCAAAGTAAAAAATATTTTACGATCATGTAAATATTATTAAATTGAAACGTAAAAAGTACTAGTCATGGCTTCATAAAAATTGTTGTGCTAGCATGGTAAAATTTAATGTGCTAACACAACTTCTATCACACTCTTATGCATATATGTTATAGCTTAATTCTTGTTGTCGTACTCTTTCATTTGGGCATCTGACCCGCAACCTTATGTTACTTGGACTGTACGCACTGAGGAACAATCGATGCATACAAAATGATTGGCAACAATATATTCTAATACTGAAGATAGTGAAATAACAAAATGATGAATTAAACGATGACCGTCCTGTAAGACATTCTAATGAATACTGTTTAGTGTTTGCACATCACACCACACCAGCCTGGCTATGTTACTTGCCACACCACCTGGCTATGTGACCTTCATGTATGATTGTGTTGATACCTTCTGCAGCCTGCCTGGCTATGTGACAGCGTTGATATCTTCTCTTTCTTTCTTTCTTTCTACTATTAGCAGATAGTATTTGAAATATTATAAGACAGGATGGTAATTTTTGTAAGAAAACAATTAAAAAATATTTTTTGTCGGGAATGGAACTCTTTACTGTGCTGTTTTACAAATTTTTCGAAGCTAATATTACGGAAAGAATATTCTATGCTTTAAATTTTCTATGATTAATTATAATTTTTATATTTTTATCGTACAAAATTGAATATGTTTGGCTTTTACACGTCGATTGTAGTGCTGAGCACAGTAATTTTTCTATGAATTTTCTCTCCGTGTGGGGGCTTGAAGTCACCCAGTGACTGACTAGGTGTTTGAAACAATAAAAAAAATTTGTTTTGCCACCAGAGGGGTGTAAAGAGCCTCTGGTGGCATAACAAAGTTAAAAGGGACTGGCACAAAGACACGAATGGTTAAAAAAGAAGCAACAACGCAAAACTTTTTTAAAAAAAGTCAAAACAAGGAATATCACAGCTCTAGTTATAGAACTATCACAGCTTAAAAAAAAACAAATATGGCAAGATTCTGCTCTCCATATTCTCGACAATTCCGAACCGACTTTGTCAACTCATAGGAACTCGTCCGTGTAAGGAACAAATGACGTCTGCTTACTAAGTGAGTAACTTACAACCGTTCAGTCAGATGTCGGGGTTCAACTTACACAGGAGACCAGTACTTGACTAGACCACATTCGTCCGAGTCGAGGCTACAGAGAACAGGACAGTCCCACAGAGTATCACAGCAATTCCCATTCTGTTCCTATCACACCGAGGGGGCGGAAGCGGCCACATCGACCCCATAGAACGCATCCATGTGAGAACCGACCGACGTTTCTGCTTGCTAGGTGAGCATGCTCGAACCGTTCAAACAGACGTCGCTTACACAGGAGAACCAGTGCGTCGAGGGCCGCGCTCCTACCCATCGATATAACGAGAACAAAACCCGAATTTCTATCACAGAAATGCACCACTGGTATGCATCAAACGGTGGATGCAAAATAAAAAGCTTAAAGCAAAACACAGGTACAAGGCTATCACAGACGAGAATTCTACAAATCACAGAACGATATCACTTTTTCGACTCCTCCGAATTCGAGTCGCGATTTCGGTATTCACACACATATGGATACTAAACACATTCGACGCTACAGCCAGACATCCGGGCGAGAATTACAAGCATTTAGCAGACGATGGTATTTTTCACATACGGTAGAAACCTCTGTCGATCCTACGACGTTCGTCCTTGTCGAAAAATTTACTAGAGCCCCGATTAGCCTGTTCGCCGAAGCTAGCAGTTGTCCGCCGAGTCTAAGACTGAACGAGGGTTTGAATTTATGCCTGGCTTTTTTGTTATTAATAATTTAAACGTTTTCGTAGCATTAATATACAAATTCTTGTTCAGTTCTGTAAAGCCCTCTTTTCTGCATAATTTTAGCTTGTCTTTCACCTTTCTTTTCATTTGAATGCACTCAAAATTAAACCAAGGTTTATTTGGTTTCCTAAATCTATTCTGGCTAACTTTTACCATATTTAATTTATTACTTACATTGTAAATAAAAATTTTTGAGTTTTCGTATAAACTTTGTACACTGCCTTATTGAAGTTAAAAGAAACTCTGTTAGGATACCTCATTTCTTCTGAATAGCAGTCTTTTTTTGAATCATCCTAACATAGCTTATTGTTATAAGTTATAATACACTACTCCAAACAATTAAGGGAGCAAAAAAAATTGTTAATTTTTTAGTGATTTTTGAAGGGCTGTATTTACGTGAAAAATTGTCATATCGAGATGTTTAAAAAAGCATTTTGAAGCTCCAAGATTCTAGGAGTGACAGTTATCGAGCAATTATAAGGAATAAGACAAAAAAAGTTTTTTCAAATTTTTTGCTCTTTTTTTTTGGTCTACGGGCTTGAAAATTTTTTTTACAGTAAAACCGTGGTATTGACGTGATAGCCTGTTTATTCAGCTTCAAATTCCTTTTTAGAATTTTTCTCTACGTTGATTTGTTTCGGAGGAATCTAACTTTGAATAAAAAAGGATCGTTTTTGCTTTAACTATCGATATCTCAGTAACCAGTGATCGAACAGAAAATTGAAGGGCAGTTCTGGAATATAGAATAAATTTCCTACAAGGCTATGCCGCGTACTTTAGGAAAAAAATTTTTTCATCCTTAATTTTAATCTGAAAAATGTGAAAAAAAGGGACTTTTTTCCTTTTTGCGAAGAATCGTTCGCATCCTTGCGAATATCGATGGGGAGTCTAATGTTTGTACGAATTTTTATACCTCACTGTACCCCCAATAACCCTGTAAATCGACAGATCGATCTATCGAATGGTTTTCCTAAACCGTTTGTTCAAAATTTCCGAATTAAAAAATAAAGGAGCAAAATTGAATAAACAAAATTGAATGAAAAATTCAATTTTTTGTTTCAAATTTTTCCACAGTTAAGCATCTTTTATCCATTAGAAAATTAAGAAAAAAAAATTTTTCAAAATTTTTTTCAAAATTTCAAAAAAATTAAAAAAAAATAAATTTTAAAAAAAATTTTGGAAAAAATTTGAAAAAAGATCGTTTAAATTTTGAAAAGAATTTTAAAAAATAATTTTTTTTCTTAATTTTTAAATTTTAATGGATAAAAGATGCCTAACTGGAAAAATTTGAAAAAAAAAAATTGAATTTTTCATTCAATTTTGTTCCTTTATTTTTTAATTCTGAAATTTTGAACAAACGGTTTAGGAAAACCATTCGATAGATCGATCTGCCGATTTACAGGGTTATTGGGGGTACATTGAGGTATAAAAATTCGTACAAATATTAAACTCCCCATCAATATTCGCAGGGATGCCGACGATTTTTTGCAACAAGGGAAAAAGTCCCTTTTTTCACATTTTTAAAGCATATGGTTAAAGCAAACACGATCCTTTTTTATTCAAAATTGGATACTTCCAGAACAAATCAACGTAGAGAAAAATTTTAAAAAGGAATTTGAAGCTGAATAAACAGGCTATCACGTCAATACCACGGTTTTACTGTAAATTCTTCAAGCCCCGAGACCAAAAAAAAGCAAAAAATTTTTTTGTCTTATTCCTTATAAGTGCTCGATAACTGTCACTTCTAAAAATTTTTGGACGGAGAATTTGAAAACTAGAAACTTGGAGCTTCAAAACGCTTTTTTAAACATCTCGATACGACCATTTTTCAGGTAAATACAGCTCTTCAAAAATCACTAAAAAATTAACAATTTTTTTTTGCTCCCTTAATTGTTTGGAGTAGTATAGTATCAACATTTTTAAATAAACTTTTATCATACCTTGTGTAACTACAGATAAGTTCCAAATTTACCGGGAAATGATCGGACAAAAACACAGTATTTAACACTTTTAGATCTTCAATATATTTTAAGCTACTTGTGCTACACCATACATGATCAATAACACTTTGCTCTGCAGTAGAACTATAGCTAAATTGGGCAGGATGGTCATTTTTTCTTCTTTTATTTAGTAACACAAAACCAAAACTTTCCATAAAATCAGATAATTTTCGGCCTTTAGTATTACAGATAGAACCTAATGTAGACCTTTCGTTCAGTAACTCAGTTCCTTCAATAACAGTTTCACTAAGCTGATTTATTCTCCCATACGACAATGAAAGTCACCATCAACAATAATTAATTCATTAAAAAAAGTATTAAAAATTCCACCAGCTATCATTTCATCAGGTTTAAAATAAACAAGCACTATTATGACTGATAAATGTTCTAATTTTATATTACTTAACTATTAACCACCAGTTAGTACTTTTCAAAACCGTAACATTTTTATAAGATTTCTTTACCAATATTAATAAACCACCACTAGCTCTTCCACGACTTTTTTCTTTTATTACTTTTGCTGAATAAAATATTATAATCACGAAAAACTTGTAAGGTGTTCGAATACGAATGTGGCGTTGGACATGTTGATACAAATTGCATGCATAACATTTTTCTTAGAGAATTTTTTTTTAAAAACTATTAATGAAATTTTTTTAGCTTATATAGGAAGTAGAAGACCCAAATATTAATATTATAAACAAAAAAGTTCAAATTTATGGGAAATAATGGGAATCCATTCGGTTTAAGTTTTGTCATATGAGTAAATATGCTGCTGTTCGAATACGAGTGTGGCTGACTGTATGTTTAATATTGAAATTTTCTTGTAATATTTTTTACACATTCAAATAATCTTGTAAGTTCACTGCTGGCCTTGGATCGACGTTTGGTGTGCTATCCCAACCATGGGCTGTTCCATTAGCGGTACCTTTTTCAGTATTCTGTAAAATCCACTTTAACAGTTGATCGTCTTCTTCGTTGGGCCTTGAATCGAAGCTAAGTGGAGGAAGATCATAATTTTTCACAATTTTCAATATAGAATTCAAGAGTTCCGTTCGAACATATCTTACTGCTGTTCGCATCCACAGTGTAAGATAGTGTGTCATCATGTCATCTCCATCTGTGTGTCATCAGGTCTTCTTCAATATCAGATTGAGTAAAAATAGAACAACAAATCAAGTTTCCGTAGATGTGTTTCATTCAATAGCCATTGTTATTTTTCCAGGATGAAAAATTTTAAGATCTCTTGTTGTGATGGATTGAATCATTTCTATATTGCGTTTTCGAATGGCTGCATCCAGCATCTTATTCAACATTCGATGTTTTACTATCATGTTCTCTTTAATTTTTTCACTCATTGTTATTTCCACCACCGCCACTGTTGTATTGCCCAAAAATGATTAACTGTTCCATTTTAAAAGATTTTCAATTTTATATGCTCTTGCTATTATTTTATAATGGTGTTGGGATTTTGTAATCAAAACAAGAGTTTTCTCATATTCAGTATCGATCAAGTTTTTATTTAGTATCTTCTATACGATTTAAGATACAACCCTTCGCCAACAGTGCTATTTTCAGCATCAAATTCGTCTTCAAGGTCAGTAAATTTTCTGTGTTGGTCTTTAGTTTGAAACCCAACTGACGAAGAAAATTTTTGTTTTTTAATGTTAATGGTTGTTTCTTTCTTTCCGACTTAGTAGGAAGCTGTAAACTGTTTGCTTTCTGATCGGTAAACACCAGCATGTTTGTCAAAATTAATTATAGAATACCGTATAACCAGATAATGTTTTCATTCCAATTATCTTTTTGCAATTGACCATTAATTGTTTCCACAGGGGTATTTAAAATTTTAACGCTATTATATGTTAAAACCAATTGTAAAGGATATATTATAAATTACCTAAAGCGCTATGGATATCTAATGAACGACACTGCAACTTTGGAAGATACGTTTTCAATAGCATTATCACTATTTCAGGAGTTTTGCAAGTTACCGGTTTCTGGCCTTATCGACGCTCAAACGTTACAGTTGATTAATTTGCCCAGATGTGGTATACCTGATCATATAAAAAGACAACGACGACCTAAATGTTTACCAAACAGAGAAATGGAATAAAGCACACATAAAATGGCATTATGCATATGCAAACGATTCGATTTTACAGATAATTAAAGCAGCTTTTCAAATGTGGGAAGATCAGAGTGGATTAACATTCGAACATGATGAAAATTACCCACATATTATAATATCTAACAAACAGTTTTGGCATACATATCATAAACAGCGGAAAATATGTAACGATAGCTTTGATGGTCCACGAAGTGTGCTAGCCCATGAATTTTTTCTCCGCGGAAACCGGACTGTTGAAATACATATGGATAGTGACGAACCATGGACTAAAAGACAAGTCGGAGAACCGGACAAAATTAATCTGTTTTCGATACTACTCCACCAGATCGGTCACACGCTTGCATTACGCCGCTCACCTAACAATGAGTCTATTATGTACGCATTACATAGGGATTGTAATACCGGTAAACCGGTTTATCGGTAAATTACTAAAAATGCCATAAAATTTTTACCGGTAAATCGCTGATTTTTTACTGGTAATTCGATAAATTAAAAATAATAATATGTTTGAAAATTTTTGTAAGTTCATTTTATTTCATAGAAGAATGACTCAATTTATTGAACATAAATGTACACAATCAAATTACCCCTTACTGTGTATCCATAATAAACTATTCTATGATAGAATAAAATCGCATGATGCAATGGTCAGTTCTAAAATGCATATGAATACAATAAAACGTCCTTTTCGCATTTACTTACATAATATTATTCAAATCAGCTGTATATTTTCCAAAATAATTAAACATTACGTTAAATGATTACATTGTAAGAAGAGGTAAGAAAATTTTTATTACAGGTACCGTAGGTATACAGGGTGTAAAATATATAACTCTCGTAAAAAATAGGGGAGAAAGGTCTCAATTTACTAATTAAGTTTTGCTAGTTAATTTGTTCCGATTATGTTTCATTTCAGAAATTTTTTATTGTCAAAAACTTATTAAAAAATGGCCCCTAGAAAAAAATCCTTAATCAAGCTCTGACTACCTAACATATTTTTTGTTTTTGTTTTTTTTTTTTGTTTTTTTGTTTTTTTTTTTTTTTTTTTTTGGATGTTAAACCATAGAGATACATAGGATACATAGAGAGACAACTTAAAAAATCGTTTAAAAAGCTAAATAGTGAGTAAAAAAAAAGATGACAGCAGTCATTTGTATTTCTAAACTATATTTTGTCTTTATCTAATGAATGACAAAATACATTTGTTAAAGAAATGCTAATTTTGAGTCAGCAGTAAAAAAAGATAGCATCACCATAAATGTGTTGTTGTCACACTCTTATCAATTGTTTATATTGGGGTTTCTGTTGTCATAGATCACAGTTGTCTACAACATACTTGCTTCAAAAATAGGTACATAGTTGGCCATCCATGTATATCACTGTGTTAAACTTTTCGTCAACAAAATATGTTTACCGAATCTTTTGAAATTAAGTGTACAGTAGCGTACAAAAAAAATTTAACATATTTTGTAATAAAACAATTGCAGGTAATATTTCATACTTATAAATTTAGCAAACATCTGTAACCGACTTCAATAATCTAAATATCATTGACTTACATCAATAATTTTTGTAGGTCATTGTACATAAAACTTTCGCTTTATAAAAATATAGGTTAGTAGTGTACGTACCTCATTGTCATTAGGTCATTATACCTTTTTACAAAATACAGCTAATTGAGCTAATACATACTTGAAGTCACATAAACAATATTTTATTAGTTTATTCATTTACCGGGTGTCAATTTAAAAACAAACCGATCTCATATATTTGGAACTGTAAAAGATAATTAAAATTTCTCAAAACTGTTTCTAGAATATAGGGGAGAAACTAATATAGCCAACATGAGAATTTTTTGTAACTTTAAAATTATAATATCCTATTTAAGCATGAAAGCTCTTTAAAAATTAAAAATCACAAAGTGATTGAAAAAATTATCCGAATTGGCCGGGAATCGAACCCAGGATCTCCCGGTAACTAGCCAGGTGTGTTAACCATTACACCAATGATCCTGTGCTCGACAGTCGCCCGAGCCAGACATTTATTCAATCACCTAGATGTGTATTAGTACTCTCTCTAATTCGAGAAACAGTTACAATTCTTCAGTTTCAAATATTATCGAGTGCTTGTGAGACATTACTACGTATGACAAACTTTTGGTGTAATGGTTAACACATCTGGCTAGTTACCGGGAGATCCTGGTTTCGATTCCCGGCCGATCCGGATAATTTTTTTAATCACTTTGTGATTATTAATTTACATGTGGTTTTTGGTCATACTATATCAAAGAAATCGAGTGCTTAAAAGTTTGAGTTTAGCTGAACGATAAGTGAACATATGAATACTGCGTGTGTTATAAATGCAAACAAAAGTTTGTCATACGTAGTAATGTCTCACAAGCACTCGATAATATTTGAAACTGAAGAACTCTTTAAAAATGCTATTCATTAATACCAAGTATAATGTATCAATTATTATTTAGAATACGAAAAAGAGAAAGACGAAATTTTTAAAAAACTTTTCAATGATGTTACTACAAGTAAGGTTTTGCAATTTCAAAAAATAGGGTTGGCGTGGCTAGAGCCCTAGGGGTTGGTTGTAGAGGATTCCAATGTGGGTCATAATGTTTTTCCCTCCATGTTATACATAGAAACGGTTTTAAAAAATTTTTGATTATTTTTTACAGTACAGATATGACTACATGAGATGACGAAATTGAAAAATATTGTTTCTCAGTTCTCTAATAAAAATAAAATAAATTACAAGTACACTAAAAATCCATACTAGGGTTATTTTTCTAATAAAAATTTTTCCCCAAAAATGTTAAAGGTAAATTGATACTTTCTAGTTATCCAACTTTCTTTAAAATGAAATAATAATAATAAAATAATACAGTTGATCCTTTTTTTGTGCGGTGGAGGGGACCGCATAAAAGAAATCGCAAAAAAAAAATATATTCAAAAATATCATAAATAGCTATAAAAAGTATAGTTTGATCCAAATTGTACAAAAAACTTTTTTTATGCGGTTGGTCGGAACCGCATAAAAAAAGTTTCATCGAAAAAACATCACTCAAAACTCTCAAAACTTAGAAATTTCCTTAGAAGTTGCTTCTATAAACAACATAAAGCCTTAATTTACACGTAGAAACATTTATAATATTATAAAAATACGTATAATATTATAAAAATTTTGAAAAATACATGTGTAAAAAAATTAAATGATGCAATAATTTATGTTCTTATGCAATGTATTGACTAAATGGTTAAAAGTCGTTAAAAAGTATTTTTATCAAAGAAATTTATTATAGTAATTGTTTAATTTGTAACTGTCTCGTGATTTTGATTCACATTATGCATTTTAGTAGCCATTTTTTACAAACCGCATAAAAAAATCGCACAAAAAAAACCGCATAAAAAATAGTTCAGCTGTACTGTGAATTAGCCCCGATTTACATTAACACTCCGCTCTCGATACGATACCACTTCGCTCCCGATTCGATAAAATATTCTTACACAGTAAACAATGAGTGTATTCACATCATCGCTCTGATATCGGTCCGATATCAGTCACGGTTCGCTCCCGGTCCAATGCCACTCCAATATGAATACCACTCAGGTAATATTTTATCGGAGCGATATCAGACTTGTTATGGCTTGTACCTATAGTGTAAACACTTTTTTGATTCCACTCCACTCCGCTTGCATTCAGTTAACATAATTGATTTTATAGTGTCCTATGAATACATTTGGTTTATTATTGTTAGCAAAAAATTTTTCTACTGTTTAACTAATACATATGTACCAATACATATTAGTAGATAATTCATAATTACAAATAGAGACACATAATATGTATGTATAATAAAGTCAGTGTTACACCAGAACTTCTTAAAGTGTGACATAATCCGGACACATACATGAAATGCATACTTATCGAGACATACATTGTCGGCTCGCAAAAATCTATATTATAAAAATGTAATTTGATTAGAACTAATGTTGGTATTACTTTAGTTTACTATTAGTTAACTAAACTTTGTAGTCGATTGATTTACTCGCTGTTGAAACGAGTATGTTGTAGAACAATAAAAGATAAGCGACACGTATTTTTTATACCTGCGGAAACACGGTTGGAAAGAGTGAAATCACACTTTAAAAATTAGGGTAAAAATTGAATTTTTCAAATATATATCTCGAAAACGGTGAGAGATAGATAAAGCATAAGTATGCTATATTACTTTTTAAAAAAAAAAAGCTATTTACTAATATGCCAACATGTGAATATTATCAAAATAATTACTTCAGAATTTGGATTATCTAAATGATTAATGTAAATGACTTTATTATGTTTGCTTTTAAATGATAGATAGATACTTGTCATTATCGAAAACTTTGATCGTAAATATCTCGTAAACGGAGCGTCTTAGCGAAAAAATAACGAAATTTTTGAGGGCTTAAGCGAAGCTAGTTGTGGGTATTCCAAACATATTGCGACTGTCAAAACCTACTTTTCGTTATCGAAAATTAGCGATATCGAAAATAACGATATTTCAAAAATTTTAACATGTAAATTTCTACACATTCGTTATCATTTGTATTATAAAATTCTCTAAAATTTTTAGTAGCTTTTATTTCCAGTATTTTTTCTTTTATAATGAAGAAATTAATTTACGTAATTTTTTATCCGCGTAAATTGAATCCGCGTGAAACGGATATTCACGTAAATTGAGGGACCGTTGTTGCGGTCCTTAATTAAAAACGCATTTGTAAAACAGTACAGCTAATTGTAAGTAATCGTTTTTACCCAGGTTTCGGGAATTTTTCCGGAAAAATACCCAATAATTACCCAAATGGGAATATCCCGGGAAAATCCCGATCGGGAATTTTCTCGTTGCCCATCTCTAGTGTAGAATGTATTTTATTTAAAATGAATTTTAAAAAAATTATTACATGTTCGAAGTATTAGTTTAATACCGGCTTTAATACTATACGTAGCATGTACAGGATATGATACTCGATGTTATGCAAAACATAACAAAGTTTATATCTAAACCTTGTTCTTTGTCTAAACCTGTCTTTTACAAACAAAAATTATTTGGTAGCCATAGAGCTAAAAATGAATTTTTGATCTTATTGTTAGTGTGAAAATTGAGAGATGAAAAAATAGACGGTTATCCGATATTGTTTTAATTTTTATCCTCTAAGGTACTTTGCTTTTGGAACCATCAAATATGGACTTTGTAGATGGACGTATGTGTGTGTGCTAAATATACAGTGAATGAAGTTGAACACAAATAAATTGTGTATTATACCAAAAATTAACAACAATATTTTATGACGGTTGAAGGAAAAAGTTTTTAATTTTTGAAATTTACAATTAATGGAAATTTTTTTTTTTTTGAAAATTTATAACTTCTATGTTGTATTCCTTTTTTGGTTGTTTGGCAATTCGTAGTTTTTAATGTAATTTGTTATTAAATTAATACTGCATAATGCAGAGTTATGGTTTTTACAACATTCATAATGTCCTGTGATATAAAAAACTGCAAAATTTTAAAAACTATAAAAATATTTCATAAACTTATTTTAATTAGAATTTATGAAAAATGTGTTCGGTTTCTTTTGTACGATACAGTATGTATCAATTCAATAATCAACAGATGTTTACATAATTATGATGTTAAAATAAATTTTTTTTAAAGGTTTATTATACAGGATGTGAATAATTTTAGTGTGGTCAGAGGCGTATTTAGAAAAATTTATATTAAACGATGAGCTGGCTGGGATGCGATTTTTTCAGATAGCGAATTCCGAAAAAAAATTTGTCTTCGGCAATTATACATCGAGATAAACCATCTGTCAAAAGGACGAGAGTTATTTACTTTACACCCTGTATATAATTGATTCATATTTTATGATTACTTAACAAAATTTAAAATTATTTTTTCAATAAACAATAACAATGGGCGGTATATTTCTATGAAGGAAGCTGTAGGATACCTATCAAGTCGTCGGAAATCAAACAGATAACTACCGAAAACTAATTTTGGACTTTCCAAAATTTTTATAATCGTAAGTACACGTTCAAATGCTGTATATAATGACCTTAATAAAATAACTTTAGTTTTTTTTTTTTTTTTAATATTTATCCTTATATTTTCTGTACTTTAACCTCTTTAGTACCGCCATATATTCCAATATTTTAGATAAAAAATTTAATATCTATATAAGTATAATTGCAAGTATGATACATTTTGCTTAATTTATTTACAATATGACCGCTCTTTACTATAGAGCCTCCAGTTACCGATATACGACAATGCACACTCGTCAGTTGAATTTCTTTTCAAAATTAGTATGACGAGCTGAGCTCGTCATTAGTCCTAAAGGGGTTAAAAAATACCAGTAAATTACCAGTAAACCGGTTTTGCTAAAAAAAATTATCGAATTACTGGTAAACGAAAAATTCAGTAAATTTACAATCCCTAGTTCTACAGATCAAATTGGAGTCGACAATTATCTATGGATGATGTTATTGAAATTCCAAATTTGTACGGACCAAAGGAGAAGAAAACATCATTTGTTCCACTACCATTGCCACCAACATCTGCTCCTAGTACACCTACTACTACGTTATCAACAATTCCTAAAATCCCTAAAAAACTACCTGTTTTGTATGATTTGAAATATTTAAACACTTTCTTTATAATTGACCGAAGAATGTATATATTTTATTTAAAATGGATATGGACTATCGATCTGAGCGATAGTAATAGGATATTAAAGCCGATATTTTTAACCGACTTCCTACGATTTTTACCAGTAAATGTAACGAAAATATCCATAGCATATAGAAGACCTAGTGGTGAAATAGTTATTATAGCAAATAAATTGTATATATGATTACATATCCAAATACGCAAGCAAGTCTTCGTATGGTATACAATGAGCAGGTTATGACTCGTCAATTATATGACTGGTCTAAAAACAATATTAAAAATATTGATTTCATTTATTCATCACAAGAAGAATATGACCAGGAAAAAATATTTTTGAAAACAAGATTTGAAGGTATTTTTTTTATAGGTAACTAAGAAAAAAATTGTTGATTTAAAAAATTGTACATTTTTTGACAGTTTGAAATATCAAGTATTTAATATCTAATTTAATATTAGAAAAAATTTTCATGCAGTTTGTAAATTCTATAGTTATATGTGGTTATATTTAACACATGTGCTACGTGATCTGTACGTGTTAAGTATATTTTCACAGTATTACGCACGAATTTAAAGACTTGCTTTTTATTGATATCACATGTGGTATGTGAAATTGCAAATGTGACAAAAATAACAACAGTGAAATTGTGATATCCGTATCACATTTTCAAGACTTGACCTCCAGGAGAAGATAGTATAGTAAATGCATTTTATAAAAATTTGCCGTAGAATTGGATACTTTATTTGACAATTATATTTAATGAAATTCTTGATTCAGAAACAATGCCAAATGAAGTGACTTATGTTTAATTCATAAAACACGAGACAGAAGTAACCCAGCAAATTATAGAGGCATAGTACTGGTTAATTGTGTAGCAAAAATCTTTACACAGATTTTAGCTAGCAGACTTACATATTGGGTAACTATAAATAATATCATACCGGAATGCCAGAACGGTTTCAGAATTGGCCGTGTTTGTATTGATAATATTTTTCTATTACTCATGCGGGAGAAGTACTAACTTGGCGCACACATTTCTGTACGCAAAATAGTTGTTTTCCCACTGTACTCTTCCCACATACCTTTTTGCGTGTGGAAAGTAAACTTTCCACACGCAAATTGACAATAAAACACGCAAAGCCGCCTCTTAATTTTTCATTTAATAAATATTTCATAATTATTTCTATAGAAACCACCAACAAAATGATTTAAACAATATTTAATAGAAATTTATAGAAAAAAGACGAACACTCAAAAATATTATTTTAAAAAGTAATAAAAATGTCAAAAATAGTAATAATAATAGAAAAAAGTATGTGAAATTCGTAATAAAAAATAGTATGTGCAACTCGTGCGGGATTGTCGATTGCCTACTCAAGCGAATGAGCGCACTCACTACGTTCGTGCGCTCAACTTCGCTTTCGTGGGCAATCGACAATTTCCCGCACTTATTGCACAATATACTATTGTATTATCAGTAATTACTCAGCTACGGTTACAAAAAGAGTAGTTCATGCATTTTTTGTACTTTCGGCGAGCTTTTGATAAGATTGATTATCAAAATTGTGGTGGAAATTATACAACACTGGAGTAAGTGGAAAATTTATTAGAATTAAATAAATTCCTTTATGAAAAAAGAGCTGCCAAAAAATAGTGGCCAGTATTCTACATGCATAGGTGTTACAGCATTACAGGAAGAATGCTTAAGTCCTATGTTGTTTTCTCTATTTATTAATGACATTGAGAAATTTTTCCGAGATCTTGGCGTGAATGGGCTAAATATTGATGGTTTAAATGAAATTTTAATGCTGCTTTTTGCGGATGACCTAGTAATCTTGGCGAATTCAGCTGGAGACTTAATGAAGAATATCAAAATTTTAGAAATATACTGTGCTGAAAATAAACTAGAAGTTTAGAACAAAGCAATATCGTAGTTCTTCGTCGAGAAGGGAAAGTTCCAAATAAAAATTACGTGTGATATGTTCATAAGATGAGTGATTTTACTGATTTTATAATTTTATATTTGACATTATAATTTTTTATAGATCGGATTGAGTAAACATTAAAATAAAAAAATCAGTAAAATCACTGATCTTATGAACATATCACACGTAATTTTTACTTAATCCGATCTATAAAAAATTATAATATCCGCTCTATGGTAATAACATACGATAATAATTTTTGATTATAAATACTCGTGCATAAAAAAGTTTTATTTTACTATGAGCGCATTGTTTTAGCGGTGATTTTATTACATGTTGTTGCTTAGACAGCAACAAATATAAAAAAAAAAAATTGAAATGCTAAAAAAATTCGCTCATGTCTAAAAAAAAACTCGATATGGTAAAAAAGAAGGCAATTTTCCAAAAAAGCCATTTTTACCACAGTTTTTCGATTTTTAGTAGCGAAAACGTAGTCACTTTTACTTTTAAATTATTGTAGCGTTAAGTTAGGGTCCTGTATTTTACTAAAATTAGAAAAATTAGGATAAATATAAAAAAAATTATAGTTAAATTTTTTGCCATACTGGGGCCAATTTTCCTAGTTTATCGATACCCCTCCATATTTTTGGAAAATGAATTGTATTTTCATTACGTATAAGACTCATGCTATTCAAAAAAATAGTTTTTAAAATTTCCTAAAGGAGTCATTTTTCTGAGCTTATCGATACCCCCCTTTATATAGGATCTTCTTATGAAGCTCTCATTATTTAGTTTCGCAGTATTAAGTTTGATATCTTATTAAATTTTTTTACCCATGTATTTATAAATAATTATTATAATAATTAAAAAAAAAAAAAAACATTTTACTTCTTATAATTTACTAGCTGTGGCCCGTGGTTTCACCCACGTAAAATTTTCTAAATTATAGGTCCAATTAGATTTCTTAAAATAAATTAAATCAGATATTCCGAAATTCTAACCAATTATTTATAGCGCTGGGGTCTGCTCGCCCAACGACTTTATAATAACTATCTTCATTTTTTAATAAGGTCGCCAATATTCACATCGCAAAAACTTCACGTAGGTAGGCCTTTCAGGGTATCAAGGCCTTGGGGAAAATTTTAACCCCCTCTTTCACCTTTTTCGGAGATCTCTATCGTATTTGAGCAAAATTTTGTCAAAATTTCTTCAGCTTTTTAATTTGGAATTTATTTGATGTCACTGATGGACAATTTCGACCACATGTTCATTTAAATTTGAGGTTCTGAAATTTTATACAAAATCAGTTCCTTATAGTACATCGCTTGGCACGCCCAACGACTTTAAAATAATTTTATTCATATTTCGATAACATAGTTTGATAAAATTTTGTCAAGATCGGACCAGCTGTTTTATTAGAGTCCTATTCGATTAGCCTT